>CM038220.1:147150132-147239618 GCA_021442155.1 Cymbidium sinense
ATATTTAAAGATAATTTTTTATTTTAATTTTTCTCAGGTGTATGTATGCTTCGTTGTTTTTAAAATTCACCAGTCAATTATATGAAAACACAATAAAATATAGATGCTAGAGTAATTATGTAACTTTAGGCTTGAGTTGAGTCTTTTGGTATCAACTTTTATATATATATATATATATATATATATATATATATATATATATATATATATATATATATATATATATATATATATATATATTCTTCATAAGTTCTTCCTTGATTTAGCATTTTAAACCACCATTGTTCATACTCTCATAGACAATCTTCATTAAGCTATTTATTTGTAGTACATGTATTGAAAACTTACTATAGCTTGCACACACAATTGATTAGTATAAACAAATTTTCAATCATAAATATTTGTGATCATCAAAATTTTATAATCTATGTGAAGGCTTGTGGGCTTAACAATCTCCCCTTTTTGATAAAATTAATATTTTTGATTGATTTTGGGAGTTTAATATGTAAAAAAAAAAAGAGATAGCTTCTTCTCAATTTATGCCTTAGAATAAATTATGCAATGAATGAAGTAATATTAATGAAAAGAAGCAAACAATATTTAACAAAAAGAAGTCTCAAACAAAACCAATCATTCTACTACTCCCCCCCTTTTGACATATTAAAAAGGAATAAAATAAAAAGACAAATAAGAGTATGTAGAAACAAAAATATGCCAAAAACTAGAGGGGTACTAATATTTTTTATGAATGAAGTCAATTAGATTTTTTCTGAAACATTCTTAACATACATACTTATAAAATAAATATATTTAGAATGCTCAATTAATGATTGTACAATATGTTTTACTAATTGTATCTTACTAAACCTATAATGTTTACTTGTATGTAACACTTCTATAATTTAACTTTATTACTTATGTAAACGATATCAATCAATTTATTGAATTTTTTAAACAAGTTTATACAAAATAAAATATTGCTTAAAATTTTTTTAGATAATTAGAGATGCTATTACGTGATTTAAGAAAATAAATAACTATTATGAAGGGCCACATACTGACATATTAGGGAGACTTAAATTATTTTTTGTATTTTTATTTTCTTTTTTCTCCATTTTGGGGATATTTTTATTATGTTTATTATTTATTTTTCTCTCCCGCTTTGGGGATTTTTTTAAATTTAGCTTTTATCCCACTCTATGCATTTCAATCGCACTATTGTCATAACTTGATTCATTTTACAATTGGCAATGTCATAAACATCCACACTAATATTTATGCACAAATGAATTTGTTACAAAATGTAAAGAAAATAAATTAAACTAAAAGATGTAACTTACATAACAAAATCAGTGTACAATTATGTGCATCATAATAGACAAAATTTATAGTATTTAGTTAGGTTAGTAATTCATTATTCTACTACATAAGTTTTATATTCTAACATATACTCTATAAGTGTGTAATATAAGCAAGTTTAAACAAACATCTTATCAACTTATAATTCATAGAATATAGCATAAAAAGGTGCCAACTAGAAAAGTTATATAGAGCAATCATGTTAAATGTAACCAATACAACTAATACAAAACATGACAACTAATATAACATTAGGAATGAAACATAATATCTAAAAAAGTAAACATAAAATATACTACATCAAATGCAAAAAGAAAAGACAGAACAAACCTAAATGTAAAAAAAAAAAGAAAACCTAAAACTCAAATGGGTCCTCATCTGATGGTAGTGGTTAGAACATATTGTGAAGTGAATTAAACTAGGCTTAAAACCATGCTTTGTCCTCTGCATGCTATTCCTTGTATTCCTCCCAGCGAGCTCCTTACTTGATATGCATATCGACTTTTAATTTAAGTCATGTGAAG
Source organism: Cymbidium sinense (assembly GCA_021442155.1). Taxonomy (NCBI): domain Eukaryota; kingdom Viridiplantae; phylum Streptophyta; class Magnoliopsida; order Asparagales; family Orchidaceae; genus Cymbidium; species Cymbidium sinense. The sequence goes on from CM038220.1 coordinate 147,152,016, forward strand.
TACTTTTTTCAAGCATCCTAAGGCTAGTGGTAGTGTGATAATAGTTCCACCTCGCTAACAACCTCCTCCTCAGCAGCATTAGCTGCAGCCTGGTCATCGCTTCTCATTATATATGACTTGAAATGAATAATGTATAAAGTGAAGAGTGTGGTATGGTGCCTTTGAAAAAGTGAGGTTGTGTTTCACATCTAACAGATATGTAGTCATGTGTCCTAAAGTTCGATTGTATCTTCTTTTGGCTTTGAAATTTTTAATTATGGTGAAATTTCAATATAATGAATCAAAAGATTCATAACATTGAACTGCATATGAGCCATGCAAAAGTATGTAACAATGGGAAGAAGAGATGTGATGTTTAAGCAATCATTGGCTTTAGAAATGACATCATGTCTAAGCATGTACTGGATAACACGAGCATTTAACATAAGTCCACTAACTAAAAATTGATGCTAATGAAGTGGTGACTCTCTAATGACCATGTTAATAGATGATCAACTATAAGTGAGGCCATTAGAGATACTATGTGCAGATAAACCACCGTTAGACGTAGGAAGATATTTGTGAAGATCAATTTTAGAGATAAAAATTTTTCTACCACAAATTTAGATTGTAGGAGGGTATGATTGGAGTTAATAACAATATTTGCACAAAAAAATAATAATAACTCAGATTGAAAGGGGTAGACGATTGAAATCAAGAACTGAAGAGTAATGGTAGAGAAAAGATCGAGTGGGGAATAAGATGATTTATCTTGTAAGATAGGCTTTGAATTAGTGATTCCACACTCTTTGTACTTTTGGTAGGTAGCTTCTTCATCATCTAATTTTATGTGATTATTGTGCTTGCCTATGGCCTTTTGCTAGCCATGGAAAGGAACTTGCACACCAAAGAAAAGCTCTGGAAAAATGATGAGCTCTTTATGGAGTTTTTGGTATGATAGATCTTACAATATGAAATAGGTTCATACAGTAGGATTTAGATCATCCCAATAGTTGTCTTAATGACTATTTTGATTGAGTCAATCATACAATACGATTAAGTAACATTAATTATCCCAATGTTTACTTTAAACTACTAGATTGATAGGGTCAATCGTATTTGACAATACAATGCTAGTCATACAATATGATTTATTTTACTATATATTATCCAATCATTCATCCCAACCTATTTTGATGATCTAAACATATCTATCATATAGTACGGTTGTGAATCATATAATACAATTACATCATTTCAATTTCAACCCATAATGAAAAGTAAGTGAAATTGAAGGTATCAATCTGAGAGAGAAAAAACACAAAATTAGAATAAAATATAAATTCATGAAAAGAAAATAGAAATAAAATAAAGTAAAAAAAAAACAAAGTAAGAGGAAAACAAAGATGCATGAAAAACACAAAAATATAATGAACCAAGAAGTCTTAAATATTAAACTATCACTTTTAAGTGTGATCTAAGAGAGCTAAACCAATAAAAATTCAAAGCTTTTATGAAAATGTTCTCTAATTGATTCTCCATTTCAATTAATTGAATATCAACATCTCCTTCCATAACATGATCTCTAATGAAATGATATTGGATATCTATTTGTTTGCTCTGTGAGTGTAAGATAAGATTTTTAGTTATGCAGATAGCATTAGTATTAACACATATTAATGGAATTGAATCTACTTATAGGTCATGATCAGGAATTTGTTGTTTCAATCATAAGACTTGGCAACACAACATCCAACAATGTATTCACATTTAATAGTAAATAAAACAACAAATTTTTTTGGTCTACATACCCTTAAAATTAATGAGTGCCCCACAAACTGACACGTACTTAAAGTGTTTTTTTCTATCAACTTTGTACCCTACAAAATTAGAATCAAATATCCAATAAGATCAAAAGATGTGCTTCATGAGGGCTACCAAATTCATAAATTTGATGTACTAATTAAATACTGAAAATTCCTTTTCATGACTTTAAAATGAGAGTTTTTTGGATCAGCTTGAAACCATACATGAGACAGACAGTAAATATGATATCAGATCGCTAATAGTCAATAATGTAAGGAGCTTATCATCTCAGGGATTTTCTTAAGATCAACGGACTTACTTGTAGAATCCTTGTTTATGCTCATTCAATCAAAATTTTTTTATTAGCTCTTTGATGTACTTAGATTGACTCAAGAATGCATCTTTTTTGTCCTTGCTTAACCTTACATCCCAAGAAGTAACTCATCCATCATGCTCATCTCAAATTTTGTTCTCATTAGTCTTGAAAAATCTTCACAGAAAAATGAATTAGTGGTTCCAAATAAAATATTATCCCCATAAATTCATACAAAAGAATATCAAAATTTACCTTTTTGATAAATAATTTAGTAACAACAGATCCAACAAAAAATAATTTTCATTTAAAAATTACTAAACCTATCATATCAAGCACGAGTCATTTGTTTTAAATCATATAAGACATTTTTAATTAATATACATAATTAAGATATAATGAGCTTTCGAATATGGGTGGATATTTAATAGACACTTGTTTTATTACATTATTCAAAAATGTACTCTTAACATTTATTTGAAAAAGTTTAAAGTCTTTAAAATAAGCAAATGTAAGCAATAATTATATGGCTTCCAAATGAGCAATTGGTGCAAAAGCTTCCTTAAAATCAATGCCTTCAATTTAATTGAAATTTTTAACAACAAGACTTTGTTTCTAACAACAACTCTAGAGTCATCTAAATTATTTTTGAATGCCCTCTTAATTCCAATCACTTTGAGACGGAGTCTATGCACTAATTCTCAAACATCATTTCTAGCAAATTGATTTGATTCTTCCTCCATTACTCAAAATTCATCAAATATTGCTACTTCAACATTAGTAGGTTCAATCATGGATATGAATGTTGAATGGATTTCTTCTTCTCTAAGGCAATTTCTAGTCTTAACTACTATAGATGGGTCTTCTATTATCAAATCACGGGGATGACTCGAAGCATATCTCACTCTAGGTAGACTACCACTAGCATTCTCATTTTTTTCCAAACTCTGATTCTCAATTTTGGGTATTAAATCATCATCATCTTTAAGCTCTCTAAAATGAGAAGGGATAATAGATTCATCAAAATTAACATGTATTAACTCTTCTACCAACAAAATTCTCCTATTTAAGATTTTATAAGTCTTTCCTATAGAGGAGTAACCAAGAAAGGTTACCTCATCAAGTTTAGAACCAAACTTCATAAAATATATATTTTTCATTAAAATATTACACCCAAAAATATGTAAATGAGATAGATTTGAGGTCTTAATTTTGAGAAGCTCATAAGTGGTTTTATTCAGTTTGGATCTAATGTTTACTTGATTCAGAACCTAACAAACTATGGTAATTACTTTAGTCTAAAAGTATTTAGGAAGCTTATATTCACTAAATACATATCTATTGGCTTCTAGAGGTATTCTATTCTTCTATTTTGCTACTTCATTTTGTTGAGGCGTTCTAGGGGTTAAAAAGTTGTGTTCCATCCCTATTTCATATGGAAAATTTTAAATTTATCATTTTTAAATTTTGCACCACTATGAATAAATGCATTACTACAACCATTTTTTTTTTTGAATAAATTGCAAATATGCTAAATTGAAGAAAAAAAATTTATTTTTGTGTTTTAAAAAATCTCATCCAAGTAAATCTTATGAAATCATTAACAATAAAAAATTTGTATAAAGTTAACCTCAAACTAATAGTGTTTATAGGTCCAAATAAATCCATGTAAACAAATTTTAAAGTCATGAAGTGACAATATCTAATGTAAATTTAAAAGACAATTTAGTTTGCTTATCAATGTTGACATGCATCACATAAATGATCATCAATGAAATCTAGTCTATGTATACCTCTAACCAAGTTTTCCCTGTAATCTTCCTAAGTGTGTGCATGTTGGCATGACATAGTCTCATTTTTCACAACTAAGACTCATCTAGTGTGAATTTAAAACAAATAATAAAAGAATAGTTAACTTATCAAGGTCAATTATATAAATATTGTTAATTTTAACACCTTCCAAAATAAGTATCATTTAAATCAAGCAAATATTTATCATTAAAAAACTTCATATTAAAACCCTTATCAAATAACTGACTATTATTAAGTAAATTGTGTTTTAGACCATCTACAAGAAATGTTTTTTTGAAAGATAGAGAATTTTTTATACCAATGATATCTAACTCCAACATTTTACAAGTTGTGTTTTTTCAAGAGCGACATTTCCTCTACTTTTGAATTCAAATGAAATGAATTTACTTTTATCTCCCATCCTATTGGTCTAAGTACCACAAGCCTCTCTTGGTCTTTGTGTGTAGGCATATTTGCAAAACAAATTTATGTTAGTTTTTTTTATAAATGTAGACTTGGGTTTCATATATTTAGAAATAAGAGAGTTATGAAAAATGTTAAAAGTTTTTGAAATTTATGCATATGTTGGATTTGTATATGAATGATATATGAATAAATTATGCAATGTGTCCAAACATCCCACAAGAAAAGTATCAAACTTTAGGGAAGGAATGCATTATATTGTTAGCTTTAAATTTCTTTTTATGAGTATATTATTTTTACTATTTTCTACTTATTTTTTCAAGTTTTAATTAGCACATTAAAAATTAATATTTTCAAATAAATCATGATTCTTTTTTGGCTTTTTAATTTATAACTTTTTATAATCATTTTAAAAATTTTTACGTTCTTACAGAAATGTGTTATGATTCTTTTTCAAAGAAGAGAATTTTTTTTAGGATTGGAATATTTCCTTTGTCAAAAAATTTAAATGCAACATGTAATTCATAATAAAGTTTAAAAGTTCATTGTAACTACAATTATTTACATGTTCATCATCAAAATAGTGAGATTATCTTATTGCTATCAAATAAAGGTTTGTTGTTTATTCTACAACTTCTTTAGAAGAGTCTAAATCTGAATTAATCTACAGAGCATGTTGAATCCCTTTTTTGCCCCTTTTTTACATCACATTTTTTCTCTTATATATCCTTCTGATTGGTATTCAAGTGAAGGACACTCATATTTTATTTGACCAAATTTCTTACATTCATAACAAATAAGATAAATAACTTTTGAGGAAATTTTAGTTTTATTTTACCTTTCTTTAAGTCAAATATCTTCTTTTTATGTTGTAAGAAGGTTTTCAACTTCATCGTCATTAATGTTGTGACTTGGTTTCTTATGTTCATAGCAAATAAGATCAATAACATTTGAAAAAAATATATTTTATTTTGCCTTTTTTTTAGTCAAATATATTCTTTTATCTTTTAGGAAGATTTTGAACTTCGTAGCCATGAATGTTACATCATAATTAGTGGTGCTTTTCTCTTTGTTGCATTATGAAGTATTTGCCTTTAGTATGATTGTCTTGCTTTCTTTTCTATCACCTGCATCCGTATTCTTTTACAAAAATTTTTGTTCATAAGTAACAAGAAAACTAAGCAAGTGACCAATAGAATAAATAGACAAATCTTTGGATTCAAAATAGTCATAACCTTACATCTTAAGATTCATGCAAACAATACAAAATGTTGTTGACTTTTCAGCATTTGTAAACTCTCTTCATAATGCATACAGTGAGATGATAATTTTTGTAAAATGTGTGTATATATCAGAAATAAATTCATGAAGTAATATATGATAAAATTTGTAATTATGTAAAAGCATGTTGATATGAGATTATTTAATCTCATTAGTTGCTTCATAAATAACATAATTTTTACAAAATTTTTAATCAGCTTTGTAAGTAGAAGCACACATGTAATCCTCAAAATTTAAAGCATAGAAAAAATAATTTAAATATTTAGAATTTAATTGTGCTAATTCCCTATCTTTCATTGACCACAAATTAAAAAGAGTTTAAACATGTTTGACACTAATAACTTCATGTGGGGGTGAATATCCTACCTCTATCATATTCCATATTCGGAAATCAATTAATTGAATAAAAATAGACATGTGAATTTTCAAAAATCAAAAGATATATCATTAAATAGAGGAAATTAAGTAATAAAGAAACACCTAAGAGGAGAGGAAGGTGATTTAATGGGTTTTAAAAAATTTCATAAGAAAGAAAAATCATATCAAACCTTTAAAATTTAGTAGAAAAAATTTAAAAACCAAAGCCAACAGAATAACACAAAGATAAGAGCGACAAAAAGGTAACATAAAGAAAATAAAGAGAAGACACCAATTTACAATGGTTTGGCCCATTAGACCTACGCCCACTCTCCAATTCTCCTCCAAATTTCATTATACCTCTTTTAGCACAAGAATCCATGGAGGAGAAGCATCTCTCTTTAATGAATAATAGAGAAATCCTACACCTCTTTTTTAAGGCAAGAATATGTCACTCTCTCTCTTTCTAAGGTACAAAAAAATTTCCCTTAATAAAAATCTCACACTAGTTCTCTACAAGTAATCTCTCAAGTTAAAGCTTATCTCACAAAAGCAAGGCGGATGAAAAAGAACAACGAAGATAAAATGAAATCTCACCAACAAAAATCCTCCTAAGAAAAAAGAGGAGAGAATTTCCCTCACTTTTCTCTAAGATAACACTCTTACCTAAGCCTCCCTTAAGCTCACTTATGTTCAAGTTGGCAGGCTAGGTTCCCCAAGGGAATATTTATAAAGAGCAAGAATAAAAATTATAAAGTTAATTTTTAATAAAACTAAATTGTATTATAATATCAGCCATCATACCGTACTATCACTTCAATTTTCTAGGGTGTAGGGACATTAGACGATATGATTGTCCCAATGGCCATCATAATTGTGCTATACGACATACTGTACGAATAATATAAACTAAAAATTTAGCTCACTAGTTATTCATCCTGTTCGATCACATTATATAGCACAAACTCAATAAGCAAAAAAGTTTTTCCATCAAATCCCATAAACCCTAGATTCAAATTGGATAATCACTAAATAAATTCATATTATACAATATAAATTATGCCATACGATCAATCAAATTTGACAATTTGTAATTAATTGACTTAATCCTGATAGCTAAAATTATCTAACAAAAAAGAACAATCGTAAAGTACAATTAGAGACTGTACATTTTGATTAGTTCGATTTTAGAGCTAATCGACTTAATTATGGTGGTTAAAAATTCTTAGGAAAATGGATAATCATCCAATACGATAGGAATCGTATGATATGATTTTCAAAAAATTAAATTTTTAAAGATCATTTTTATTTTAAATTCTCTCAAGTGTATGTGTGCTTGGTTGTTCTTAAACATTCACATGCCAATCACATGAAGCAAAAATAAAATACATAAACTAGAATAATGATGTAACTTTTGGCTCGACATTGATGTTATGGTATTAACCATTCCTGGTATAGTCTTCATAAGCTCTTCCTCGATCTAGCTCTTTGATTTTAAATATTTTTAATTCATGTTCTCTTAAACAATCTTCATTGAACTACTTATTTGTAGTACTTGCATTAAAACTTTCCACAACCTACCTACACACACAATTGATTAGTAGAACAAATGTTCTACCATTAATATTTGTGTTAATCAAAACTTTAAAGTCTATATGAAGGCTCATGAGGTTAATGTAAAATGCATCTCTTGTGATCACTTTGTAAGTGTTTCAAATTTTATTCGTTTGTGATTTCCTTGTATTAGAAGATTTGGATTATGATACATGATAATGTTAAGATATCCCTTTAAAAATTAAATATGAAAACTATTTTATCAGACATATTCATGAACTAACTACTTAATGCTTATATAGTAGTAAATTTGATCATATATGATAACTTATTGGTAACAAAAAGTTATTGTTATGGGGATACAAATTAATTTATAGGATTTATGTTTATATATAACTAAGATAATTGTGCTAATATGAATGTTCTAACTGAAGTTTTAGTGAGGAAAGCCTATAAAAGTTGTTCAAAAGAGAAAAAATATATCTTTTCATTACGACATTGCTTGTGATGCATTCATGAGAGAGAAGAATGCATCTTTTGTGATTTCTTTGTTTGGGGTTCAAGCTTTATTCTTTTGTGATTGTATTCTTAAGTTTTTTTTCCTCTTGACTATTTGTTATTACTATCTCCCTTTATGCTTGATTAGTTTTATCCCTTGATTCATCTTTGATTGAAGTTGGTGGACTCCATACCTCTATAATCCTCATCCCCTCTCCTCTACTTTTTCTTACTATCTTAACCTTCATAAATCTCTCCTTTCCAATGAGGTGGTTCTCCCTAAAATGTCTCTTCACAAGATGGCCTCCCACTTTTTTAATTAAGCAGCTTTCTCCTCTATATCAAATTCTAAAATTACTATTATTTTGAGAGCATGTTCTCATTTCCCATCACAAGATATGAATGCATCAACTTTGGCTAGACCTATTATAGAGAATAAGAGATGCTTAGTTATTGTGTTAAGCTAATAAGAGTAGTTAAATTGTAAAAAATTATTTGGCAATGAATTAGTAGTTCTCATATTTTTAAATATTAATATTAAGTATGAGTTACAAGTTATTGATTAATAAATAAAGTTCTCTCTCTCTCTCTCTCTCTTGTAGTTCTTATTCTTTCCCCTCTCTTCTTCTTGGAGCTTGAACAAGCTAAAATTGCTAATTATATTGTTCTTATTTTCTTTTCTTGCCCACTTTTAAAGGAAGATTCATAAGTGGGACTCATTGAGACTTGTCATTGGCATCTTATGTTTATTAGCACTATCTTCATTTTTTTTAGTAAACTTCCTATAGCAAGTAATCTCCAATGATTTTTTTGGGGTTGTCAACATCATTGAATTGTTATTTAACATTATCTGGATTTTGCCACTTTTAGCTCAGTTGATTTAAGATCCATTTCTTCACACACCATCCATAATTATCAATCTCCACAAATTATCCTTAATTTTAAGAAGCTACTTCATCTCATGTCCAAGAAGATTACCATACGTTAATTTTGAGATACAAATTGGATTTCTCAATGACATATCTACTTAAATATTGAGTACACCACCACCAAAATCTACACCTATGTGTACATATCAATCGTGATGTGAAACATGTAAATGAATTATTTCTTTATTTTTTAAGTTGAATCTTAATCAAGCCCAAAAAAATTATTATTAATTTTAACTTTCTTGTCTATCTTGCTTGATCTTCTTTGCCTTTTCCTTGAAACATAAAAATGGAGCACAAAACATGGCATTGAAACTTGTTGATTTTTTAGGTAAATGAAGGAAGATTATTGCTACAATTTTTAGAAAGAATGACAAGAACAAAGATCTCTTCAACCATTGGTGAAGATTTCAATCGAAGTTGTACTTTTTTCATGTGAGAAAATAATAAATACTATTGAGAAATAAAGTTTTTTAGAAATGGTGGAAGAACAAATTATATTCTCACTCATTGATGAAGATTTCAAGTTTTTAATATAAGTTTCTCCATAATATAATTTTTTTAAAAATATTAGAATGGAATAAAATTTATTTATTGAATATATTTATCAAAAGTTTGGAGGATCTAAACCTTCTACTATTTTTTTATATATAATAAATTATAATAAATTATAATAAATTTGTACCTTGAGGATGCATATTTTTTATGCTATCCTCATTAAAAATAAAATGAAGTTTATTCCAATCACAAAAAGAAAAGACAATCTACCACTTATTTATCCAAAAGTCTCTTATTAAATCTAATCATCTCATAATTAGAGCACACATTATGAAAATCATTACTCAGTCTACCTCTTCAAATAATAAAGAGATTATATATTTTAAACGTCATAAAAAAGTCATATAAAATATCAATGCAAAGCTTAAATTTTATTTTATAGAAAGAAAAAAATGGAATTATGAGGATATAAAGGAGATTTATGGGTGATACATTACTTTTTGAAGATGATTTAGCATATGTTTATGAAGATCATGTTAGTGTCTTAAGATGTCCAGTGTTGGGAAATATTGAAAATATAAATTTAAAAAGAAGCAATATTTATGTTATGTGCAAAGATACAAGATGTTGGCTAGTGATTGATGGAGGCATTACAATTACACTTATAAGGGTTAAACTAAAGCCTAAGTCACATCCAATTAGGTGAAACACACATCTATACTTGTAGTCACTAGTAGGTCTTACATACTAATTAAAATAAGGAGTTATGAAAACCATTTATGTTGTGATTGCACATATAGTGTTAGGAAGATCTTGATTATTTGATAAAAATTCATACATTATGTTAGAGAGAAAACTTATGTACCCAATATATTGGCATACTATAAGTTATATGTTGTAAAGCCCCCAAGAAAGGCAAACACTCATTCTCTTTATAAACCTACTTCAAACATATAACTAATATATTAATAAAAGATTAATTTCAAGATTTAATAGATAATGATTAGTTCCTATTACATAAAGACCAAACATGATGTTAACCATTGTACATTTATTCTTATTTAGGGAAATTGTCACTTTTAAAGTGTTGGATTTAAACATTTTTAATAAAGATTTTCCTAACATTTCATTCCTCCTTTATGTGAAATGGGTTATAATTAATTTCACTGACATCCATATACCTATTATAGTTCCTAACCTTTTAAATGAAATTTTAGATATTTGTCTAAATGATTTGTCAAATGTGATTCCTCTTATGAAAAAAATATGCAATGTTATAAACCTAATTGTAGGGTGATAGTTCCCATGTTATAGAATGAACCTATTTTAATATGTTAAATCAAAGAAACACACTGATGAGCTCTATAGAAAAGGCTTAATCCAAACAAAAAAACATTAGTCCATATGCTATCAAATCATCATTGACACCTAAGAAAAACATATTATATATAATGTATATTGATAGTAGAGCTATCAATATGATCACCATCAATTATGGATTCCTCAAATCTTGACCCTACATAATGAATTTGGATTTACACTTAGCCATCTTAAAATTTGCATACAACAATACCACATCACAAATCATGATGTAATCATGATTTTAAATAGTATATGATTATAACCCCAAAAGACGTAGATAATATTGATGCTCCTACAAGTGTTTTATTTTATTTTTTATTTATATTTGTAAAAGATTTTGTTGGTTTACATGAATATACAAGGAATTAAATTAAAAAAAACATGAAGTAGATTGAATTTATAAACAAATTTTTTTATAAAACATTATAAAGAGCGTAACTATGCAATGATTTGTATTAGACCAAAAAAGATACTTCCAAGTATTATAAACTCCATGCAAGTGTTTATGGACCATTTAAATTTATTAGAAAATTAGAGCAAATACTTATTATGGTGTTTTATTTTGGATGTCGGGTGGACACCACGATCTTAGGGGATACTTATCGGTGATGAATTTATGATGTACTATCTCGAAAGATAGAAACATCACCCTACAATTGACCTAATAACCAAATAAAGACTCCTAAGACAGATGGGTCTTCGTATATATCAGAGATCTTTCCCTTACTTTACATGAAAAAGTAAAGATGGGTCTTCGTATATATCAGAGATCTTTCCCTTACTTTACATGAAAAAGTAAAGCAAGGTTTATTCTATGCCGGGTACTTTCGTTCCTTATAGTTAATTACATCTAAGGAAGTTGGATTTCTTAAGAATACTCTCGATTAAAGTTAATCACATCTCCAAAGATTTCAAAGCTAGACTATCAATAGATTGGTTATTTTTAGAAAATTAAGTGGGAAAGTTCAATTTGGAAAGACTTATTTTGGATTCCAAAAGAAGATAAGTAGAGAGCACTCATGATACTAGGAAGCCTAGTGAGGACTCTAATCTATCCTATGGTGAGATTTTATATGCTCGAAAGTGAAGATTTATTTTAATTTGAATTAAAATTTTATTAGAATGCTAGGGCTTATAATCCATCAACACAAGATTATGGAAATACCTAAGAGGTGAGAATTTATACTCATAGCTTGAAGGAAACAAGCAACCTCAGATCCTAAATCTATGTGCTTTAGCACAAGCTAAGAGCGTGACCTAAATCTAAGCGGAAAGGGGGATATAATAGTCTATCTCCACAAGAGAGAATAAATCGATCTGACTCTTTTAGACTTACAATCGTCTAGAGTGGCCACTAGCTAACACTTCCTACACTTTAAAATCATATAGGCCAGTTGTGCTGAAATATTTCTGCCTTCATCTATCCTTTTGAAGAGGATAAACAAAAATAGAAATATACACCTTTAGTTGGGACACCACAATGCATATGTTCGGTGATGAATTAGGAGAGGTGTACTATCTCAAAAGGTAGAAGTCACCACCCTACAATGGACCTAATCACTTGAATAAGGACTCCTAAGGACTATGGGTCTTCATATGTATGAGATATTCTTCCCCTACTTTACATGAACAAGTAAAGTAGGGTTTATTTTAAATCGGGTTCGTTAAGTTCTCTATGGAGGCAAGCCCCCATAGTAAATTATATCTTAAGGAATGAGATTTCTTAAGAATACTCACGATCAAGGTAAATGATCGTTGTCTCCAAAGATTTTGAAGGTTAGATTATCAATAAATTGGTTTATTTTAGAAGATCAAATGAGATTGATCAAAGGGAGAGAGTTATTATAGAAGCCAAAGGAAGATAAGTAGGAGATGCTCATGATAGGAAACCTAGCGAGCATCTCAAACTATCCTATGGTTTGGATTTACATTTTTGAAATTTGAAAAGGATTTATTTGTCTGAGTTGAATTTTTAGTAGAAATTTAGGTCTTATAATTCTATGATTCAAGGTCATGAAAATGCCTAAGAGGTGAGGATTTATGCTCACGACCTCGAAGGGAAATAACAATCTCGGAACCTAAATCTAGGGAGCTTTGGCGAAGGCCAAGGTATGACCTATATCTAAGGCAAAAATGGGCATATGATTTACCTCCATAAGAGAGGATAAATCACCCTACTGTTGGACTTACAACCACCTAAGAGTGGCTGCCAACTAACTCCTCTTACAATTTTAAATACATGTAGGCAAGTCTTATGCTTTATGCAAGATATCTAGGTGTTGTTTTTATTTAAACACACTCTCTAAGAGACTAGATCATGTAAGACATGATTAATGACTTAAATATAATATAAATTTTCCATATATTTTATTTTTTCATTTTTGGACAATTCATTTGACTCAGGCTATAAGTTTCATATGCATAATACATGAGAAATTAGATTATGAGCCAAAATTAGCTAGAAAGGAGGTGCATTTTTACCATGGCTCTCAAAGGTCAAGCCAAGTTCCCTAGCATGGGTGGAAGCCCTCCATAACAAGAGTGAAATAAGATGCTTTTGATGTGTGATGTGAGAAAATACAACATCCGTAAGGGTTGCTAATTATTTTATCTTGATTTATAACCTAAGCTTTAAATGAGGTTATGAGTTGTTAATTTTTAGTTTTGAGTTGATTAATTTAGTAGAAGATTTATATTTTTCTAGGAGCTTAATCGTCATCCAGGCCATACATCAAAGCAAGGAAGAAATTAGGAAACATGCCATTTTAATGCACAAGCTAAACAAACATTAAGCATTTTATAAAGCTAGCGTAAAAAGAATAAGAGGCCATTTGTGGTCGGGCTCCACCACACAAACCCGAAAAGAAATTGGGCAGCCGAGCTCTACCCTTATACAACCCAGATTATGAATGAATTAATTACAATCAAGTAAGAAAGTTCATGTTATGGGGGTCTTCATTTTTCTTTTATTATTTCTTCTTTCTTCTTTCTTCTTTTTTCTTTTGGTTCCTTCTTTTGGATGGTTGGAATGTGGATGCTCCAAAGGTTTAACATGGTACATAAGATACAATCTTATAACCAATGTTCATCCTAATCCCCATAACAATCATTCCAAAATCTAATTATAAAATTACATAAAAGGGAAAAGTAAATCTAACTAAAACACAAAATAGAGATTAGCTAACAAACCACACATTCCCAAGAATGTATATAAACAAATTGTACTTAGCACCCCACACATGGGTATCCAAGTCCACTTGACCTATTTTGGATTATGCTTAAGGGTATAAGCAACATGCACAACAAAAGTAGCTATATTTTTATTACAACGCCCCTTAAGCACAATCCCCTATAGAAGATAATGATTAGACTAAATCGCCCAATGATTCATTCTACGCACATACACCCTAGCATCCAAACTAAAATATCACATCACAAAATAAAATCAAACATCAAACCATGCATCGCCCTAACATAGGACTAGAAGTGGTGACTTAGCCTAGTGTGTGTGCATTTTAAAATTTGTGTGGTATGTCTTAGCTAAGCTTTAAGATTAGAATTTTTTAAGTATGAAAGGTTCAACTTAGAGGGTGGTTTCATTTAAGTGGTTTAGTTGGTTTGGTTAAATTTTATTTTATGATTTGATTTGGTTTGAATGATTAAGTGCTATAAAGAGAAGAAAAGAGAAGAGAACTTCTCTTTCCTCCATACCTTAAGTAATTTCTAAGGTAAATTCATTAATGACTTTTTGTTTAGTGAATATTTTTTTATGTATTTTAATTAATCCTAAGTCTAGAATAACTCTAAACAAACTTATTCAAAGAGAAAGATATTTTAAGATTAAGAAAAGTGAATTACTATCACCAAACACACAACACTTTATTTCTTTCCCAATATGTGTAACATGCATATGGATGAATCTAAGCATATCTATACAATGCAAGTATTTAGAACCTTAATAATGAATGCTAAGAGATTATTTAAGGAAATTTAGGATGTTTCATGTATGCATGATTTTGTTAAGTAGAAGAGAGTGATTCTTTTATCCATTTTTCATATGCACATTTACAAGTATAAGAGACATAAGTGAGTACATCGCCATTATTAGCACTAGGGGTGTAAGGTACAAGACCTACTTAGGGCTACTTAAAGCCTCGCAACCCTGGGTTGTCCAAACTAATATACCACTTTTCTTAAATACATGTGCATGTACAAAAAGAAATGCATGGAAAGAGAATCATAAAAGTTTATGTTTGATTTTGGTTTGATTATTTATTTTACATGTGTGATGTGGAGTTCTTACGTTATGACATAGGGTGTATAGGAATGAATTTGTAAGTGTTATGTCCTTTTCAAATGGACTATACACTTAGCACATCCCACACAAACCTATGTTAAGAGAGAGAAGGAAATCACATAACATATTTTATACTATTCACATGCAAGTCTATAAGTACTTATAAATAGCTTATTTTTCATTTATAACATTTGATTTCTAAATTTTTAAATTAGTTTTGGATTTAATAGTGATAATAACCATTCATATTCTTACATTAGCCAAAACATACAATTTGACATCATTTTAATTTTATTTTTTTAAAAGACATGAATGCATGATTTTCATATGACATACACATTTAGCATGCTACGAAAGAAATAAAGTGATGTAAGCATGTAATTTCATTCACTCTAATTAATTCCTAAAGATAATCTTATGAAATAAGATTATTTAAAGTGAATCAAAATTGGTTTAAGGAAAGTTTGATTTTGTTTTGAGTTTGATTTGAATTTTAGAAAATGTGAGAAGGTTTGCTAGTCCTAACCCATTCCCACATATGCATATTATTAGTTTAATTTTCAGAACCATTAAGTGAATTTTATGTTTTGATTAGGTTAAGGTTTTCATTAAGTTCATTAATTACCCCTTACCTACAACACTTTAACATATTTAACCAAATAATTATGAGCCAATGTATGACATAAAATCACAAGGAATTTAAATCAACAATGCATCTAAGAAAGAAAGGGGCCTAATGCATTTGGCTCACAATTAATGATTAATTAAGCTAAAGGGCTTAAGTACTTTCCCTTCACACATGTAGGTTGGATTTGATTTCCTTAAGCTACTTAGATTATTGAACACCTAAGTATCTACCCAAGAAGGATTGATTGAATTCTGGAATGTTTTGAAAGTTTTATCAACTTAATTAAGTAGGTCATTAGTGGATTAGGCCTTAATTATATTTAGATTATGGAAGGAATGGGGTTTAGAGAATGACTTCAGAAAAGTACCCCAAACCTATTCCATAAACCTCCTCTTCACTTAAACAAAGTTTAATTAACTTAATCAAGGGTTTAAACCATTGTTCACATGCTTAATTAAGCTTAGTTACATTTAAGAGAGTGATTAAAGATTCATTAATTGATTTCCCTAATTAACTCATCAATAAATTTTAAGAAAATTAGGGGAGGTAGAGGCCATACCACTAAATACATCTGAGAAATTTGGAATCAATTAATGAAGTCATTAGGGAGTAATTAGGGTTATTAAGTTTTTAAATAAACCCTTATTACAGAAAATCTACCATAAAAATTCAATTAGAAATACTTTTATTGGATTTTCCTCTAAATTATTAAGATGAACTTGAGTTTGTATTTTTTTGATTTTTCTATAATTAGTTATGAATTTAGAAAATTTCAATTGATTTAAGTAATTTTTATGAAGTTTGTTAATTTATTTTATTAAAATAAATTATTTGACACTCAAAATTCAATATCTTCTAATACAAAGTTCTTTTTGACTTGAAATTTTAATGGTAGGTATATTTTAACTTTAATTTTAATCTTTGAAAATTTCAACTTAATCTAACATGCATTTTTAGTTTAATTAATGAAATTTAAATTTTTACTAAAACTCAAATTAAGCTCAAAATATTTAGCAAAATTTGGAGATTTTGGATTTTTTGGATTTCTCTCAGAAAGACAAATCCAATGAACCCTTGTTTGTAATTTTTCGTTAAGTATTTTATTTTCTATAAAGTTTTGAAGTTTCAGATGAATTAAATAATTTTTTAAATCAGAAAAATATGATTTTCCTACTTAACACAGTCAGCACCGCATGCGGCGTGTGATGCAACCATGCCATGTGCGTGTGATTGTTCGCGGTGCATGTGGCCGCGTCGCAGTTGCGTCGCGATTAAGCGTCGCGTGGGAATGGGAATCCACGTCAGCAGCATTGGTCGCGACACGAGGTTTGACATTGTCGGTGCGGTCATCGATCCATGGCGAGATCATGCGATGCGCTGATCGAGCGATCGTCGTGAACCGTGAGATCGGATGGTCCATAATGCATCTAGTGATCTGAAGGCCCGGATCACACGATCAACACGCGATCTGAGCCGTCTGATCCCGTGAACCGCAGGATCGGATGATTGCTGCTAGCCGCTAGGCGTGAACATTAAAAATGGGATATTAGAGAGAAAAATTAGAAATTCTAAGTGAAAACTTGTCCAAATGGACTTATTTTTGCATCGATTTACATCGAAAAACTTCTATTTTCTAATTGGGAGGATTTAAAGTAAAAATGCAGGATTATCTAGGGTAAATTCCTAAAAATCACATGAAAGAACCCATCACAAATGAAGGATCCTAAGGGTGGCTACCGTTTTTGAAAGTTACCTCACTGGGGATGATTTTCGGTGGCGATGATGACCCGAGCATACTATTGAGTGAGGGAAGAGGCCTTGGAATGGGCTTGGATCTTCGCCTTCATGTCGTAACGAAGTTTCCACCGGTAATCACCATTTCTTCACCAAAATCCACTTAGTTTTGGAGTATTTCTCTCCAAAATGAAGTGGGGGTGGTTGATAGTGGGTTTGGGAGCTCTAGGAGAAGGAGAATGAGGGAAATGGATGATTGCTTCAACCTCTAATGCTTGGAATGAAAAGTGAATGAAAATCACACTTTTCTTTAAATTTTTGGCTCGAAACACTTATCATTTGGATTGGGGTGGTTGGGAATGGAAGAGAATCATCCTAAGTGGCTCACTTTGGTCAGCTAAGGCATGGAAAGAGGCTACCATGAAGGACAAATGGGTGTCCTAGCTAAGGGGAGGTGAGAGTCCTTCATGCTAAGTGTTCTAATGGGAGAGGTGAGGTGATTTCACCTCCCCATGAGTCATGGCTGCCCCAACCACTCATTGGGTCAGAAAATCAATGTCCTTGGAGCCTATGTGGACCAATGGATGAGTGCCAAGTGGCCAAGGAAGAGAAATGACCACTTGGGCAAGTGCCTTTTCTCATGGGATGCCCTTGATCCAAGGGAAAAGTGGTCACTTGACATTGAATTTGATTTCAGCAGATTTAAAATGAGTCAAAAGTAAGTTGGACCAAATTTCATGTCGTTTGAAGTTCATTTGGTTTAATTTGGGTCAATTTGACCCATTTGGGTCAAATTGGGTCAAAATAGGTTAGGTTGACCAATTGGTCAAATTGGGTCAAAGCAAGAGCTGGGTCAAGTTCAAATGACCATTTGGATTGCATTGGTTCAATTGGTTTCAATCAATTTGGTTTAATTTTAATTCAATTTGAAATTTGGCCAATTTGATCCTTAAGGTTAAATTTGGGCTAAGTTGACCAATTTAACCCAATTGACCAAATTGACTTGAATCATGGCTTGATTTGGGTTTGGTTGATCATTTGGAATATAGTATAGGCTTTGGTTAAGTTCAATTTATATTTGATTGGGTTTTAGGTTGATTTGACCCTTAAGGTTAAATTGGGCTAAGTTGGGTTAGGTTGACCAATTGGTCAAATTGAGTTTAATTAAGGCTTTGGTCATGTTCAATAACCAATTTGGAGTGAACTTGAGCCATTGGTTGCAAACAATTTGGTTTAGGTTGCAATTTGGCTAGTTTGGGTTCATATGGGTTAAAGGGTTGACTTAGTCAATGGGCTAGGTTGACTTGGTTTGACCCAATTCATGACAATTGATTAACCTAAGATGATCAACAAACATGACATGAAGTTTGGATTGGCTTAATTCACTTTGATTTGAATTTAATTATATTTTGGTTCATGTAAGTCAAATTGGCCACTTTGGGTCAAGTGAGCCAATTCGGTTTAGTTGGATTGATCAAGGCTTGATTCATGTTTGGTTGAACTCACATATGGACTTGTGATTGAAATATAAATCCATTTGCAAGTGATTTGGAGTCAAATGGGTTTTGATTCATTTGACAATTTCAAGTCAAAAGAGTGAATATGGGTTTGACTTGGGTTAGCTTGATTTTGATTTGATGATTGAAGTTTGTGTTTATATTTGATTTTTGATTGAAGGGTTGATTGAATCATGAAGAAAATCTAAGGGTTTGGATTGATTTGAGTTTGATTTTGTTAAGTTCAAGACTTTGACTTGAAAAGGCACAAATTAGATTTTGGTTTGATTTGGATTTGGGTTTTGATTATTTGAATTTATATTTCATTTATATTTGTGAATATAAATGAGAATATAAATGGGTTATGAGAAAATTTTTTGAATTTGAATTTATTTGAGCTAAGTCCATAAGAATCAAAGGCTTAGGAAATATTTTTTGGAATTTGGATTTGGTTATGGATTTCAATTGGGTTTCAATTATTTGGAATTGATTCATGATTTGAGAAAATCCATTGAAATTAGTTCAAGGTTTGATTGAGTTGAAGTTCATATGAGTTTGGAGTTTGTCTTGAAGAAGTGATGATTTGGTTGGCTATGGGGTAGACAAATTTTTAACACCCAGGCATAACCTATTCCATGGCTAAACCCTAAGTCTCTAGGGTTGGGTTAAGTGTTCACCTAATCACTAGAAGTGTCTTAAGACTAAGGAACTTTTAATGTCTAAGAGAGTCCTATGTCTAAGATGGAGGAGTTGAGAGCTCATTTTAATTGGAAAGAGACTAGAATTTTAAACTCACTCCTTAAGAGACTATATCATTACTGGCATGAGTATATGACTTAGTTTAAATACAAAATTTTATAAATTTTTATGTCATTTTGACACAATATTTTGTACAAACAATTATGCCTAAATGCATGATGAAATTAAGTTATTAGCTAAATCAAAGAGAGATGGAGATCTCCACCATGAGGGGGTGCTCTCATAGGTCAAGCATTTCCTAAAGTGCAAGAATGGAGACCATCCTTATTCATGAGTTAAATAAGATGATATGCATGATATTAGACATTCAACATTCAGCTAAGGGGGTTACTAAATCTTTTAATTATCTTGATTATAGCCTAAGATTTGAAGTGAGGTTGAAAGTTATTTTAAAGTTAGTTATGAATTATTAATTTGGGTAGAAAAATTTATTTAATCCTAAGAGCCTAACGCATCCAGGCCATACATTCAAACATCAAGTTTAACTATGTAGAAGATGCAACTTCTATTACACAATCTAAACATAACAATCAAATATGTATAGATTTCGTAAAAGAATAAAAGGTCGATATGGTCGGGACAACCGTACACCCTAGAAAAGAGAAAATTGGGTAGCTAAGCTCTACCCTTATACAACCTAGATTACAAAAGAATATGACAATTTAAATTGAATGGATGCTATGAGGGTCTTCATTCTTCACTCTTCTCTCTTCTTCATTTGATTTGATTTGCTTCAAGGCTTCATAGGGAATCCCAGGACTTTACCTTCTTGCCACTGCTCATTCAAAATCCCATAGCACTAATCCTAATTCCTATTATAAAAATTATATTTTTATAAAAAGTAAAATTTAACTATAACTATAAAATAGATGTTAGCTAAACATACATACATCCCAAGCAGTTATATTATATAATTTGGACTTAACACCACACGTGAATAAGCCCACTATCCTAATATGGATTATGCTTAGAGGCATAAACAACTTGCAAGTGAGAACATTTATATTTACTTTAAAAGCCCCATTAGCATAATCCCCTACAAAAAATAATAATAGACTAACAATGACCTAACATCCAGTCTATGTACCACAATCCAAACATCTAGTATAAAACATTGCATCACAAAAATAAAACACAATATCATTACAAACACCGTCCTAACCTAAGGCTAGAAAGTGATGACTTAGCATTCTAATGTGTGTGCTTAGGCTTAATGTGGTATGTCTTAGCTAAGCTTTAGGATTATGATTGCCTAAGGTTTGGAATTATTTAAATTAAGCATGAAGTATGGTTTCACTTTAAGTTATTTAGAGGATTGATGGATTTTAATTTGTATTTTTACTTTATTTCATTTGATATTTACTTATCAGCTAAGTATTGTAAAGAGAAGAAAGAAACTTAATATCTTTCATCCCTACCTTAAGTTGCTTTCTAAAGAGTGTATTATTACAATTTTGGTTTATTTTAGTAACTGATTTATTAAATATTTTATATTAATCCTATGTTTAAGATAACCTTAAAGAATCCTATCCAATATGAAAGGCATCTTAAGATTAATGAGGTTGAATTGCCATCACATAGATAATTTTGCACCATTTCTTTTCATCATTAATAACATACATATGATTTTAAACTTAGAATATCCATACATACAATGTACTTTTGGCGCACTTAGATGATTATGAATGCATGTATTTTTTATAGAAAAGAGAGATTTTTATTCCTTAGTTAAGTACACACACATGCATTAAAGTTTTAAACAAGTATGTGTCATTGTTTAAACTAGAGAAGTGAGATAATATAAGACCTCCTTGGGGCTACTTAAAACCTCGTATTCCCAAGATGTCCATACTATATACTTGCTATCTTAAATACATATGAATATACACATAATCATGAGAATGAAAATCATGCAAAAGATTGTATTTTAATGTGCTATTTATGCATGCAAAGTAAAGCTTTATCTAAATTCTAGCACATGCACACATATGAATGAAATCAAGTAAGTACGTGCCATTGTTAAACCAGGAAAGTGAGATAATCTACAAACTCTTTGGGGCTACTTAAACCCTCGTATTCACAGGATTTCCAAATTATGTACTTACTAACGTTCAAACACATGTAAACATATGCATAAATGTAGGAAAGAAAGCAACTCTTTAACATGCTTAGGCTATAAGCACATGTAAATCTTATGTAATATTCATAGCTAATGTCAATTTAACTCTTCATTTATAATTTTGAAAATAGCTTTAAAGTTTATTAATGATAGTAGCCATACATATAATATGATTAATTCAACACATGCAACTTTACACAAATATATTCCTTTGATTATTTGATTTAAAAACATGAATGAATGGCATCAATGACATACAAATTTATAATGTTTGAAAAGAAATAATTGAACACTCCCACATAATTCATTCAACTAGATTAATTTCTAAGGACAATCAAGTGAATAAAATCACTTAAGGAAAACCAAAGCTTATTCTTAAGTTTGATTTTGGATTTGATTCATTAAAGTCAAAGAGGAGAAATAATAAATTTGTTGTTTTTCACCCCATCCCATGTTGATGAGTCAATATGTTTAAGGAGAAATAATTAAGTGACTTTTATGAATTAATTAAGTTGGGATCATTAAGAAATTCATCTACTTATCCTTTCCTATGCTTATCTAATTTAATTAATCATTTGATTATGAGCTTCTCATGATATGCAAATGAGAAATTAAGATTGCAATGCACTTAGAGACCCAATGCACTGAAGCTCATAATTAAACATTTATTAAATTAAAGAATCTAATTAAGTACTTATAAGATTTTCCCGCACCCATGGGTTAATCATAATTTTCTTAAGGATCTTTATACTATTAAACCCATGAAGAGGAACCTATAAATTCAAATTAGATTATCTGATCGAATTATCATTTTAATTTAATTTGATTTCATCATTAATTCCTTGATCAACCCTTAATTAAATTTTGAGATGATTTTGTTCCTTAATGAAATAGATTTGGGAAAACAATTAGGAAAGAGGTCCTAATCTTTTCCTCATCATTTCACTATTAATCAATGATTAATAATCATTAATTATTTAATTTTCACTATTTGGTATTTTTAATAATTATTAAATGGCTTAATGAGGGTAATTAAGGTTTGAATTTCAAATTCCCTCAATTACCTAGCCAATAAATCCAAAGAAAATTATGGGAGGCAGATGACATTCCATTAAAATAATATTTCAAATTTGAGATTAATTGACTAAGTAATTAGGGCTTAATTAAGAAAAAAATGAAACCCTAATTAAGCCCAATTCACTATTCAAACCATAGGGAGATCATTTTTTTTTTATTAAAATCTCCTATATTTACCCTTTCCAAAATGGGTTTACTCATATTTTTAGGATTCTTCTATAATTAGTTATGAATTTTTGAAGTTCAAAGTGATTAATTACATTTTTAACCTTAATTAATCCCTAATCCCGTCGGTGCCACGCAGGAGCTGATGCGGCGGCGCTTTCCATGTGGCATCGTAGGATTGGCCACTTAAATAGTCTGACACGGCATGCTGAGTCAACGGTTGCGGATGCACTTTCATGCCCTCCATCTGATCTTAGAACAGATGGTGGAGATTAATCCCACGATTCCTAAGGGATAAAATTAGATTTTCTAATCAGATTAATCACGGCCATCCATTCCAATCATGCAGAATGGACGGCGGATGATCCTTCGTCCCCTGAGCGATGGAAGATGGACACTGTCCACCCTGCTCCACTCGATTTGAACTTGTCGGAGCTCATGAGGCATCAGGATCAACTCCATAACCTTGAAGGGATAGATCTAAGGAGATCCTATGACAGAAATCACACGAAATGATACAATTCTTGACAAAAGGCCAACTCCAATTAAATTTTCTATGATTTGCCAAAAAAACTCCTCGTCGGTGCTCAAGATCGGTAGTCCAATAACTGAGGTAGCTTCATCTTGAAGAGACGAAGCCTTGTTGAGAAGCTCGCAACTTGCCTCATTGTCAATGGCTCTGTGGACTAAGCACTGCCAAAAAGGTGGCTGGAGTTGATCTAAGAGTGGTCTCCAGTGCTTGAATCAATCGAGAATTGATTCATTTTGGATCGCTAGAGCTTGAGAAATGTGTGGGTGAAGTTAATTTGTATTTGGTGGAGTTGGACAGAGAAGAGGCTTTGTTTCGCTTAGGTTCGATGTCGTCGGTGATGGAAGGCTTAATGGAGGTCAGGAAGGCTCTACGGGAACTCGTCTTGACTCACTGAAGCTCTTCGGATGTGTGTGTGTAGTTGGAATGAGGTAGGGGAGGAGTATACTCTCCTCCCATGGGATCGAGTGGTGGGGATTGGCTCATTGTTGGCTATGCAGCGGCGTGATCGAGGGCGTCCATGGCCAAAGTGGAGACCCTTGAGTGGTTGAGGGTCTGAGATGGGCTGAGGTGGAATGTACCTTCTCCCCAAGGCAAGCCAATGGAATGGCTTGGGTTAGCTCACCTCCTTTGACCCATGGCTGACCTAATCAGCCTCGAGTCAGGTTAGCCAATGGGTTAGAGGTCCAAATCAAGCTTTGGGTGGCTGCCAAGGGTAAAAGGGGTAGGTGAGATCATCCAAATGAGATTTTTGTCCCATTTGGAGGGGTTTATCTAATCAGTTTTAACCTAATTTGGGTTCAAGGTGGATTGGGTTTGATTTGGGCTGACCCATGGTGACCCAAGGATGGGTCATGTCAAGTTTGGTTTGGTTTGGCTCAATTTGACCCATGTAAGTCAAAATGGGTTCAATTAGGATAGGTTGGACCATGGGTCAAATTAGGTCAAACTAAGGGTTGGGACATGTTCAAATGATGATTTGGGATGTTTAGGTTTAATTGGTTTGATTTGATTTGAAGTGGATTTGAATTTAGCTCATATGAGTCCATATGGGTCAAATGGGCTAAGTTAACCAATTTGGTCAATTTGGCTAAATTGGTTTGGCTTAGGGGTTGGATTAGGTTCAATTGATGATTTGGAGATGATTGTAGCTGTTGGTTTCAATTAATTTAGATTTGAGAATGATTTAGATCAATTTGACCCTTTAGGTCAATTTGAGCTAAATGGGTCAATTTGGTTGGTTTGATTTGATGGTAGGTTTCAGAAGGGTTTGAAATAGAGATTTGAATGGTTGAAGTGCTTTTGTGGAGTTCAATTGGGTTTGGTTAATTGAATAGGATTTGGGTTGGATCCATAGGATTGGATTATGAGATGAAGATGGGTTTGGGTTCAAATCATTTTATCTTGGAGCTTCGATATGAAATGAGATCCAATTGGGTTTTGATTATATTGATTTGAGGTTGAATTTTCATGAGTGGATATGCATAGGTCATGGGTTAGGCCATAGGATAGGTAGGTTCCCTATTGGTCTTAAGGCATAGCCTAAGCCTATGATATACCTTCTTAAGTCTTTAAGCTTAGGTTTAGTGTGCACTTAATCACTAGAAGTGTCCTATGGCTAAAGGGATTCTAGTGTCTGGAAGACTCTTAAGTCTAAGGAAGGATGAGTCAATCCTCACTCCAAAAGTGAGGTCAACAAAAGGACCCATAATAGGTGTGGTTTATTTGACAAGGCACACCACACATATTAGCTTTGATCGAGGTGATCAACAACATCCAGAAATATTACAAGCACTAAGGATGGCCATCCATATCCCAAATGAAGAGATAGACGGAACCGTGAATCCTATCTTGACGCAATTCATTATCATGCTAAGGGCATGAGGGATATGAGTGAAATTGGTTTAATTTGGTTGAGAATTGATTCTGTGTCAAGGATACAGAGGGAGATCCATTGAGGATAGCACATGAATTTGATTGGATGAGGAATGATTTATGCTAAAGGAATAAAAGGGTGAGATCTACTCGGGATATAGATTTGATTGAGTTTATTGATTTAATTTGATTTATTTTATGACCAAGGTATAAAAGGAAATTCACTAGGGATGGAGTTTTGATTGAATTTGTTAATTTAATTGAATTAATTTAGGAAAGAAGGATCCACTAGGGATACATGTTTGGTTAAAATAGTTGATTTGTGTTGATCGAAATTCGCTAGGGATATATATTTGAATTTGTTCTATTTAGTTTGATTGATTTGTTGTTGAGTGATTTTGAGTTCGATTGATTTGATTTTGATGGTTGATTTAATTTAAATTTGGTTGATTAATTCGACGGAGGATCTGATGGGGATGTAGGTTTGGTTGAATTTGTTTGATTTAGTTTGTTGATTTAATTTTGAGTTTGATTGATTTAAATGATTGGTTTTGATTTAGTTTGAATTTATATTTCATTTTGGTTCAGATTTGATTCCACAGGGATGGAAATTTGAATTTGATTTTGTTTAAATTTGTGATTTTGGTTGATTGATTTAATTTGTACCCTGTCAGTTTGCGATGGACCGCACTAAGAAGGGGATATGTAAACCTAGACTTACCTTAGATTTACTAATCCATAGGGCTAGTCTGTCAGTCAAAGAGAAGAGACTACTCAACCTAGGGGTTGCCCATCAATTTACAATGTTTGTGCTAGGAAGAAAGCTCGGGGAATCACATCTTCTAAAGAAGAACCAGCCATTGGGGTGACTTGTTGATGGCACCTGACCTTGGGCGACTACTAAGTGATTGCCTCTAGGGGTCTTATCTCAACTTAGATAGTTGAGGTGATTCCTATAGGAAGTTTGGTTGACATTGCCCAAAAGATAGGATGTCTATTTAGGAAAAGGTGCCTCTGGAGGTCTTATCCTAATCCACAAGAGATTTTATTTTATTTGTTTATTTGTTTGTTTTTTTTGTTTGTTTAGCATGGACCCTATTGGTTTATGAAAAGTCACACTAAAAAGGAGCCATAGGGGCTTTAGCCTATCATAGATTTACTAGCCCAATGGATAGTCCGTACATCCGTAATACAGAACTTCCAACCATAGGGGTGGCTACTAGGAAAGGGGAACAGTCTAATTCGATAGTAGCCTAGGTCATGTCTAGATGGAGTCCAAATAGAATGCCCATAGGGAAGGTGTCTCTAGGGGTCTTATCTTAATCCCTAAAAAGTAAAGCCTATAAGTATACAGTGACTGACTAAGGGAGAAAGCACGGAGACTTATATTTACTTGAGCAGTGTCATCCATCGGGTGGGTTGACGCTATCAAGGAAAACATCAACCAACTTGAGGTGCCCGCCGGTTTGCAATGATCAATCTATGAAGAAAGCATTAGGGACTCACATCTACCTAAGCAGAACTGATCATTGGGATAGTTTATCATCGACTAGATAACTACTACCCGACTTAGGGCTACTATTAAGTGGGGAGTCATAAAGAAGGGCTGGACACAAATTTAAAGTAATCAGGAGGAAGAAGAGCCACTAGGGGACTTAACCTAATCCTCAAATGTAAACTTGAACCTAGTCAATGCACGACGACTATGTTGACCTCATTTTTAGGATGAGCTCTCAACACCTCCATCTTAGACATAAGACTTCTCTTAGACTTTAAGAGTTTCTTAGTCTCTTTTGGCCATGGTGGAAACACACCTCCTCCGTTCTCCCTGATTTTGGCCCATAATCTCATTTCTTATGCATTAGGTATATGAATCCTATTAGCCTGAGTCAAAATAATTGTCCCAAAAAAATAATAAATAAAATGAAATTTGAATTGCATCAGATTTATGTCATTTGAAGCATTCCCTTTATATGATATATTTTCTTTATAGAGTAAGTTTAAGAACTTAGTCTCTTTCTAAATAAACAATAGCCTAGCTATCTTACATAAGCATATGACTGACCTACATGTATTTAAAATCGTAGGAGGAGTTAATTGGAGGCTACCCACAGGCAGTTGTAAGTCCAAGTAGTCGGGTGACTTGCCCTGTCTTGTGGAGGCAAACCAAATACCCATTTTTGCCTTAGATTTAGCTTGTGCTTTTGGCTTTCGCCAAAGATCCCAAGATTTAGGTTCTGAGATTGCTTTTCCCTTTTATGGGCCCTAAGCATAAATCCTCACCTCTCAGGCATTTTCATAATCTTGTGTTATGGAATTGTAAGCCCTCGCATTCTAATGAAAAATCTAATTCAAAATAAATTAAATCAATTTCAAAAATATAAAGCCCAACCATAGGATAGTTTGATATGCTCACTAGGTTTCCTAGCATGAGCATCTCTACTTATCTTCATTTGGCTTGATAATAAATCTCTCTTTGATCAATCCCATTTGATCTTCAAACAATCGATTGATAGTCCTTTTCTTGAAATCTTTAGAGAATGATCATTTATCTTAATCGAGAGTTTTCTAAGGAATTCCCATTCCTTAGGATGTAATTAACTATGGGGCTTTCCCCATAGAACTTAATGACAGCGGTTTAAAATAAACTGCTTTCTTTTCCATGTAAAGTAGGGGAAGAATCTCTGGTACACTTCAAAGACCCAATGTCCTTAGGAGTTCTTATTTTGGTGATTAGGTCCATTGTAGGGTGGTGACTTCTATCTTTCGAGATGGTACACCTCTCCTTAATGTCATACTCGATCACCTCAATAAGCATATCTACAGATCTACGTGGCATCCCAAAAAGATGAATTTTTATAGTCTTGCCTCTCTTTCTTACCAACAGATTTGAAAGTTGACACTATATAGAAAATTTTCACCACAGATTTTTCTGGAGACTCCTGCCGGGGATGGTTCCTCTCTCCATCTTTGGTAAATGATTGTTGTCTCTAAGTATAGATAATGGGTTTTTTACTTTTGTATAAATGCTAGACTATCCTTCTTTCTGTTGGCACTTAGCTTATTTCATTCTTAAGTTAAGCTAGCCAACATCTTTAGGTTTTAGGACCTCACCTCGTGTTGGTCTTAAAACCCCCGTCAGGTTCTCCAATGGGTAAAAATAAAAATCTAATAAAAGAAAACATTTTAAGACTTCCTCTTTATCATCTTTATGATAAAGAAAGGTTCATTCTAAAATAATAAAGACAAAACAAATTTTTCATAAAAATTTTGCTTTTCAAAAGCACTCTTTCAAAAAATGCACATAATAAAACTTTTCATAAAATTTTCTTAAGTCACCCTCATCTAACAATTATTGTAAACGTTACATGTGGAAATCTTCAAGAAAAAAATAACAATCTTTTCCAAAAGCACAAATGAACATCTTCCATCAATTCATTTTGATGAAGATTTTATTTTCAAAAAAGAAAATAAACAATCATCTTTCCGAAAATCAAAACTAAATTTTCCACAAGTACTAATGAACATCTTTCCATCAATTCATTTTGATGAAGATTTCATTTTTAAAAAGAAAATAAACAATCATCATTCCAAAAATCAAATCTAAATTTTCCAAAAGCACATATGAACATCTCCATTTAATATACCAAAATTTATTGAATGAAGATTTTATTCCCAAATAAAAAGAAAATTATTTGGAAATCCCACTTAAACATATCTCACATATGATTAAGTTGGAATTCCTCTCTTTCAAAAAGCAATAATCACACACAAAATAAAATTCTCATATTTCAAAAATGAGATTGACTTCCATTCCCACATACCCAAATTTGTGAAATGGAGGATCTCTTGTTTAAAAATCAAAACTTAACAATCATATTTTCAAAAAATTTCAAAACACATTTGGAATTTTATTTCATACCCAAATTTGCTAAATGAAGTTTCCAAATCCAAAATTAAAAAAATATTTTCAAACACATTTGGAATTTCACTTAGCATATTCAAATTTGCTAAGTGAAGTTTTCAAATTCAAAATTAAAAAATATTTTCAAACATTTTTGGAATTTCACTTAGCATATTCAAATTTGCTAAGTGATGTTCCCAAATTCCAAAATAAAAAAAAATGTTTAAACACATTCTGGAACCTCATTTAACATACTCAAATTTGTTAAGTGAAGTTTCCAAATTTCAAAAAAATAAAATAAAATCAAAACACATATTTGGAACTTCATTTAGCATACTCAAATTTGCTAAGTGAAGTTTCCAAATCCAAAATCCAAAAATTTTAAAACACATTTTTGGAGCTTCATCTAGCATACTCAAATTTCCTAAGTGAAATTTCCAAATTCAAAATAAAAAATTTTCAAAAACACATTTGGAACCTCATTTAACATACCCAAATTTGTTAAGTGAAGTCTCCAAATCAAACCCAAAATCAAAAAAAAAGAAAATTGAAAACACATATTTGGAAGTTCATTTAACATACCCAAATTTGTTAAGTGAAACCTCCAAATCCAAATTCCAAAATCAAATTTTTTTGTCAAAATACATATTTGGAACTTCATTTAGCATACTCAATTTTGCTAAGTGAAGTTGCCAAATCCAAAATCCAAAAATTTTAAAACACATTTTTTCATAACTTCATTTAGCATACTCAAAATTTCTAAGTGAAGTTTCCAAATTCAAAATCAAAAATTTTCAAAAACACATTTGGAACTTCATTTAACATACCCAAATTTGCTAAGAGAAGTGTCCAAATTCCAAAATCAAAAATAAAAAATTTTTCCAAACACATTTGGAACCTCACTTAGCATACTTAAATTTGCTAAGTGAAGTTTGCAAATTCCAAAATAATTTTTTTTTTCAAACATTTTGGAACTTCATTTAACATATCCAAATTTGT
This sequence comes from Cymbidium sinense, assembly GCA_021442155.1. NCBI lineage: Eukaryota > Viridiplantae > Streptophyta > Magnoliopsida > Asparagales > Orchidaceae > Cymbidium > Cymbidium sinense. The sequence goes on from CM038220.1 coordinate 147,182,389, forward strand.
TAAGTGAAGTCTCCAAATTCAAAATCAAAAATTTTCCAAACACATTTGAAACTTCATTTAACATACCCAAATTTGTTAAGTGAAGTCTCCAAATTCAAAATCCAAAAATTTTTTTTCAAACATATTTGGAACTTCATTTAGCATACTTAATTTTGTTAAGTGAAGCCTCCAAATCCAAAATCAAAAAATTTTCAAAACACATTTTGGAACTTCATTTAACATACCCAAATTTGTTAAGTGAACTCTCCAAATTCAAAAATAAAATATTTTCCAAATGGTCATCAGGATTGACTTACCCTATGACTCTGATGTCTCCTCGTTGAAAAGTGATGGAAGCGGTCATAGCGCGGTGCCATACCAGCCGGTTTGCGTCATCATGTTGCTCAGTGAGCACCATCTCTTATACCTCAGGGTAAGGCTCCCTTAGTCTTAGGGCTTGCCTCTCCCACATTTGAGTATGGGTCTAGCTCGCACTCCTCCCATCCTACCCGGACATAATGTAGGAATAAGAACTACATGATCAAGTGGTACCACACCAGGATCGCGAAGGAGATGGAGGCAGCAGCTCACTCAGCCATTGATGAGTTCCCCATTATTACTTCACCACTGGTTATAGAAAACTAGTTCCATCCTCTCTGGATGGACAGAGGATGTGGAGAAGCTCATCACCTCCTCCGGTGGTGCATTTAGCCAACAATTTCTAGGAGCGGTTGTAGCCTCGATCTATCTTATGCGTAGGTGGAGCATATGGATTCGAGTCTTGCACTGTTTGATCTTGATCCATCATCCCCATAGCATGGGAAGTAGATTTTCGGAGAGGGCAGAGGCCCATACAACACTCTTGGTAGGGAGGCGAGGTTTATCCGTCGAGCTTTTTACTCGATTGATTTTCCATGGTGTCTACCCGTGACCATATGACGATATCCTTTGTCCTTGGGACTAGTCATCAGGAGGGCTCTTATGAGAGAGTCGGTGGTGTCTCACCTGCATTACCCCTCATCATGCCATTAGTTCGGTTATCATCTCTGTTCCATCCCAAGGCCATGAAGGCCATCAGGAAAAGCGCACCTTGTTGGTGATCCGGCTATGGCGAGGGATCTACCCATCCATCACCATTGTGGCGGTGAGCTCTCTGCTGACCTTACGCTGATAGTGTGAGGAAAGTGGCAACCATGTGGTCATCCTTTCACCAACTCCGCCAGTTCAGCTAGATGTGGAGATGGTGACAGTCATTTAAGATAGTCTAGATGATATTCTAGCTACACTAGTGATAGTGGAACATCCTAGGATTGTTACCTCTCACCGATAGCGGTCAGTGTCATTCATCCAGTGTGATCCACATAGGATTGACTCTCACAGTGGCGGCGAGTTGGTGCCTCTCATTATAGTGATCACATTCAGAAGGTATTTGTACCTACAGTTGACCATTCTTTAGATGAGATAGTAGCACATTATTTCATGGAAAAGAAGAAATTCTGGTATGATTTATGATGAGAGAGTCGATTGATTTAGAAGATGACTTATTGGGAGACTTGGAGTGCATGGTTGACACTAGAGGATCTCTTCTCGGGGAGCAGCCATGGAAGGTGATGAGGTTGATCAGAAGACACGCAGAGAATCACTTCGATTGAAATAAAAATGGGCATTGATAAGATGACATGTGATTAGGACTTGTTAGCATTTTATGCTTGAAATAAGCCCTTAGTCCTACAAATTACATCAATTAGCTTGAGTTAGTGCACATCTTGGACCCAGCCAAGACCTTACTTCCTGTTGAGCAAGGTAGCACTAGTATGTATAGGAAGGTAGTGGAAAGTACCTCCATATAGAAAAAAGATATAAAATCCATGGTTGAGCAGTAAGTGAAGGAAGCGTTGGCTCAAGCCAAGGGAGGATTATCAGTTCCAAAGGGTATACCCTACCTAGAGGAATTCCATCCAATATCCCAAGGGTTTCATCCTTCAAAAGCTTTGATGTGTGGAAACCAACACATAACACATTTGAGGCTAGTTATTGCAATGTGGTGGCGGCACTTGTATTTCTTCATTAGTAGCCTAGCGGATTGCTTTTGATTGGTATCTTTGAAGCTCAGCGGTTCAATAAAGATATTTCTTGAGTTAGAGAAACTCTTTATCAAGAGGTTTCTTTGGAAAGAAGGTCTGTAGGTGATCTCATTGTAACTTGCACCCAGGTAAGTCCCTTGTTGATTATATTCTCCGATGGCGTAACTTGAGTATGAAATGCAAGCTGCATCTATCTGAACATCATGCCATTGAAATTCTTTTAAAGAATATTCATGGCCCAGCTGCCTTCATCCTTAAGGGCTTCACTATCAAAATATTTGAGAAGCTAATCAACAAGGTGTCTAGTATACAAAGAGAAGTCAAACAGTTGCCTTTTTTTTAAGACCAATACTGCAAAGCCAGTCTATGAGAAGAAGCGAGGCGTCAGTGGTTGATGAGGGAAGCAGCTAGAGATTAGTATGAGAGACCATCTGAGCCTCCATTTCTTTGCCACCAGAGGTAGCCTACTAGCCTCCACCCATGACCTCCACTAGCCACCTTCGCCACACACCACCAGCAGCAGCAACATGCATACCTGCCCCAGGTTGCTATGGTCCACCTACTCTTTTAGATAAATTAAACAAACCTTATTCTTTTAAGAGGGAGGTAACCAAGAAAATCTTTAAGAATCTCTTAAAGAAACCTAATTTTCAGCTACTTGAGCCTAGGAAATCGGAGAAAGTAGGCAAAAATCATGATCCAAACTTTTGCCCTTACCATCTTATGTTAAGCCACATTTTGGAGGATTGCTTCATATTTAAGGACTGGCTTGAACATAGCTTCAAGACCAGTGCTATAGTCATCCCAAAGGAATACCTTGTGGAACAACCTTCCAGTTTCATTAGGGTAATCCTTAGGGATACATGTGATCCTACCAAGAAGGTTGGGATATTTCTTAATCCAAAACCTCTAAGAAGATAATCAAGATCAAGAAGCTTTCCTTGCAATTGCAGTCATCAAACCTCCAACATCAAGGAAGGTTTGCAAGTTCGCCAACTCTAAGAAAGGAGGAGCTTAGCGGCGGTAGTAGCGGCATGTGTGGCCGGGATAGCCCTTTAGCATAGCCGCGTGTCCCTCCGACTTTCAATTGCGGATTCCACACGACTTCTTCCACTTTAGTTCTTCTATTTCTTCTCTTGTATCGTGAATAAGGCACTCCTTACACTCACTTTACTTGATTTCTACTTTGTACCTCCAAATAATTCCAAGAAATTGAAGAATAAAGCTAGCATGAATTACATCTATGTCACTTCCAATGGGTTATCTTCTTCTATTCCTAATGATAACTCTTTAAGTCTAAATAACTATAGCAATTTCAATCTTCCTCTTTCTGATTCAGAGTTGGACTTTCCAACTCACGACTGAGTTCACCTCTTGAGATAGACTTGGAATCATTACGAGGGTCCCATAGGAAAGTTGTAGGTGAGCGTGCGGTAAAACCTTCCATTACGCCATGAGATCACGAAGTCAACCTCTGTGGCAGGTTCTACCTCTAAGCACCTCAAGATGAGGAAAGTCATTGGTGAAGATGAAGCCCTTCCACGGGATGCTCCACCCTTGATATGCTTGTGGAAGACCAAGGTGGACTATAACATCCTTTCTCATCTAAGAAAGTTACCATCTAAGCTAAGCATATACAATGCCCTTCTTATCCAAAGAGATGAGGGAATCAGGCTCTCCTTGATCCTAGATATGCTTAGCTCGGTGCTATAGGTGAGGAAGCACATTATATAAAAGAGGCTCAGGGATCACCTTCACGATGAAGACCTTCTTGGGGACTTGGAGCATAGCATCCCTTTACATCACAATCAACATGGACAGGTTCAGACTCGCCAGATTTCTCATTGATCTAGGTGCATCGGTGAACACTATGAGTCTAAAGACCCTTGCCTATTTGAAGATTGATATCTCTACACTTCGAGGAGATCGGGTGATGTTAAGAAGATTCAATGAATAAGGTGAGTGAGCTTTAGGTTCCATAGTGTTAGCTTTGGAGATAGGTGACTAAAAAACTGAAGTCAAGTTCTACATCATTGATTCGAATACTTTATTCACTACTTTGCTTGATAAGCCTTGGATACATCAGAACAAGATCATTCCATCCTCCCTCCATCAGTCATCACGTTCAGAAAAGATGGAATTGAATATCGTCAATAGTGGAAGCTATTTTAGTTAGAGGTTGAGATTTATGAGGATGCACTATCTTCCTCAACACCCTTTCTCGTGAACTTGGACAAAATTCAAATTCAAAAAAGCAAAAGAAAAAAAAATCAAGAAAAGAAAGAACAAAAGAAAGAAAAGAAAATGAAAATCCAAGTCCACAAGAAAGGGAAATGAGAAGCATCTTACTTTCCACCCGGTCCATTCCATCATATGGATGTGGGTAGAATGACCTCACCCAGGCGGCGGTAGAAATAGAGGCGGTTCTAGAGGTGGAGACCCTAGTTGGTCGATAAGTTCATGTTCCAGTTCATAGTACTACTATTCACATAGACTTGGAATCTAGCTGGGAGGATGAGTCTAATGTGAGTAGTATACCAACCCTCTCAGTTCCATTGGAGGTGACTTTCATTCCGACAGGTGGGCCTCCAAGCAAAGCAAAGTATTCAAATCGGTTTATGTAAAACTATTAGGCGTGGTTGGGAACCTTAGCTCTTACTTCTTAGAAAGTTGAAGGTTTAGTAGTTAAGGAAGTCCTAAGTCTTCAGGATATAAGCGAAGAGGTTCTTTTGGGATCATCATCCTTAAGTCACGAAGTTGGATGTAGAACTTGAGGGTGGATACTTTTAAAAAATTAATGGAATTACCACTTGATTTTACTCTCCTTGTGTTCATATACATAAAGGTTTGGTTCCTTCATGGTCGCACAAGTACTTTGAAAATTATGGAACAATACGAGGAAGCACAATCAAGATCATGACTAGGATTGATAGTGGGTGGTCGATGACATGCTACTTGGTTGTTACTAACCATTTGGAGTCTGATAGGTTCGTCTCACACAACCCCAACTCTTATGGGAATGTGTGTTTTGAAATCTTAGATGATTTAAATGATCTTCAAATCAAGGACACACCTCTAGAATTTGAAGAAGAAATCCATTCAATAATAGACAAGCTCAAAAAAATCAACCTGGGGGAAAATCCACACGTACATCGTTCATTCTTTGAATGAAGAAGAAACCAATGACTTAGTTAGGCTATTGAGTTTAAAGACTTGCATGGAGTTATGAAGAAATGCCGGATTATCTCGACATAGCGGTCTAGCAATAGACCTAACGTTACCCTATTAAGAAAGCTCCTAGATGCGTACAATTAGAAATTAAACAAAGGTCATTTAAGTCAAAAGAAGCGATCGCTTTGGTTTCATCGGAAGAAAAATATCTTACATGGTTAGCGTGTCATCGGTTAAGAAGAAGAATGGCCAAATTCACATATGCATTGATTTTAGGGACTTAAATAAGGCATGTCCTAAGGATGAGTTTCCTCTTCTATACGATTAATGGTGGACATATGCCTCATCTCATGCGATTCTCTTTCATGGATGGATCGATATAACCAAATCAAGATGTCTCTCAAGATGAAAAACACTACTTTTTTGAACCCAAATCTTCTATTATAGGGTTATGCTCTTTGCCTTAAAATATTGGTGCTACATACCCATGACTCGGATCTTCAATGAACTCATCCATCATGTTGAGTGCTATGTTGATGATCTAGTAGTCAAACAAAGAAAGGAAGATCACCTCTTTGACTTGAGAGTAGTTTTGAATGGTTAAGATATATAACCTCAAAATGAATCCCTGAAGTGTGCATTTGAGTAGCTTGGAAATTCCTTAGGTTTGTTGTTCAACATCGAGGGAATAGAAATAGATTACGAAAAGATTAAAGCTATCTTAGAAATGCCACCTCAAAGTTTAACTCAACTTCGGATCCTTTCAAGGATGGTGTATCTAAGATGCTTTATCTCAACCTATCGGGGAGATGCAAGCCATTCGGCACTTGTCAAAAGGATGCTAAGTTCAAGTGGGATGACAAGTGTGCATTGAAGACATCAAAGAGTAATTGGTGAAGTGCCCGTTCTCGCTATCGGTGGCCACTCATCCTTTGCCTTTGTGCATTGGATGACTCTCTGGCCTGGCCCAAACCAGCGATGAAGGAGAGCACTCTCTACTATCATCCATCGATCCTAAAGTAAACTATCCACCTATTAAGAAATATTGCCTAGCTTTGATCTTGGCCTCCCAAAATCTATGACATTATAAGCTTTCTAATAAGGTGAACTTGATCTCCAGGATGAATCCATTGTAGTATCTCATGACACAGCCAACGTTATCCGGATGTTTGGTGCACTGGTCCATGATACTTTCACAGTTTGATATCACTTTGTATATGCGATAAAGGGCGAGCACTAGCATTTCTTAGCACACCCACTTCTGCGATTCTCAGCTTAGTGGCGATCTCCACGATGAACAAAATGAATCATGAACTTGGGAGGCGGCCGATGGGAGATGTATTTTGATGGTGCTTCTTTTTTTATAAAGGGAAGCATGATCTATTCTGGGTAGGCGGGGGTAGGAATAGTTCTTCTAACTCAACCACAATGTGATGAGATTCTCATCTTTCCAACCCACATACATGGCAGTATGAGGCTTTGATTGTCGAGTTAGTCATAACTATTTGTCAAAAGCATCAACATCTTTGGGGATTCTCGGTTGGTTATCAACCAAATTGTGGGTCTACAAGGTTCTCAAACCCAAGCTTTCACATGAGTACACCATGAATGTTGGATTCAAGTTACCATCTACAATATTCCCGAGCAAGAACGATGCTTTGGCCAAACTTGCGAATTGGCATGTCTGGAAGATGAGTCCATTCTAATAAGGGTGTAAAATAGACAAGTCCTATCCTTTATGTATATTGAACTCATCGAGAGACTTTCTCTTGAAAGGGAGGTTTTCATTGCCAAAAAGGATGAGGAGTTGGATTGGAGGCAACCATTTATAGAATTTATTTACACCGGCAAACTACCTCGAAAGTCACAAGCCCATCGGGTCAAGAGCTCTCTCTTACGCTCTCATTGATGGCACCATGTACCATCGGTCCTTTGACCAAATATGGTTACGTTGTTTAGATAAACACAAATTCTATTGCATTATAATCGAGGTACATGCAGGTCTATGCAGAGCTCATCAGTTTGGTCCAAAGATGAAGATGAAGATCAAGAGACTAAGATACTACTAACGTTTAATGATCACAGACCGCATGGATGTAGCTAGAAGATTCCATCAGTGTTAGGTACATGGTGTGGTCCTCAACCAACCACCCAACATTCTATACCCTACATTGGCCTCATGGCCATTTCAATGTTGGGGTACCGACATTGTGGGTTCGATCGATCCTCCTTCTTTCAAGGGTCATCGCATTCTCGCCACTTTTCAAGTGGGCAAAAGCCATCCCACTCGAGAGGTCACTCGACATGTGCTTTTTTAGGAACCATATAGTATAGGTTGGAGCCTCGACAAATTATATTTGATAATGATACTGCATTCAAAAGCATGAAGATCAACAGCTTCGCCAAAAGACATGGTATAGAGTGGAGATACTTTACCATCTATTATCCCAGAGCAAATGGCTTAGTAGAAGCTTTCAACAAAACTCTCATCCAAATATTGAAGAAAACTCTTGATGACAATAAGCGACAGTGACATGAGTTGTTGGTTGAAGCCTTATGGGCCTCTTACACTCGACTCATTCTCATCCATTTTTTTGGTGTATGGATCAGCGTTCTACTAGAAGTTCAACTCCCCACACTAAGGATAGCATTGGGTAACAAGATCACTTGATATGTAAAGTTTGAGCACTTGGGAAGGCCTATCGTAGAAGGTCTACGAGGAGGATCATATAGCTTATTGATTGTAAAGGAGAACAATGCTTCCAATTAATGGGCTCCCAAAACATATTGCCCTAAAACAAATCATATTTGAAAACAATCATTAATAAAAAGAACAAAATCTAATTTCATTCATCAAATCTTCTCTTCTTTAAAAGCATTGTTTGCTTGTCTTGTGAATCCACCATGACGTGTTTAGGGTAGGTGTAAGAGTCCCCTAGTGGCATCATATCCTTCTTTCACAATACATACATAACCTCTCAGCATTATTATAATAGGTGTGAGAGAACCCAAGCGGCATCTATTTTGATTAAAACAACTAAGTTAGGTGTGAGAGTACCCGAGCAGCATCCTTTCTTAGTGAGAATTCTCGGTTGCCATCCATGGCATTACGTCATCAAACTCCCAAGTGTGTTTAGGATAGGTGAGAGCAAGAGGCATCTATTCCACATGTATGCAAAAACATAAATCTTTTGCCTCAAGCTATTTTGATGTGGAGCAAGCCCTGTGGCACTCATTCTTGCTCTAGGTCGGGTTTACATGCTACCTGTGTCCCCCCATGATCATTTTTGGAAGATGTGAGTCCCTGCTTTCTTCTAACTTGGTCATTGCAAACCAATGAGTGCCTTGTTAGTATGGTACTTCCTTTGTCAGATTACCTCATGTTGACTTTGCTTAAGAAGATGTGAGTCCCCATATCTTTGAACCATCACACACTAACTAGGTTGAGTATATTTGAGGTTTAGGGTAAGTCCTCTAGAGGCTCCTTTCTCCTTGACTACATTTGAGTCGATATAAGTGTCCTTGTAGCATTCACTCAGTAGTCACCCTAGGTCGGATTCTGTCTAGGCGAAGATGACTATCCCCATCGGTTCCTTATGGGAGGATATATGAGTCCTTGAGCTTTCTTCTAGGCGATTGTTGCAAGCGATGGACATCTTAGGTTGGTTGATGTTCGCTATGCTGAGAGCGAATCACTCGGTGGATACACTACTCTTAGCAGATATGAGTCACCATGCTTTCTCCTTGAGTTGGACACCGAATACTTATTGAATATATGACTAGTTATGTCATCTTCTCGAGGGTGTTGGATTAAGTCCTTACCGGCCCCATCTCCTACGGGCACTCAATTTGGGTCATGTCCTTTGTGACCTCATTTAGACATACCCGGGTTATTTTTGGATTGGACGGTCCCTTTTCCTAGTAGCCACCCCTATGGTTGGAGAATTTGTTCAATGGATATGTAGATTCTCCCTTGGTTTTAAATATGAGATCAGGCGATATATGCTCCTTCTCGGTTTGATCCCTCAAATAAAACCAACGGTACATTAAAACTAAATAAACAAATAAATAAAATTAATTCGGATTAGAATTCAAGCCCCAAAGGGCCCATTTTCCCAAGCCATCTATCTTTAGGCGTGTTCCTATAATTTCGACTACCTTAGTTGAGATAAATCCCAGTGGGTACTCACTCCTTGTGCCCTTAGGTTGGGTTCAATCTATTTTACCACAAGCGATAACAATCATCCTTGAAGATGTAAGACTATGGCATTCTTTTCTATGATTTCTAAAATGATGGGGCAAAGGTCAAGTTCAATTTGTTGCCCAAAGCAACCAATCACCCTAGTGGTCTTTTGCAGTGGAAGATGTGAGTCCCTGAACTTTCTTTCCTTAAATTGATCATTGCAAAGCGAAGGCACTCCTTTGGAGATAGTTCTCCCATGATATTCCCCTTTAGTAAATTTGAGATAGGTCTAAGCTGATATAAGCTCCTTCTTAGTTTAACCATCGCAAACTAATAGATTCCATCATAATCAAAACACAAATCTAAAAATGAAATCTACCTGTGACTATCTTTGAGTTGATTTAAGTCCCCTAGTGTCATTCACTCAATAGTCAGCCTTAGGTTGGGTTCAATTTGTTGTCTTTGCCAATAGATTACCCGATGGTCCTACTTTGGAGGATGTAAGTCTACTTATGCTTCTTCCTGACCAGTATATCGAAAGACACTCCTTTGGTTGATAGTACTACCTGGTGTTGTACTCCTTTGATTGATAAATGAGTTAGGTCTAGGCCTCCATGGCCCTTTATCGGTTCATCATGAAAAGGATCCATCATAATCAAAATAAACTAAAAAAAATGAAATCTACCTTTGACTATTTTTGGGTTGATTTAAGTCCCCCAGCGGTATTCACTCAATAGTCAGCCTTAGGTTGGGTTCAATCTATTACCTTACTAAGATTACCCAATGGTCTTACTTTGGAGGATGTAAAATTCTATGCTTTCTTCTAGTACAACATTGTATACCAAAAGGCATCTCTTTGGTTTTAGTCCAACTATATGTTTAATAGACAACCCCTTTGGATTGGTAAATGAGTTAGGTCTCCCTCCATGGCTCCATCTGTGATCCCAACCAATTCATCTCAAAATCCAAAAATTTAAAAATTTGAAACAAACAAATCCAATGAAACAAAAAAAAACCAATCTAAATAAAATCTTTTACTTCTCCTCAGTGATATGCAAATCTTTCTAGTCCCCTAGTGGATTTAGAATTCTAATCCCTTAGTGGATTTCAGAACCCCTCCCTTGTGGATAATTTGAACTTGCTTCCCTAGTAGTGAGTTAAGCCCAAGACGAAAATCGAGCACGTGGTTCAAATTAGCCACATGAATTCAATTTGAAGCACATGGGAGTTACCACTCACTCCCCAAGCCCTCATGTGCAAACCTCAAACCAAAACCACCCTTCTAAGTTGATTGGATCAAAATAAAAACAAAGCTTCTGTCCGATTGCCAGAGATATACTCCCCTAATTCACTTCAACACAATTTTGTGAGAGTGTTACATTCTTGAGTGATCTAAGCTCTCTAGATAAGTTAGAAGTAGCCATTCTCATTTCCTTAAGAAAATAGGGAGCTCAAGATTTCTAACCTCCACTACACTCCAATTCAACCAAATTCTCTTTGCACTCCACTGATTGAGTGCTTTCCCAAACCTTTTCCCAAGCAGGAGACTCACCTAGATCAAGCAGCTCAGGAGGGTTGGTCCATAGAGCACTCAACCTCAGAACTAAAACTTTCATCAAATGTCTCCACCAGATGAAGCTCCTCAATCGGTGATCACCTCCGTGAGGTATGACATTTTGATCACTCAAATCAATGTGGTGTGGAGCTTTCATGAAAGAAATTGGCATAAATTTATAGATGTGCTTGTTGGTTAGATGGTCAAGATTTCATCCCAATGCTCGATCAAGCTGGATCTTCCCGCAGTGAGCGGTCTCCATTATTCCTCGAGGAAGAAGGATTATCTCTGTCCATCCATGCATTTTGGATGGATGGATTCATCTTATTTTATATCCTATTTTATCATTTTAAAACCTCAATTAAATCCATTGATCCTTGATCCGATCAAAAGTGCATAGTGTCAGCCATGCACCACTATGATTTAAAGCCATCGGGGCTTTTCATGTAAAGCGTGACCATTTCACATCGTAGGATTAGGGTTTATTTAATTCTAATTAATCCTTTAAAACTCAAAAATTCATATCTAGAAAAATCAAAATATGAGGTAAAATTGAAAGATAATTCAATCTAGAATATTCTAAAATTGGTTTTAATGGATTTTGAATTATTGTCTTTCTCTAATTTTTGGTTTTATTAAAATCTTAATTTATTACTCTAATTAATCCATTGATTATTCCCAAACTTCTTGAGTACATTTTGGGGATGACTTCTATCTCCCTAATTTTCTTGGGATTTATTGGGGCTTAATTGAAATTTAATTCATTTCCTAATTATCCCCTTAATTAAGGATAAAGTTTATTAGTGGTTTGATCCTTTGTTGAAGTTGATTAAGGTTTGTTTCAATGAATAGGAGGTTTAGGAAATAATTTTGGGTCCCCTAAGATATTCCTTAAACCCTCTTTTTCCTTCCTTAATCCTCTTTCAATTAAAGGGTTAATTCACTAATTCCCCTCTTAAGCAATTTCTTAAAAATTCTAAAACCTTCTAGAACTTAATTAATCTACTTGGGGTAGATGCTTAGGTATTCAAGAGCCTAAGTTCAATTAAGAAAATCAAGATTAAACTCACATGTGTGAGGGTTTTTAAAATTAAGTTAAACCCAAATTCATTAATTAATGAATGCATTAGGCTCTTTTCTTCCTAGGTGCATTGAAAATTTAAATTCTTTGTGAGGTTTATGTCATCTCATTGGCTCATAATTAACTAAACTAAGTTGAAGTGGGTAATTAACATGCTTAATTCCTACCTTAACCTAATCAAAATTTAAAATCAATCTAATCATCTAAAAATTGAACAAAAATTTCAAACACATGTGGGAATGGGTTAGGAATAGGAAACTCAATTCACAATATTTCAAATTAAATCAAACTCAAACTCAAACAAAAAATTACATTAAACAAACTTTGATTTGCTTTAAGCTTTCTTATTTCTTAAGATTGTCTTTAGGAATTAATTAAAGTGAATGTGTTTACATGCTTTCATTACTTTAGTTATTTTAACATGCTAAATATATGTATGTCATATGATCACATTCCATGTTTTCAAAATCAAATTTAAAATGAAGATGTTTCTTTATGTCAAATTGCATGTGTTGACTAAAGTAGAAATATGTGTGGCTATTATCACTATTAAATCCAAATAATTTTCAAAATATATGAATCAATTATCAAAACTTAAAGTGTGCTACTTATACTTTACCTATAAGTTTGCATGTCAGAAAAATATAAAGATGTGCTTAGTGTAGGTTTTCCTTCTCCTCACTTTTAGTATAGTTTTGAATAGGATTTAGCGGATATATGTTTCATTTGAAATGAACCTAACAAATGCCTAACTCCATATCCTATTCATTCCTATGCTATGACTTAAAGAGGACACCTACACTTACACATATAAATTGCATAAACAAACCAAAATCAACTAACATAAACTTTTGCATTCTTTCTTTTCCATTCATTATTTTTGTACATATGTTTATATTTAAGGAAAATGGTATATTAGTTTGGACAACCCAGGGTTGAGGCTTTAAGTAGCCTAAGTAGGTCTTGTACCTTATACTAGTAACAATGGCGTTGTACTCACTTATGCCTTTCATACACTCATATGTGCATGTGAAAATTGGATAAGAAACTCCTTTTTCTACTTAATGAAAATCATTCATCATAAGCATTCAAATTTTCTTAAGTAATTTACTTAGCATGCATCATAAAGTGTGCTAAACATTCCCATTTGATATGTATAGATATGCTTAGGATCCATTCATATGCATGTTATACATGTTGGGAAAGAAATGAAGTAATGCATTTTTTGTGAATTTTACTTCACTTTACTTAATCTTAAAATGCCCTTTTTTTAATATGTTTGTTCAGAGTTCATCTAAACTTTGGATTAATTAAAACACATAATAAAATATTCACTAAACAAAACTAAAAATATAAATCCACTTTAGAAATTACTTAGGTTAGGAAGGAAAGAAGTTCATTCTCTTTCCTCTTCTCTTAGTAATTAATTATAATTCACTTGAACTACTCAAAACACAAAATAAAATCAACCAAAACTTCTAAACAACTTAAATGAAACACTCCCTAAGTTGAACATCTTCATACTTAAATGTAAACCCAAAACATAGAAGCATACCACACAAACCTTTTAAAGCACACACATTAGCTAAGTCACTTCTAGCTTTAGGTTAGGCGGTGCATGGTTTGATGTTTTGCTTTTTATATATATGTTTGGGTGCATTTGTGTTGAATGAATGGTAATGATCTTAGTCTAACCATTCTTCTTGGGATTTGTGCTTAAGGTTATAATAAATAAAATATAAATGCTTTTGTTGCGGTGCTTATACCCCAAGCATAATCAAATAGGCTAGTGGACTTAGTCACCCATGTGGGGTGATAAGTCATATACATGCTTGGATTTTGTTTGTTTAGCTAACCTTTATTTTGCAGTGTTAGCTAGATTTACTTTTCCTTTTTATGTAATTTTTGTAATTAAGATTTTGGAATGATTGTTATGGGGATTAGGATGAGCATTGGTTATAAGACTTTGCCTTATATGTAATATCTTTGGACATCCACTTACCCATCAAGGAAAGAACCAAAGAAGAAGAAGAAAAGAAGAAGAAGAAGAAAGAAGAATGAAATGAAGCTTGAAGACCCCCATAATAATGAATTTCTTGCTTAATTGTATTTAATTCATTTATAATCTGGGTTGTATAAGGGTAGAGCTACAATTTGTTTTGGGTTTCTTGGTGCCCAACATGATGGCCTCTTATTCTTTTTGAGCTTTATAAATTGTGCATTAAATTGGCATCATTTCTAGTTTATTCCTTTTTATGTGATGGATGTGATTAGGCTCTTAGGAAAAAATAAATATTCTACTAAACTTAATAATTCAAAATTAAAATAAAGAATTCATAACCTCACATAAAGCTTAGGTTTAAAATCAAGATAAATAATTCACAACCCCTTAGCCGGATGAGTATTTCTTTTATAACATCATGTACAAATGCATCTTGTTTCACTCTTGATTGGGGGCTTCCACCTTTGCCAGAGAAACTTGGCTTAACCTTTTAAAGCCATAATAAAAACACACCTCCTCCCTTCTCACTGATTTTGGCCAATAATATTATTTCTCATGCATTACGCATATGAATCCTATAGCTCGAGTTAAAATGATTGTCCAAAAATGAAAATAAAATGAAATTTGGATTGCATTAGATTTAGGTCATTTGAAGCATACCCTTACATGATCTAGTCTCTTTAGGGAGTGAGTTTAAGGACTTCGTCTCTTTCTAAATAAATAATCTAGCTATCTTGCATAAAGCATATGACTTGCCTACATGAATTTAAAATAGGAGGAGTTAGTTGGCGACCACCCCAGGTGGTTGTAAGTCAGCGTGTGGTTTGTCTCTCTTGTGAGGCAAACCAAATACCATTTTTTAGGTTGTGCTTTTGCTCGCCCCAAAGCCCTAAGTTAGAGGTTGCTTCTCCTGGGTATAAGCATAAATCTTCACCTCTTAGGCGTATTTCCATAATCTTATGGAATTATAAGCCTAATATTCTAATGAAAATTCAACTCAAATAAATTCAATTTCAAAATGTAAAGCCCAATCATAGGATAGTTGAGATGCTTTAGGCGTGGCATCATGAGCATCTCCTACTTATCTTCATTGGCTAATAAATCTTTCTTTGATCAATCCCATTTGATCTTTCAAAATAAACTAATCGATTGATAGTCCTTTCTATTGAAATCTTTAGAGACAACAATTATTTATCTGTCGAGTTTTCCTAAGGAATCCTCATTTTTTAGGATGTAATTAACTATGGGGGCTTTCCCCTGTAGGAACTTAATGAACCTGTTTAAAATAAACCACTTTACTTTTTCATGTAAAGTAGGGAAGAATCTCTAGTACACTTAGACCAGTCCTTAGGAATCCTTATTTTGGTGATTAGGTCCATTGTAGGGTGGTGACTTCTATCTTTGAGATAGTACACATCTCCTCAATGTCATATCACCCTCACTTAAATTATCTGATTTGCATGGCATACCAAGGTGATTTATATTCCTTGTGTTCATGTCTTTATTCTTTCCATAGAAAGGAAGAGGAATATGATAAACGAGGACATATGTTAAAATTTTCACCAGATTTTTTGGTGACTCAGGATGGTTTCTCTCTCCATCTTTGGTAAATGATCGTTGTCTCTTAGTATCGATAGTGGGTTTGTACATGAACCCTGACTATCTTTCTTTCTTGGCATAACTTTTTTCATCCTTAAGTTAGCTAGCCAACATCTTTAGGTTTTAGGACCTCACCCTGTGTTGGTCTTAAAACCCGGATTCTAATAAGAAGACTTCCTCTTTATCATCTTTATAATAAAGAAAGGTTCATTCCAAAATAATAAAGATAAAATAATTTTTTCATAAAAATATTGCTTTTCAAAAAGCACTCTTTCAAAAATGCACATAATAAAATATTTTCCACAAAAAATTTCCTAAATCACCCTCATCTAACAATTCTCATAATTGTTACATGTAGGAATCTTCAAAATAAAATTAACAATCTTTTCCAAAATCACAAATGAATATCTTTCCTCAATTCACATTGATGAAGATTTCATTTTCAAAATAAAATAAACAATCATCTTTCCAAAAATCAAAATCTAAATTTTCCAAAAAGCACATATGAATACTTCCATTTAATATACCCAAATTTATTGAATGAAGATTTCATTCCTAAATAAAAATAACATCATTTGGAAATCCCACTTAAACATGTTCCATATATGATTAAGTTAGAATTCCCTCTTTTAAAAAAGCAACAATCACACACAAAACACAATTTCACATTTCAAAAATAAGATTGACTTCCATTCTTACATACCCAAATTTGTGAGATGGGGACTTATTTTCAAAAATTAGAACTTAACAATCATATTTTCAAAATTCAAAACACATTTGGAACTTCATTCTAGCATACCCAAATGAAGTTTTCACTTTCAAACATTTGGAACTTCATTTAATATACTTAAATTTGCTAAGTGAAGTGTCCAAACTCAAAAAAAAATTTTCAAACACATTTGGAACTTCATTTATCATACTCAAATTTGCTAAGTGAAGTTTCCAAATTCATAACAAAGATTTTCAAACACATTTGGAACTTCATTTAGCATACTCAAATTTGAGAAGTGAAGTCTCCAAATTCAAAAATTTTCAAAATATTTGGGACTTCATTTAGCATAAATTTGCAAAGTCTCCAATCAAAAAAAAATTTTCAAACACATTTGGAACTTCATTTAGCATACTCAAATTTGCTAGTGAAGTCTCCAAATCAAAAAATTTTCAAACACATTTGAAAGTTCATTTAGCATACTCAAATTTGTTAAGTGAAGTTTCCAAATTCAAAAAAAAAAAATTTTCAAACACATTTGAAACTCCATTTAGCATACTCAAATTTATTAAGTGAAGTTTCCAAGTTCAAAAAAAAAAAAAAAATTCAAACACATTTAGAACTTCATTTAGCATACTCAAATTTGTTAAGTGAAATCTCCAAATTCAAAACACACAAATTTTAAACACCTCTCTTGGAATTTCATTTAGCATACTCAAATTTTCTAAGTGAAATTTTCATTTCACAAAATTAAGTAGAATTTCATCTTTAGCATACCATATTTGCTAAAGTAAAATCTCCACTTTCAATCAAAAACAAATCAGAAAAAAGAGAAACACATTGGGATTTCTTAGCCTACTTAAATTATCTAAGGATCCTATTTTTCAAAAATTAAAGTATCCAAAATAAATGAAATACTTTAGGATTTTCTTAGCATACTCAAATTTACTAAGAATCATATTTTCAAAAAACAAATTTCCAAAAAAACCCAAACAAAACACAATTGGATTATTCACTTAGCATACCCAAATTTGCTAAGTGGAAATTCCAAATTTCAAAATCACAAAAGATTCTCAAGACAAAAGCGAACAAAAAGAAAAAAGAAGCAGTTGTTTTCAAGCACCTCACTTAGCATACCCAAATTTTCTAAGTGAGTGGATTCCAAAATATCAAATCAAAATCAAAACCAATTGACCATTACTTTAACATACCCAAATTTGTTAAAAGAAAGGGTCTTCAAATCAAAATCCAATTTCTAACATGAACCTATGGAAGCATCTTTTTAAAAATATTTGAACCCATTTTCAACATACCCAAATTTGTTGAAAGTGGATTCATATTCAAAAATTCCTCTTTTCAATCAAATTTCCAAATCTTCTTTAAAATCTATTTGAACCCCATTTAACACTTCCATGATGATGGAAGTGGGTTCAAATGTTAAATTCAAACTCAGAAATCAATAAAAATAGAAATCTTATTCAAGCTCATTTCCTATATTGCAAATTCGTAGGATTTCATTTGGTTCGGTCTTTCAATTTTTTTAGTTGATTTGAAATGGGCTCACGTTTGTGTTCACTTTCCCTTATGACATGGACTTGGCCTGGATGAGCCAACTCCCCATGATCATACCACGATCCATTTGAGGATTTGAGAGTGAGGATCACATGTGAGCACTCCCTCTCACGAGATGTGCGGTTGTGGTCATAAATTGATCTACCAGTTACCTCCCCTCATTTAATAGGAAAGTAGTGGTAGTCCCACCAATTTCAGCAGTGATAGTGACAGTGCTTGTGCTCCCCATGGTTTCTCGTGCTACCCCAGTGAGGGCTAGCACCCTCTCATCAGCACCATTTAAGGGTAAGGCTCCCCTGATATCAAGGATTTCCTCCCTACTTTTGAGTATGGGTCTAGCTCTCACCCCTCTCATCCTACTAGAACACAGCGAAGGAACAAAAATTGCATGATTAGGCGGTATCATACTAGGATTTCCATGGAGATGGAGGCAATCTCTCATTCAGCCATTGAGGAGTTTCCTATTTTGACTTCACCAGTTCTGAACTAGTTTCATCCTCTCTCAGGTGGGGAGAGGATGCTAGGAACTTCACCTCCATGGTTGACATCCTATGGTCGGGGTAGGAGGTGTATCGGTCACTCGGGTTGTGAGCTTATGGACATTTAGAGTCCGGAGCTCAATTTGATCTGAGATATATCATCCCCCACAGCATGGGGAAATAACTGTGACAGGAGAGGATAAGAGAGGCCCATACATCTATTCATATTACTAGTAGGGAGAGGAGGTTGTCATGTCGATAGCTTACTCATCAATTTTCTAGCTGGGCCATTTGCCGTCCCATAGCATCCACTATGGGACCACTCATCATAAGAGGCGCTCACGTTCAAAAATTAGATGGTGTCTCCACCACACCTTTTCACCCTCGTCCATCATCGTTCATCATCATCTTAGTTCCTAAGGCCATGAAGGCCATATCCAGAAGCACCCGTTGGTGATCTACGAGGGATCCTACTCCATCTACACTTCGGTGAGCTCTCCGATACACTAGTGGTGGCGGAAGAAGTGGCGACTCAAAGCATAGTGGTGGTCCTTCACCAACTCCCGTTCAGCGGGACATGGAGATGGTGGCCATTGCGGAGGAAATAAATGACAACCACACAGATGATGTAGAGCCTCTAGAGTGTCACACTGAGTGGCGGTCGAGTGTCTCTTCTAGTGATGCAGTCCTCATAGGATTGATTCTCGGCAACATGAGGGGTCGGTGCCTCTCGGTACATGATAATGATCACAGTCAAAGATATTTGTACTGCCAGTTGATCATTCTTTAGAGATAGTGGCATTTCATGGAAAGAAAGAAATTTGGGGAGATTACGATTGGTGAGGAGAAGGTTAGTTTGATCCCAGAAGATGATTTGTTGGGAGATTCAGCGTTGTATGATGATATGGGAGGATCCCTCTTCCGACTATGGAAGGTGATGATCGACAAGAAGACACATCCCATTAGCATCAACACCTCATTAATTAAAATAAAAGATGATAAGATAGATAGGATGGAAGCGACTTGAGGACTTGTTTAGTTTGTACTTGAAATAAAGTAATTTGCCTTATCTTCGATCGGTTAGTTAGTGCATGTCTTGTCTTGGACCCAAGACCTCCGAGCAAGGTAGCACTAGCATGTATAGGAAGGTAGTGGAAAGTACCTCCATACAAGAAAAACATAAAACCATGGTTGAGCAAGTGAAAAGCATTGGCTCAAACAGGGAGGATCATCGGTTCAAAGGGTAGACCTACTCAATTTGATACAATCCAATATCCCAACATTTTGTGCCACCTTCCTTAAGAGCTTTGATGATGGAGGCAACATATTGCACACTTGAGCAGTTGTTGCAATCAGGTGTGATGATACTTTTGTTTTACTCTTTTTGTAGCTAGTAGGGATAGCTTTCGATTGGTATGATGAACTTTCTAATAGTTCAGTAAAGACATTTGCTGAGTTAGAGCAACTCTTCATCAAGAGGTTTCTTTGCTCGAGTCTTAAGTGATCTGTATGATAACACCCATGAGTCCTTATTGACTATATTCTCATGGTGTGTGAGTATGAAATCTGGTCAGGACATGCCATTAATTCTTTTTAAAATATTCATGACCAGGCACCTTCATGCTTAAGGGCTTCCTATCAAAATATTTGAAGATAATTAACAAGGATTAGTCTACAAGGAAGGCCAAATAATTTTCAAGATCGGTTGCCTAAAGCGAAGCAGAAGGTCTATGAAGAAGCGGGGATAGTGGTAGATAAGGGAAGCAATCAGCTAGAGATTAGGAGAGACCATGAGCCCACCTCTCCCGCCCCACCACAGAGCGACCTATCGCTCCGGTAGCCTCCACGGCATACAGCCTCATACCACCGGTTAGCGATGCATATCAGCGGTAGCTATGGTCCACTACTCTTTTAGATAAGCTAAAGCCTTATTCATTTAAGAGTGTCGGGAAGATCTTTAAGAACCTCTTAAAGAAACTTTTCAGTTATCAAACTAGGAAATGGAGGTAAAAAGTCATGATTTAACTTTTGTCCCAACTATCTTAGGTCATGTTTTGGAAGATTGCTTCACATTTTGGATTGACAGCTTAAGTGTTATAGTTATCCCAAGGAATACTTTTATGGAACAACCATCTAGTTCCATCGGGGTAATCCTTGGGGATACTTGATCTCTCAAAACCAAAGGTTGGGATATCTATCAAAACCTCTAAAAGATCATCAGAAGATCAAATATTCCTTGTAGGTGCGTCGACTCAAACCTCCATCAAGGAAGGTTTTACAAGTTGCCGGCTCAAGGAAAGGGGGGGAGCTGTGATGGCGACTGTGCACAGGATAGCCTAGTAAGCGCATGACCAGGTCAACCTCAGGTACCGTTGCTACCACATGGACTTCTCCTACTTGTCTCTTCTTCTAGTATAACTCTGTATAAGGATAATCTTACCCTCTTACTTTACTTAATTTCTACTTTGTACCTCTAAACAAATCAAGAAATTGAAGAATAAAGCTAGTTGAATTTTATACTTGATGGGGTGCTTTATTTATATTCCAAATGATAACTCTTCAAGTCAAAATAATTATAATAATTTGATCTCCCTCTTTTGATTGAGTTGGACTTTCCACTCACGAATACAATAGTTCACCTCTTGAGATAGACTTGGAATCATCGATTTTGAGGGTCCCAGGAGAAGCTGCGGGTGTGAGCTTGGTAGAACCTTCCATTACCCTTGAGATCACCGAGGTCATGGTGGCAGGTTCTATCTCCTAGGTAGCACCTCAAGATAGAGGGAAATAAGTCATTAGTGTAGGATGAAGTCCCTCCACAGATGCTCCACCTTGGATATGCTTGGTTGGTGGACTACAATCTCTCATCTAAGAAAGTTTCCATCTAAGCTAAGCATACTGATGCCCTTATCTTATTCAAGAGAAGGGGGTCATTAATCAAGGCTCTCCTTGATCGACATATGCTCTTCAGGCGACATATTGAGGAGGCACATTATGCAAAGAAGCTCGGGATCACCTTGTGAAGACCTTCTTCTTGGGAACTTGGATAATTGTCTCCCTCACATCAATTGGCATTAGTTAGTGGAGTTTCATCGATCTAGGTGCATCGTGAATATTATGAGTCTAAAGACTCTCACTGTTGAGGATCAACATCTCCACACTCACGAGGAGATGATGTTGAGAGGATTTAATGAACAAGGTGAGAGGCTTTAGGTCCATAGTGTTACCCTTGGAGATAGGTGATTGGAAGGCTGAAGCCAAGTTTTACATCATTGATTGAATACTTTTGCTCACTTTGCTTTTCAGGTGGATACATGGACAGATAAGATAATTTTATCCTCCCTCCATAAGTGCATCAAGTTCAAAAAGGATGAGATTGAATACTGAGTCAATGGGGATGAAAAGTCATTTTTAGTTAGAGAGGTTGAGATTTATGAGGATGCGACCTACTATCTTCTTCAACACACCCTTTCATGAGAACTTAGACAAAATTCAAACACAAAAGAAAAATAAAATGAAGAAGAAGAAAAGAAAAGAAAAGCGAAAATCCAAGTGAACAAGAAAGGGGTAAAGAAAATGAGCGCATATCACTTTCCACCCAGATTCCATCATTATGTGGGTGGATGACCTCACCACCTAGAGCGAGGTAGAAATAGGCGATTAGAGGGTGGAAAACCCCTAGTTGGCCATCACTTGAGGTTATGTTCGGTTTGGGGCACTATTCACATAGACTTAGAATCCGGCTGGGAGGATGAGTCTAATGTGATTACATAACCCCTCTCGGTGGGTTTCATTGGAGTGAATTTTGATCAGATAGTGGCAGATTAGGCCTCCAGACAAAGCAAAGTATTTTGAATGGTTTATATAAGACTATGGTAGTGAATCTTAGCTCTTCTCACTTCTCAAAAGTTGAAGGTTTAGTAGTTAAAGAAACCCTAAGTCTTCTAGTGACATGAAGCAGAAGAGATTCTTTTGGGATCATCATCCTCAAGTCCTAAAGTTGATGTAGAACTTGACGAGGATGCATTTAAAGAATTAATGGAATTACCACTTGACTTTTACTCGCCTTGTGTTCATAATCTCATATAGAAAGGTTTGGTTCCTCATACATGGTCTAGGCACAGGTCAGAGTATTTTGAAAAGCTATGGAACAATACAGGCATATAAGTATAATCAAAACCAGGACTAGGATTGATGCAGTGGGTCAGTCGATGGCGATGATTCTTGTTTGGTTGTTTTACCATTTAGAGTAGGTTCTTTTCACACCCAATTCTTATGAGAATGTGTGTTTAGAAACTTGAGATGATCCATGATCTTCAAGTCAAGGCACCTCGAATTTGAAAAGGAGATTCATTCAATAATAAGCTTAAAGAAATCAACCTGGGATAGAAGAAAATCCACTTATACATGGTTCATTGTTGAATGAAGAAAAAACCAATGACTTAGGCTATTGAGTTTGGCTTAGCATGGAGTTATGAAGATAGATTATCTCTAGTAGTAGTCCATAACAGATTCTACGCTTCTATCAAGCAAGCTCCTAGACACATGCGATTAGAAATCAAACAACATGCATTTCTAAAGTTTAGAAATTGATCGATGCTAATTTCATTAAGAAAGAAAAATACCTACACAGTTGCGATGTTATACGTTAAGAAGAAGAATGACCAAATTACAGGAGGGGATCTAAACAAGGCATGTCCTAAGGATGAGTTTTCTCTTCCTATACCAGAATTAATGGTGGACATTGCCTCATCTCATGCAGTGTTTTCTTTCATGGATGGGTCATCAAGCTACAACCAAATCAAGATGTCTCCTGAAGATAAAAGAAACACTACTTTTCAAACCCTGATCGAAATCTTTTGTTATAAGGTCATGCCTTTCGGCATTAAAAATGTTGATGCTACATACCAATGGGCCATGACTCAGATCTTCAATGAACTCATTCACCATTAAGTTGAGTGCTATGTTGATGATCTAGTAGTCAATAAGAAAAGGAAGACCATCTCTTTAATTTGAGAGTAGTTTTCAAAAGGGTAAAGACAATATAATCTCAAAATGAATCCCCTAAAGTATGCATTTAGAGTAGCTTCAAAGAAATTCCTTGGGTTTGTTGTTTTACATTAGAAAATTGAAATAGATTCTGAAAAGATCAAAGCTATCTTAGAAATACCACCTCTAGAGTTTAACTTCACTGGATCCTTCCAAGGGTGGCGTCTAAGGCAGCTTTCTCTCCAACCTATCGGGGAGATGCAAGCCATTTTTAGCACTTGTCAAAAAGGATGCTAAGTTTAAGTGGGATGACAAGTGCCAGCATGCATTCAAAGACATCAAGTAGTATTTGGTGAACCCTTCTTAGTCCCTATCAGGGGGCCACTCATCCTCTACAACTTTGCATTGGATGGCTCTCGGTGCTCTGTTGGCCCAAACCAAGCCAGAGGAAGAGTGTGCCAGTACCTGGGGCGTCGTCGATCCTTTGAATTACCCACCTATTAAGAAATATTTCTAACCCCGATCTTTGCTTCCCAAAAGCTGACATTATATGTTTTCTCATAACTTGATGCAGAACAAATCTCGTAGTATCTCATGACATGGCAAACTCCATCGGACATTTGGCTGCTTGGTCCATGATACTTTCCGGTTTGACATTACATTGTCCCCTACGTAAAGGTGGCACTAATAGATTTCTTAGCGGCTTACTTCCTGGCGATTCCGCTTAGTGATGATCTCCCGATAAATAAATGCGTGAACTTAGGGAGGCAGCTGCCTGAGATGTATTATGATGGTCGACTTCTTTTCATAAATGGGAAGTACCATGATCTATCTCTCGAGGAATGGTAAGTAGGATTAGTTCTTCTCTAGACCACGTGATGAGATTCTCATACTATCTATCAACCCTACACCAACAATGATGAGTATGAGGCTTTGATTGCATTTTAGAGTCCATAATTAGTGTTAGCATCAACATGGGGATTCTCGGTTGGTCATCAATCAAATTGTCGGGTCCTACAAGGTCCTCGATTTGTCATTGTCCTTAGAGTATACCATGAAGTTGTTGGGATTCACAGAGTCACCATCGATAAGGTTTCCGAGAGAAGTAGCGGATGCTTTGGCCAAACTTTTCTTAAGGAGCTAGCATGTCCGTGGAGTCCATTTCAAGGGTCCAAGATAGACAAGTCCTCTCTTATTGATCTTAAACTCATCGAGGAATTTCTCTTAAAGGGGAGGTTGCGTTGCCAAAAGGATGAGAAGTGGGATTGGAGGCAGCTGTTCATTTGAACAGGAAAACTACCTCGAGAAAAGTCACAATCCCATCGGGTGAAAGCGAGCTTTCTCTAGCTCTCATTGATGGCACCATGTACCTCCGGTCCTTTGACCAAATGTGGTTATACTGTGTAGACAAACAAGAAGCCCGTGGCATTGTAACCAAGGTACATTCGGTCTATCACGGGAACTGATCAGTCCAAAGATGAAGGCGAAGATCAGCGACTTGGATCTACTAACCTTGATGATTCTGGGGATGTAGCTAGGATGTATGCTATCGATGCTCAGGTACATGGTGTGGTTTTCCATTAACCACCCAACATTCTACACCTTACATTGGCCTCATGGCCATTTGACTATTGGAGTACCGACATTGTGGGTCTGATCGATCCTCCTTTTTTTAAGGGTCACCCGGTTCATTCTCACTAGTTTTCAAGTGGTGAAAGCCATCCCACTTAGAGAGGTCATAGCTCAGCATGTGCTTCAATTTTTCGGGAACCATATCTTATATGTGCCTCGATTAATTATATATGATAATGATATTGCATTTAAAAGCACGAAGATCCAGACTTAAAGACATGGTATATAGATAGAAGATATACTATATAAGCAGGAAGAATTCAATAAAACTCTCATCGAGATATTGAAAAATACTTGATGATAACAATGGCAGTGGTATGAAGGTTAGGTTGAAGCCTGTGGGACTCACCGCATCTGGGACTCCAACTCAGTCTACCCTATTTTCCTTAGTGTATGGGTCTGAAGCCATTCTACCTTTAGAAGTTCAACTCCCATCACTAAGGATAACATTAGGAAGCAAGATCATTTCAAAGCAGAATGCAAAGTTATGGTTAGAAAAGCTTAAAGGTTTGGAGGAAAGTCGCCTACGGGCATGCCAGAACCTCGCATTGTACAAGGCCAAAATGATTCAAGCTCACAACAAGCTGGTCCGCCCTAGCTCTTTCCAAGTAGGAGAACTTCTGTTTGTCCTAAGGAGATAAATTGTTGACCGTTGAAAGATGAGAGATAAGTTGGAACCCACTTAGGAAGGCCCCTATGCTATAGAAGGCTACCAAGAGGGATCATACCGACTCATCGATTGTAAAGGTGAACACCGTGCTTCAATTAATGGGCTTTACCTAAAGAAATATTACCCATGAAATAAATTATGTTTGAAAACAATTCTATCAAGAACAAATTTTTTGATTCCATTCATCAAATCTTCTCTTCTTTTCAAAGCATTATTTGTTTGTCTTTGAATCCACCATGGCGTGTTTTGGGGTAGGTGTAAGAGTCCCCAGTGGCATCATCCCTCTTTCACACACACAACCTCTCGATGCTATTAGAATAGGTGTAGAGAGAGAAGAGGCATCTATTTTGATTAGCATCAGTTAGGTGTAAGAGAACGGCGACATCCTTTCTTGGTGGGAATTCTGTTTCCATTTGTGGCACCATTTCATCAAACTCCAGTGTGTTTAATAGGTGTAGAGAACCCAAGAGGCATCTATTCCTTTTAACACATGCAAAACAAACACAAATCTTTATCTCATTTTGATGTGGGAGCCCCTGGCACTCACTCATTAGGCTCTAGGTTGTCTACATGCTACCTCTAGTATGTCACCCGTGGTCATTATTGGAAGATGTGAGTCCACTTTCTTCTAACTTGATCATTGCAAACCAATGCACTTGTTAGTATGGTAGGTTTCTTGCCAATGAACTACCTCATGTTGACTTTAAGAAGATGTGAGTCCCATGCTTTCTTCTTGAACTAGCCATCATGCTAACTAGGTTGAGTATATTTGAGGTTTAGGATAAGTCCCAGAGGCTCCTTTCCTCTTGACTACATTTGAGTTGATATAAGTCCCCAGTGGCATTCACTTTCGTAGTCACTAGGTCGGATGCACTGTCGAGAAGATAACTATCCATCAATTAGTTCCTATAGGAGGATGTGAGTCCCGAGCTTTCTTCTAGGCGATTGTTGCAAATCGATGGGCACCTTAGGTTGGTTGATGTTCTATCTGACGACTCACGTGAGTACACCACTCTTGTGATGAGTCCCGAGCTTTCTCCTTGAGTTGGACACGAATACCTATTGGATATATGACTAGCCATGTCATCTTCTCAGGTGTTGGATTAAGCCCTTAGCCCCATCCCTGGGACATTCTATTTGGATCAAGTCCTTTTGACCCCATTTAGACACTTGCAGGTTACTTTTGGATTGGGCGGTCCCCTTTCTAGTAGCCACCCTATGGTTGGAGAATTTGTTTAGCGGATATGCAGATTCTCCTTGGTTCAATAGATAGTCTAGGTAGATATAAGCTCCTTCTAAGTTTGATCCCTCATAAACCAACAGGGTCCATGATAAAATAAACTAAAATAAAATAAACAAATTAATTTGCTTGTGGATTAGGAATTCAAGACCCTAAGGGCCCCTTTCTGCGCATCTATCTTTAGAGGCGGTGTCGGGAACTCCACATAGGAATTTCGACTGAGTTGAGATAAATCACCGAATTGATGCGATTTCATAGTTGCCCTTGGGTCGTTCAATCGAGTTAGATTTAGCCTCGTGGCTCTTACTTAGTGTGATCCATCGCAAACCAATAGGGACCATCTCAAAATTCAAAATCTAAGAATCTGCAATAAACAAATCCAACGAAACAAAGAAATAATCAATCAACTAATCTAAATCAAATATTTTTGCTTCTCCTCAGTGAAATGCAAATCTTTCTAGTCCCCCAATGGATCTAGAATTCTAATCCCTTAGTGGATTTCACAACCCATCCCTTGTGGATGACTTTAACTTGCTTCGCTAGTGGAGAGTTCACTTTTCTATCCCCCATGGAGTCAAAATAAACTCAAATTAAACAAATAACAAATTCAAACAAATTCAACCCTCTTCCCCAGTGAAATTCAAATCAAATCCCTCATCCCCTTGTGGATGACTTGAACCTGCTTTCCTAGTGGAAGGTTCTCCTACTCTATCCCTTAGTGGATTCCTCCCTCTCTCTTATGTCTTAGACATAAGTGAGCCACCTAGCTCACATTCCTTCTACACCTTGGGTTGAGGGTAGATTATTTTTGTTAGTGCTTGTGACCTTTCGGTGTTGTTGATCATTTTAGTCAACACCAATACATGCGGTGTGCCTTGTCAGTTACACCATACCTATTGGGGGCCCTTTGTTGACCTCATTTTTAGGATGAGCTATCAACCCCTCCATTTTAGACATAGGACTCCCCTTAGACATTAAGAGTTCCTTAGTCTTAAGACATATCTAGTGATTAGGTGGACACCCAACCTAGCCCTAAAGACTTAGACGAGTTAGCCATAGGAATAGGTCATGCCTTCGGGGTGTTAGGAAAATTTGTCTACCCTTAGCTTGAATCATTCCTCACCTTCCTTCCTTCAAGTCAAACTCCAAATCAATCTTATTTGATTCTCTCCAAACTCAAATTAATATCACATGATTGAAATCCATGATTGAAACCCATAATTCAAATTCCAAACTCCAAAATTTCTTAAGTCTTTAATTTCTCTCTTAAGGACTTATCCAAAATTATCATCAAATCAATTCAAATTCATGAAATTTTCTCACCACTCATTTATGTTCTCATTTATATTTACATATATAAATGAAATCTAAATTCAAATCAATCAAACTAAATCCAATAATCAAATCCAAAACTCATTTGACTTCAAACGACTTGCAAATGGATTTATATTTCAATCATAAGTCCATATACAAGTTCAATCAAACTCAAATAAAGCTTTGACCAAGCCATTTGACCACTTAGGCTCACTTGACCCAAAGTGACCTAAAGTACCCTTTATGAGCCAAATTCTAATTCTTACCAAATTGGATTGAACTAAGCCTATCTTTCCCTCTCATCATGATCAACAATCATTATGGGATGATCAATCAATCAAATTGGGTCAAATTAAGTCAAACTGGGTTGACCAAGTCAATAGCCAAATGAAAAACATAACCAAAATCCATCATAGGTCAAATTGTTTGAAACCACTGATCAAGACTTATTCATGACCAATGTTTGAACTTGACCAAGTCAACATTTGAGCCTAACCTATTTATTGGCCACTTGACCCAATTGACCCAAAAAAGTCAAAATGGGTCAAAACTTGATCTAAGAAATTGATTGAAACCAATGGGTTAAGTTTATTCCAAATCACTTGTTGAACTTGACTAAAGCCTTGGCCAACTAGACCTAGCTCAATTGACCTTGAACCCAACTTGACCTAAAGGAGTCATGTTGAGCCAAATTCAAACAACCAAAATTGATTGAAAATAAAGATATCAATCCACTTCATATGACTAAACGAACCTAAACCTACCCATGACCTAGCTCAAATAGGTCAAATGTGTCAAATTGGTCAACTTGACTCATTTGACCTAAATGAAGTCATAAGAACCAAATTCAAACCTAAATCAAATTCAATCAAACCAAAGCTACCAAAACATTTCAAATGGTCATATGAACTTGACCCAACCCTTGATTTGACCCAATTTGACCAATTGGTCAACTTGACCAAAGTTGACCCATTTTGACCTAAATGGGTCAACGTGAGCCAAACCATACCAAATGAACTCCAAACCTAATGAAACTTGGCCAAAATTATTTTCTCAACATACCCAACATATTCAAATTCAAAAAATAGCCAAATGAGCATTATATACCTAGGCCATAGAACAAAATTTGGTCAAATCCATGGGGAATTTGGTCAATTCCTCTTTATACCTACTTGATACTCTCCTAATAGGTCAAGTAAACCCTATGGAGGGTGGAACCAACATGGGTTTGGTCAACTTGACCCAAGATCAAAATCAAGCACATGGCTCAAATTGGCCACATAGGAATCATGTTCCCACTCAATTTGAAGCACATGGGGAGTTACCACTCCACTTCCTAGCCAAATCTATGTGCAAACCTTTAAACCACCTAAGTCAATTGGATCAAAATGACAAATAAAGCTTCGGCCGTCCGATTTCCATAGGGGGAGATATACTCCCCCTAATTCACTTCAATTACAACAAAACCTAATTTGATTGAGTAAGGGAGAGTGTTAGGAGCCATTCTTGAGTGATCCTAAGCTCTCAAGATGAATTTAGAAGTAGCCATTCTTGATTTTCCATTAAGCAAAAATAAGGGAGCTCCAAGGATTTGCCAACTTCCACTACACTCCAATTCAACCAAATTCTCTTTTTCACACTCCACTAGAGGGTCAAGTCGAGCTTTCCAAAGCCCTTTCCCAAGCTTCAAAGGT
This sequence comes from Cymbidium sinense, assembly GCA_021442155.1. NCBI lineage: Eukaryota > Viridiplantae > Streptophyta > Magnoliopsida > Asparagales > Orchidaceae > Cymbidium > Cymbidium sinense. The sequence continues at coordinate 147,212,342 of CM038220.1, forward strand.
AGAGGAAGACTCACCTAGATCAAAGTCGAGCTCAACAGGAGGAGGGGTTGTTCCATAGAGCTATCCACTCAACTTCAAGAGCTAAAACTTTCACCAAGTCTCAAGAGAAGCTCCTCAAATGAGCACCGAGGTATGACAGATCACTCAACTCAATGTAGTGTAGTTTTGTGAAAGAAATTTTAATGGCATGAAATTTTGATCGCTAGATGTGCTTGTCATTAGGGTTAGATGGTGTGTGCAAGATTTCATCCCATCCGAGCTCGATCGAGCTCAGATCTTCCCTTTGAAAGTGGACGGTCTCCATTATTCCTCAGGAAAGAACATGGATGATCTCTGTCCATCCATCTATGCATTTTGGATGTACGACCAAGATTAAATCCTATTTTATATCCTATTTTATCCTTTTAAAACCTTGGATTAAATCCTAACCGTTTGATCCTTGATAGAGCGGTACAAATAGCATCACCATGCACTTTGTGACATTTAAGTAGCCACTAGGGCTTTCCTAAAAGTACCCATTACATGGCAGTAGGATTTTGATTAGGTTTATTTAATTCTAATTAATCTCTAAACTTCAAAATTTCATATCTCTCGAAAAATATGAGGTAAATTGCTATTGAAAGATAATTCAATCTAAATATTCTAAAATTGGTTTTAATGGATTTTGAATTATGTCTTTCTCTGATTTTGGATTTTATTAGAAATTTTATTTTGCTAATTACTCTCTAATTAATCCACTGATTATTCCCAAACTTCTTGAGTACATTTTGGGCGATGACTTCTGCCTCCCCTAGTTTTCTTGGGATTTATTGGTGGCTTAATTGAGAAAATTGCTAATTCATTTCTTAATTACCCATTTAATATAATTTAGGATAATTAAGGGTTTGATTAGTGGTTTGATCCTTTTTTGAAGTTGATTAAGATTTTTTTTAGTGAATAGGAGATTTAGGGAATAATTTTAGGGTATTTCCCCTAAGCTATTCCTTAAACCTCCTTCCTTAATTGTCTTTTAATTAAAGGGTTAATTCACTAATTCTCCTCTTAATCAATTTGTTAAAAATTCTAAAACCTTCCAGAACTTAATTAATCTACTTGGAGTAGATGCTTAGGTGTTCAAGAGCCTTGATTCAACTCACATGTGTGAGGGGTGTTTTAAAATTACTTAAGTTAAATCCCTTAGCTTAATTAATCATTAATCATGAGTCAAATTGCATTAGGCCCTTTTCTTCCTAGGTGCATTGCAAATTTAAATTCTTTTTGTGAGGTTTATGTCATCTCATTGGCTCATAATTACTTGATTAACTATGCTAAGGTGGTGAGGTAATTAACATGCTTAATTCTACCTTAACCAAATCAAAATTTAAAATGAATCTAATCATCTAAAAATTGAACAAAAATATTAAACACATGTGAGAATAGGTTAGGAATAGCAAACTCAATTTCCTTTTTTCAAATTAAATCAAACTCAAACTCAAACAAAAAATTACATTAAACAAACTTTGATTTGCTTTAAGCTTTCTTATTTCTTAAGATTGTCTTTAGGAATTAATTAAAGTGAATGTGTTTACATACTTTCATTGCTTTAGTTCTTTCCTAACATGCTAAATATGTGTGTCATATGATCTCATGCATCATGTTTTTTCAAAATCAAATGGTATATTAATCTGGAAAGTGGTATATTTGAGATGACCCGGAGTTATGCTTAAGTAACTAAGTAGGTCTTGTACCTTACACCCTTTAACAATGGCACAGATTCACTCTTTCATTCACTCATATATGCATGTGAAAATTGGATAAAACTCCTTTTTCTACTTAATGAAAATCATGCATCATAAGTATTCAAATTTTCTTAAGTAATTTACTTTAAATGCATCATAAAGTGTGCTAAAAATTCCCATTTAGTATGTATAGATATGCTTAGGATCCATTCATATGCATGTTATACATGTTGGGAAAGAAATGAAGTAATGTGTGTTTTGTGAATTTTACTTCACTTTACTTAATCTTAAAATGCCTTTCTTTTGAATAGGTTTGTTTAGAGTTCATCTAAACTTAGGATTAATTAAAACACATAATAAACTATTAACTAAACTAAAACATGAATCCACTTTAAAAATTACTTAGGTTAGGGAAGGAAAGAGAAGTTCTCTTCTCTTTCCCTCTCTTTATAACTTAGTAATTAATTGTAGGGTTCACTAGAACCTAATCAAAATACAAAATAAAATCAACCCAAAACTTCTAAGCAACTTAATTGAAACCATCCCCTAAGTTGAACATCTTCATACTTAGGAAAGCTAAACCAAAATACCACATATACCACATAAACCTTTAAACACACATTAGGCTAAATCACCACTTCTCTTTAGGTTAGGGTGCATGATTTGATATTTTGCTTTTTTTGTGATATATATTTTAGCGGATGTTAGGGGTGTGTGGTATGAATGGTAGGACGATCTTAGTCTAACCATTATCTTCTGTAGGGGATTGTGCTTAAGGGGCATTATAATAAATAAAAATATAAATGCTTTTGTTGTGCAAGTGCTTATACCCCTAAGCATAATTCAATAGCCAGGTGAACTTAGTCACCCATATGTGAGGTGATAAGTCCAATATACACGTTTGAAATTTGGTGGTTTGTTTAGCTAACCTTTATTTTGCAGGTGTTAGCTAGATTTATTTTTCCTTCTCATATATTTTTTGCATTTAGGATTTTGAAATGATTGTTATGAGATTAGGATGAGCATTGGTTATAAGGTTTTGCCTTATATACCATGTGAAACCTTTTATAGCATCCACCTTCCAACCATCCAAAAGGAAAGATCCAAAGAAGAAAGAATAATAGAAGAAGAAAGAAGAAAAGAAGAATGAAAAAATGAAGCTTGAAGACCCCCATAATAATGAATTGCTTGCTTAATTGTATTTAATTCATTTATAATCTAGGTTGTATAAGGGTAGAGTTTGACTACCCAATTTGTTTTCGGGTTTGTTTGGTGGTGCCCGACACAATTGACCTTATATTCTTTTGCATTTAGCTTTATAAATTGATTGATGATTTGTTTAGCTTGTGCATTAAGTGGCATCCTTTTTCTAGTTTATTCCTTATTTTATGTATGCCCTGGATGACGATTAGGCTCTTAGGAAAAAATAAATTTTCTACTAAACTTAATAATTCAAAATTAAAATAATGAATTCATAACCTCACTTAAAACTTAGGTTTAAAATCAAGATAAAAGAATTAGCAACCCCTTAGCTAGATGAGTATTTCTTTTATAACATCATGCAAAAATGCATCTTGTTTCACTCTTGATTGTAGGGCTTCCACCTTTGCTAGAGAAACTTGGCTTGACCTTTGAGAGTCATGGTGGAAACACCTCCTCCCTTCGCTAATTTTGGCCAATAATCTTATTTCTCATGCATTACATATCCTATTATAACTTGAGTCAAAATGATTGTCCAAAAATGAAAATAAAAAGAAATCAATTGCATTAGATTTAGGTCATTTGAAGCCTACCACATGATCTAGTATCTTTAGAGAGTGAGTTTAAGGACTTAGTCTCTTTTAAATAAAATAACAACCGCTATCTTGCATAAAGCATATAACTTGCCTACATGAATTTAAAATCATAGAAGGAGTTAATTGGCGGTCACTCCTAGGTGGCTGTAAGTCCAAGCAGTCGAGTGGTTCATCCTCCCTTGTGGAGGCAAACCAAATACCCATTTTCGCCTTAGATTTAGGTTGTGCTTTTGGCCCTCACCAAAGCTCCCTAGATTTCGGTTCTGAGGTTGCTTCTCCCCTTTATGGGTCATAAGTATAAATCCTTACCTCTTAGGCATTTTCATAACCTTGTATTATGGAATTATAAGCCTTAGTATTCTAATGAAAAATTCAACTCAAATAAATTAAATCAATTTCAAAAGTGTAAAGCCCAATCATAGGATAGTTTGAGATGCTCGCTAGGCTTCCTAGCATCATGAGTATCTCCTACTTATCTTCATTCGGCCTCGATAATAAATCTTTCTTTGATCAATCCCATTTGATTTTCAAAAATAAGCTAATCAATTAATAGTCATTTCCTATTGAAATCTTTGGAGACAACGATTATTTATCTTAATCGAGAGTTTTCCTTAGGAATCCCCATTTCTTAGGATATAGTTAACTATGGGGGCTTGCCCTTATAGGGAACTTAATAAACCCGGTTTAAAATAAACCCTACTTTACTTTTCCATGAAAAGTAGAGGAAGGATCTCTGGTACACTTCGAAGACCCAACATCCGTAGGAGTCCTTATTTTGGTGATTAGGACCATTGTAGGGTGGTGACTTCTATCTTTCGAGATAGTACACCACTCCTCAATGTCATATCATCCCAATAAATCGAGGATCACGTGGCGTCAAGCATTTATATTCCCTGTGTTCTTATCTCTTTATTCTTCTTTCCACCTCAGAAAGGCAAGAGGAATATGATTAGAAGAGGACATTCTGGAATATTAAATATTTCCACCAACATGGATAGACATAAATCATGGGTTAGGCTATAGGATAGGTACATTCCATATTGGTCCTAAGGCATAGCCTAAGCCTATGGTATAGCTTCCTAAGTCTCTAGGCTTAGGTTTAGTGTTCACTTAATCACTAGAATTGTCTATGACTAAAGGGACTCTAGTGTCTAGAAGACTCCTAAGTCTAAGGAAGGATGAGTCAATCCTCACTCCAAAAGTGAGGTCAACACTTATCTTTTAAAATACTATATGTCATGCATATAAGATTTATATTATCATTCCTTGAAAATATGTTGTGTAGGAATTCCAATAGATATATGTCCAACCCTTTTGTTCATGTGAACTCTAAACCTATCTAGCATTCCAAAGATAGGTAAGTCCAACCTAAACCCTATCTAGCATTCGAAAGGGATGCAAGTTCAACCAAAACCCTATCTAACATTCCAAAAGAATATAAGTTCAATCCATATATTCATCATGTGAACTCTAAACTCTATCTAGCATTTCAAAGAGATATAAGTTCAATCTATATGTTCACCATACAAACTATAAATCTAACCTTCCTTTTCAATGAATGTAAGGTCAATCATTTCTTCACAATGCGAACACCAATCCAAACTTGGTATTCCAACGGATATAAGCCCTACACATGTCTACAATGCAAACTTTATAAAATTGAATTATTGGATAGACTTATAAATTAAGTCTAATTTAAATAAATCAATAAACATCTATTTCATAAACTTTACACCAAACTCTAATATACTCAAGATATTTGAGACGAGGTAACCCATGACTACTAATCAGAATCCCTAAACATTACGATTAATAGCCCTCTGATGTTGGTAGACTAGAATAATGTAATCCCAGGATAATGGAACTATGGGATCTTGATCAAAATTACCCTCCTTTTTTTCTTTAGACAGTCATCTACGTCATACCACTAGATACCAATTCATATCAAAGATATATTTATTTTCAACCTTAATCGAGTGTTCTCTTATGACGATAAGAGAGATAATTAACTATGAATGCTTACATATCATAGGAAGAAGAAATCATATCTAAATAAACCCTAACAAAATGTTAGGAAAAATTTGATTGAATATATATATCAATCTACATCATGAAGAACAAACTGTCTAACATCCCTAAAAAGATGGTGGAGGTTTGTAAAGGTGTTTTCCCTGAGCGATCAATAGTCCTATTATCATTGGTTTCTAACTTTAAATGTAATTTGCATTCCTTAATGATAATTTAGAAGAAAAAATTTATATAAATATTGTTAAATATTAAGCGAGACATAATTAAAATAATCAAAAAAGAAAGAAAATTAATGCATAAAAATGCCAAAAAATTTATATAAGTGCACTCAATTATTGGTAATATTCATTTTTTTTTTCATATATTCCACTATGATTCAAAAAAATATAAGCAAGTCCCCTACCAACTTCACATAAGGCATTTCTTTGTAGGACAAATGCTACTCTACATCATAATTGATAATCATCTTAATTTTGTAATCTTGGAATCAGCAAGGTTTCTAGTCTACAAAAAAACATTAAATGGTCTTAAATAGTTACCCAAAGCTTGATTTTGAAGATTTGTAAAAGTAATCCCAAAGTATAAGCAAAGTCAAAGGGATCATATAGTTTTCATTTCATAACAAAACATAGTCATTGATCCATCAAAAGAGATAAAATATATGGCAAATAAACTTTCTTATGCCCCAATTAATTTGAATCTTAAATTAAGAAATCAAAAGAAGACCGTACTATGACTAGTGAAGTGCATTATAGATTAGTACGAAAGCTTGTTTATCTTATATATGTAAGATTGAATATAGCTTATGTTGCAAGTGTGATAAGTCAATTGTTGCATGATACAAAGAAAGTTTATCTACAAGTTGGTCTCTTAAAAAAAATAGTGTAAGAATCAAAAGTCCCTAACTCAAACTTATCTTTATCTATCAAATTAAATATTGTAAGATATAATTACAGTTGCATTGTGGTTAAAGTTAGAGTAGTTGTGCATGACAAATAGCCCAATGAGTAAATTTGCACTTGAAACAACAAGTATATCTTATTGTATGATAGAAGGTAAGTTTATAGAAGATTTTTTAACTATCTTCAAGGAAATCATTCTTTAATTGGAAACTATGGAATTGAGTATGAAAAAAAAATGTATTTAAGGTTAATCTTATTATGATTGTTACCTATTTCATAATTGACTTTAAGAGATACTATTTTATATAGTAATAATACACTTACTCTCTAAATTAATGTTATCATGCTCCATTTTCTAGGGAGAAGATGAAAGATCGATCTTGTGGTTGGATTTGAAGCTCAAGTAGATGATCTTGATTAAAGGAAAACTCAAGAGAAGAATCTAGTGGTGAAGTGAAGGAAAGGTCAAAATCTAATAATAGGGATAAAGTTTATAGATACTGCAAGAAAATGGATATATCAAACTTAAATGCTATAAGTTATAAAATATAAAGAAGGTCATTGCTAAATAGAAGACAACTAAAAAGGATTTAGTAAAGCTGATATTATAGAATATTATAGTAATGGAAAACTCTTAATTGCATATAATGGTGACTCCAAATATTGTTAGGTTTTTAATTTTGGTTGTATATTTCAAATGTATCATCATAGGGACAATGTTTCAATATATGATGTTGTGATTATAACTGATATGTTGATTAAAAGAAATTTATTTTATAGGATAGTTGGTATTGGTACAATTAAAATCAAGATGTTTGATGGAGTCATCAGAATACTATGCAATGTAAAATACATTGTAGATTGAAAAGATATATTATCTCTTGACTACTTTTGACTCAAATGGGTATATGTACAGTGGTGAAGATAAATTCATGAAGGCTAGTAAAATGATCTTGTTGTAATAGAAAAGTATGCCAAATTATGTCTTGTAAGGTTGTATAATTATAGATGATGCAATTGTAGCTACTTCTTTATCTAATGATAATGTTACTTGACTTTTGCATGTGTCTTGAGCAAGTGAGTGAAATAGAAGAGTTCTTGATGAACTAAATACTGATATATTAAAGTTATGTGACCATTTCATTTTTGGAAAGTGGAAGAGAGTTAGATTCACGAAGGACATCCACAATACAAAGGGAACACTTAATTATATATACTCTTAGCTCTAGGGATTATTAGGGTGTGGGTGCCTTCTTTTGGAGTTGCTAATTACGTGTTGACTATTATTAATAGTTTTTAAAGAAAGTTTGGGTGATCATTTGAAGCAAAAGAGTAATGTGTTCCCCATGAGAAATGAAAGACTATGATAAAGAAGCATACTAAGAAATAAGTTAAGCATCTCCACACTAATAATAGATTAAAGTTTTGTTCTAATGAGTTTAATGCTCTATGTAATTTAGAAGGAATTGTGTAGCTCATTATAATTTATCCTACTCCATAGTAAAATGGTGTGGCAAAAAGTATGAACAAGATTTTGATAATGAAAGTACATTGTATGCTTTCCAATTCTCGATTGCCTAAGTCATTTTGGGATGAAGTATCCTCTACAACTTTTTTCTTTTAATAATTCTCCTTCACTTGCTATATATAAATAGTCTCCACTAAAGGCATGGTCTTATACTCTTGAAAATTATTAAGTTTTGAAGATATTTAAATGTCTTTCATATTGCTTATGTTAATAATGAAATGTGGGAACCTAAGTCTACCAAGAGTATTTTTCTTGGTTATCTTCTTTATGCATCTTGAGCAAATGAGTGAGAATGGTATGGTTCAATTAGATAGAAGAGTTCTTGATAAAAAATATATTGGTAAATTAAAGTTATGGGACCATTGCATGTTTTGAAAGTAGGAGAAAGTCAAATTCACGAAGGGGATCCACAACACAAAGGGAACACTTAATTATATATACTCGCTCTAGTGACCATTTAGTGTGCCTTTTTTTTGAGGTGCTAATTATATGCTAGCTATTATTAATAATTTTTTCAAGAAAGTTTGGGAATTCATTTTGAAGCAAAAGAATAATGTTTTGCCTATGTTTACAAAATGAAACAATGTGATTAAGAAACATACAAAAACACAAGTTAAGCATCTCCACACTAAAAATATATTAGAGTTTTGTTCTAATGATTTTAATACTCTATGCAATTCAAAAGAAATTGTGAAGTACATAATAGTTTAACCCACTCTAGCATAAAATTGTGTTACAAAAAGAATGAATCAAATTTTAATGAAGTACACCATTTGCTTTCTTAATCTCTATTACCTTAAGCCTTTTTGGGCTAAAGTAGCCTTTACAGCTTGTTTTCTTTTAATCATTCTCTTTCACTTGCTATATATAAATAGAATATGCAAAAGGTATGGCATGGTACTCTAACAAATTACTAAGATTTAAAGATATTCGACTATCCTATAAATTGTTACTGTTAATAATGAAAAGTGGGAACCTAAATCTATCAAAGCATTTTTTATTATAGGTCAAGGATTAAGGGATATAAGCTAGGGTGTCTAGAAAGTAGAAAGGTCATAGTAAGTAGAAATATTATTTTTGGTGAAGTTGTCATACTTCATGATCAACCTCCTAAAAATTCTTGTGTGGAAGATCAATAGTAATCAATGATATAAGTGGAGTTTTAGATTAAGCTAGAATCCACACCAAGTTCTACATCTAATTTAGCTTAGAGATATAAAGTGTGAGTGATCCCTCACTCACACCACAACCACATCCATATTATTACATTGCAAAAGATAGGCTTGAAAAAAGATATTAAAGCTCCCTAAAGGTATGAAGAAGTTGACATGTTTGCTTATGCCATGAATTTAGCTAAAAGTTTTGCTTCTAATGTTGAACTTTCTATCTATTCTAAAGAAGTTAGTTTTCATAGTTTTGGCAGATAGATGATTGCTATGCATGAGGAGATTAAATTAATTCATAGGAAAGGTACATGAAACTTTGTGAGAGTATTCAAGGGTAAGAAAGGTATTCAATATAAATAGGTGCTCAAAAGAAAGAAGGAACCCTAGGAATTCAAGAACCTAAATATATTGCTAGATTTATTGCAAAGGGCTACATTCACATTCTAGGAGTAGACTTCACATGTGTTTTTTTTCCTATTTTAAAGCATAATTCAATTCGAGCTTTGCTTGGCATCATAGCCATACATAATTTTAAGATTGATTAGTTATATGTGAAAATAACACTTGCGTGATGAACTCAAGGAGAACATTAACATGTAGTAGCTATAAGGTTTTATAGCCCCTAGAAAGGATTGGAATAGTCTAGAAAACAATGGTACAAGGGGTTGGACTCTTTCATGACTAGTCATAATTTCAAAAATAGTTATGATAGTTTTGTTTACCTTAAAGCATGATGATGGATCATTTGGATGCCAATTTCTATATATTGATAATAAGTCAATAGAAACCAAGAGTAAGAATGAGATGAGAAAGGAAAAAGTTCATCTTAATAAGGAGTTTGAGATGAAACATTTAGTACCATCAACAAAGATACTTGGCATAAAGATTTAAAGAGGTATAAAAGTTGATATATAATATTTAAATTAAAAAGAATACATTGAGTAAGCTCTTTACATATTTAATATATAGATTGCCAAACCTAATGGTACTCTGTTAGCGATTCATTTCAAATATTAACTATATGCCCATGTTCCATTATTTTAGTGCAATGGGATCTTTCGTGTATGCCATAATTTGCTCATGTCCATAAGAATTATATTCTATCAATGCAATTATAAATATTTTTAACATGCAATTATAAATATTCATATAAATTAATGCTTGCAATAATATGTAATGTTAGATGCTACTCTCTATTTATAACTCTTTCTTTTTGACATTGTGAATTCTTATAATATGCTCATAGTTTTATTTTCTCATCTAGGATTTTTAACATGAATTTGTGTGTTTCTTGATCCATGTTTATGTTTTGTCTCTTTCTTATTATATCTATAGTTTTCAACAAGCAAAAGGGAACATCGAGAGTATGTTTCTATTTCATTAAATTATATTTAAGATTAAGACATTCTTGTCATTGAGATCATTTTATCATGGTTTAAATGTTTACATCAAATGCCTCTTTGCGTAATGGTGATTGAACTCTATGAAAGCTTGTTGAGCATGGTGCCCTAATTGTACCAGTAGGCATAGTAGACATCCTTAGGAAGTAGACGGAGATATCCAAACTAAGACAGAAAGGCTAGTGATTGTTATGAATGGTGGGCTATCTGAGCACTACACCAAATTCAGCATGTTCTTAAAGAGTACTCTCATAGAGATGTTTGTTGACCTCATTTTTGGATGAGGTTAACACTTCTTCAAAAGGCATTAATTAGGATACCTTGTCCAAATCCTAAATTAAAAGCCTTTAAACTAAGTACCTAAGTCATTACATTTAGTGATCTAGTGCGCTTTCCTTGGATTAATCTAACTTAATGGGTTTAGTTAGATCCAATCCAAATCAACCTAAACATACATAATTAATTAAGCTTAGGTTAGGGTCTAATTAGGAACTAAACCTAATTACTTCAATTAAGCTTATTATCACATAAAGAAATTAAAATTAAACCCAAAACAAATCCAAATTAGATGAAATAAAGAACATAAAATTAAATGAATCCAAATCCAATTCAAGTCAAAATGGTTTTGTATAGGGGTTTGACTTATTTAAACTCAAATCAACCCAAACTCAATTGTTCCAAAAATTTTAAATATGATTATTAAAACATGAATCAATCCCAAATATGATTGTTGGAATTTGGTCATGTAACCCAATTTGCCTAAACTTGGCCATTTAAACTTGGGTCAAATGGGTTCAAAATGAAATAAAATTGGAATTGTTTAATCTAATGCATTCCAAATTGCTTGGATTAACCCAATGAAAAATTAGACACATCATAATTAAGCCAAATTTGACTTAATTAAAATCCAAATTCAATGACATTAAATGAACTAAACTTATATCAAATGCTCTATAAACCTTAAGTCTTTGAAAACATTTTATCCCAAGGTCCATTAATGATGAAATGTACACATATTAAACATTGAACCAAGGTTAATTCATTAACTGGGATGACCTAAACTAAGCTAATGCAAAGAATAATTAAGCACCTTAATATAAAAAGTTTTAAAATCCTCACTTCTATCAATCCATCCAATGTATTAATGAAACATTCTTAGACTTCTCTAATAATGATTCTCAGCCTTAATCAAGTCATTTAATCACTTCTTACATAAATCCAAATTAAAAGAGGCCAAAATTAGTCAAATGGATGACTAGCCAAATTCCATTTTGCATAACTCAATTCCTCCTCCATCTCTTCATCTTAGACAGGTGTAGGATGGTTGAGGGACACGGTGGCTAACTTTCAATGACTGTGGTTAGCTCAACCGACCAAGAAGAGAGAAGAAATAAGGTAAGACCTCACGACTAAAATCCAATACACACATAGAGCAACCCCCAAGTGCAAATAACCTTCCCATTGCCTTCCTAAAACAGTTGAGCAGATTTTCCCCACTTCCACTTCATAAGGAGGGTCGGAGAAAGGGCCAATGTTGCCGAAATTCAAACCGAGGTTGTCCTAGGGAGCAATCGAGAGGGAGGCAGCCCAATTCCTTTAGCACATGAGCTCCTCGTATCATTCCACGACTATTAGAGTTGACCTCACCACCAAGATCGTCGGGACCGAGGTATGCCATTAACAACCTCCTCTAAGCTTTCGGCTTTGGTGTTTTTTGAAAAAAGTTTGATCTCAAGTGAGATCAAACTGCTTAGATGCCTTTAATTGCATTCACTAATGGATTTGCAATTGAAATTGTGTGAGTTCAACGGTTGGATGGCCGAAAATCATGCAAAAATGATGGATGGCTCTCAGCCTCTACCGTTGGCGTAGGAGACATAATCTCTCCATTCCTTTTAAAAGGAATGGATGGTCGAGATCTAGTTGGATCCCTGATTAAATCCGATAAAGATCATTCAAATCAAGATCGTCGATCTTGATCGATCACGGATAGATCGCATGGTACATTTGACTTGATTGCGTGGCCAAAAGCACCTCACCACGTGGCAGTGATGCCACATTGGCTCGCTGTTATAAAACTGGTAAATCCACTATTTAGATAATTAAAAATCACATAAACCTCAAAAACTTCATTAAAAAATAAATATAAATCCAAAAATTATGAACTTGGGCTCTATAGATTCATCATGATGAGAGGAATCCATTAAAACTAAAATCTCCAAATTATTTTGGATATTTTTACTTCAATTTAGGTTTCAATGTAAACCTTCAAACCTTAATTACTCATAAATTAATACTCTGATCCAAATGAAACTTTGGGGGATTAAAATTGATGTTAAGACACACATCATATAAATATTTCATAATTTATTGATCAATGAATCTTGATATTGGAAATTTTAAACCTTAAACCTTAATTTTTATAAAAATAATTATTAATAAATGAAATAAATGATGGAAATTGATCAAAATGATTTAAAACATCTTAATATACTCTAATGATCATAAATAAACTATTAAAACTCATGAGAACATAATAATTCATAAAATGGCTTAATTAGGCTATTAATTGAATTAATTAATTCAATTAATCATTCTAAACTTAAATAAAATGTAACAAATCAACTAGAGCATAAAAATTTATGAATGAACCCTCTTTGGATGTATATTTCTGGGGGGTTTCAAGGAGAAAACCCTTAAATAATTCTCATTAAATTAAGCATAATTTTAATTTTAATGAAATAATTAAAATCTTAATTGCACCTTAATCACATCTTTTATCAAAGTGAAACTTTAGGAAAATTAAATAGGCAAGGAACCACTTGTCATAAAAATTTCAGATTTATTTGACCTATAGATTTGGAGTATTTGAATTTTCAAGCCTTTAGGTCAATTTAGACAAAAATATTAAATCAAAAAATTTACAGAAATTATAAAATTCATAATACAAATTTAAAACACTATAGTTAATATCAAAACACTTAAATAAAATATATAAGTTAACTGAAAACAATAGAATTCAAATAACCCTAAGTTAAAAATTATAACTAAAGGAAATATGAAACTTAAATCATATTTCATTATGATTAATCTTGAAATTATAATGATTTCACATAAATATAAGAAGATCAATAATTTCTTAAATATGTAAAATATCAATACAAAAATACATTAGTATCATTTGCATAAGAAAATAGAATGGTATAAATGTGAACATAAAAAGATGAGTATGTAAATATAAGAACAAGAAATATGAACACAAAAAAGATTAAGTGTAATTAGAACCATAAACTAGAGTGAATTAAAATTTCAAAATGATAAAGTAACAAAACATATTTTAATAAATCAAGTCATAGAATAAATCTACATTAAGATAAATGTTCTTTTCAAAAGGATATAAAGATCATTCTTTTTGTTTTAAATTAATTAAGATAAATAGAATCCCTTTATAATGTTTACAACTTAGAACTATTAATGAAACATAACTTTGGAAGTATTAAATATAACAACTTAGAACTATTCTACAATGAAAGAATCATTAATATGAATAAGTTATAAAAGTGGAATGTAATAAATTGAATAATCTTAAACAAAATAAATCAAATATAACTTTATTTAAGTTTATGAACATTAATAAAAATAAACAAATGGAAATTAACAAGATCATTAGAACAAAATGGGTCTTTAGGAATAAGCTAGATGATTCAGGTTGTATTGTTAGAAATAAAACTAGGTTAGTTGCACAAGGTTATACACAAGTTGAAGGTATAGATTTTGAAGAATCTTTTGCACCCATAGCAAGACTAGAAGCTATTAGGTTACTCCTTGCTTATGCTTGTTTTAGGGATTTTAAACTTTTTCAAATGGATGTCAAGAGTGCATTTTTGAATGGATTTATTGACCAAGATGTATTTGTAGAGCAACCACAGATTTGAGAGCCTTGATTGCCCAAATCATGTGTATAAATTAAAGAAAGCCTTATATGGTTTAAAAAGCTCCTCGTGCTTGGTATGATAGGTTAAGTAACTTTTGATAGATCATGGATTTAGAAAGGGTAGAGTAGATACCACCTTATTCCTTAAGAGCATAGATGATGATTTGATTGTATACAAGTGTATGTAGATGATATATTATTTGGAAGTACAAATGAATCTTTGTGCCATGAGTTCTCATCTTTGATGTCTAAAGAGTTTGAAATGAGTATGATGGGAGAACTTAATTTTTTTTTTTAGGTCTTCAAGTGAAGCAACAAGAAAATGGCACATTCATCTATCAAACTAAGTACACAAATGAATTGCTTGAGAGGTTTGACATGAAAAGATTTAAATCATAAAACTCCTATGAGCCCATCTACAAAATTGGATTTAGATGAATTAAGAAAATGTTGATCAAAAACTTTATAGAGTATGATAGGTTCACTTTTATACCTTCTGCTAGTAGGCGATATTATGTTTGTTGTTTGTTTGTTTATGCTCATTTTCGCCAACCGAAAGAATCTCATTTAATAGCGGTCAAGTTTATCTTCGGTATTTGATAGGCACTACTAGGTTAGGTTTATGGTATCTAAAATTCTTTATCATGTGATTTGGTTGCTTATTACGATGCTGATTTTTTGGATGCAAAGTAGATAGAAAAAGCACATCGCACATGTCATTTTAGGATCATCGTGTCTTGGTCATCGAAATAAAATTCTATAGCTTTATCCACTGAGGCTACATAGGTTGTAGTTGTGTTGCTCAGTCCTTTGGTTAAAGCAATAATTAAAGATTTTGGTATTAAGAGATCACATTCTAGTGTGACAATACTAGTGCTATTAGTTTGACCAAAATCCTATCCGGCACTCACCAAGCATATAGAAATTAGACATCATTTTATTAGGGATCATGTTTTGAAAGGTGATGTTAATATTAATTTCATTAGTATTTACAAATTGCAGATATTTTTACAAAACCATATTAGAAGAATTTTGTACTTTAAGATGCATGCTTGGAATGTTAGATCCTAATATTTAAAATTATATGTAGTTTGTTCTCACTTTTGATGTTGTCAAAAGGGGAGAAGAGTAAAATGTTGGTTAGTATTAAGTCTATTTATGCATACATTTGGGGAGCAACATTATTCATCTCTTATGCATAAATTTTTTAGAAGAGAATTTTTTTCAAAACTATGATGAAAGGTCAATTTGCACCTTCATCAAAATCAATACCAACATTAGTTTGTCATCATTAAAAGGGGAGATTGTTGGCTTAATGAGCCTCATGTTCAATCGATCAATTTTGATGATAACAAATGAATGCTTGGATGTTCTAATGTATGTTTTATGTGTTTGAGATATATTAATTAATACATCCAATACATCTCACAATATGTTTGAGAAATTACAAAAATAGAAGAATGAAAGATAGATCAAAATGGATAATGTGAAGCTCAAGATACAATATTTTAGGTTATATGCATTTATAACTATCTTAGAAATTCATATGAGTTCATTGGCATGAATCAATTTGCTAACAACTTAACATATTATTTTAATGAGGTTAATTTATATAAATCTCTATATAATTAACATTCAATTATATATTTTTACATAGCATTTGAATTGTCAAAATAATAAATGATAATAAATTACTATTAAGTGTAATTATTTTATTTACTTAATATAATTAAATATTTTAATTTAATTTGAAGGTTATATGATAACTAACATATGTATGATTATATATAAATTATATCATAATATTTAAATGTCATATTTCAAAATTAACAAAAATATATGAAATTTTGTATTTTAGTCAAAGTCATTTTATAATCAAAGAATTTATATCGCATTTCATCTCCAATGATTTCCTTAGATTTTTTCCTTTAATTTGATAAGTTACATGACCCACGTTTGATTAAAATTGAATTTATTATGACTTTTTCAAATATTAGCTGATTTTAATAATGAATGCATGCTACATGCTTTGAATATATTAAGAGCCATATTTGATTATTTTTGACTTGCCCATGTGAATTTGAATTTTGGTACTTGAATTTAATATTTATTTAATATAAATTATATTTTTTATTGAATATTAAATTATTATATGATAAAATGATGTTAGAATAATATATTTTTTTGAAATAATTCAAAATGACCTTCTTGCCTATAAATAGCCCTTATTCTCTTCATGAAAGCATTCCTCATTCAAATTCAAAATCCCTCCAAATCTAAGAAAATTTCTTAGATTTTCCTTCCAAGTGTTCTCCAAATATTGCAAGATCAAATCCTTGGTTTGGAAGCTTCAACATCTTCAACTAAGCAAGCTTTCTCAAATTACTTGAGTTTGTTTTCTTGATCTTAATCCCTTTTTAAGTTGTTCATACTATTTTCACCATCTATTTATTCTTTTAAATTTATACTTTTTGGTGGATTAGTCTTTGGACATCAAAGTCTAAGCTTCTCACTTCAAAGTTTTTTCAATCATTTTTTTGGTGAAAAACTCTTGTGATAGTTTGTAGGATTGATTTCAACTTGTTGAAATTTTTATCTTCCTACAAATTTCTTCTAGTTTCTTGAAATATTTCTTCATTAGTCTTTTTTGAAAGATCATTTATTCTTAGATCTATTTTAGAAGTATATTTTAAGCATTTCAAATTAATTTATATGCTAAAATTATTTTCATATTTGCTAGATCTCTCTTTTTTAATTAAAACTTACTAGTTTACTTAAATCTATCATATACTAATTTTATTTAAGTATTTTGTGATTAGTTTCATTGAAAAAGCTTCATTTTGGTTAAAATAAAATAAATTATTCTTTGGAATTTTAGAGTGTATTTTGATCTATTATAAATAAAGTTTCTTTATCAAAATTATTAGTAAGTTGTAAAGTGATCTTTATAAGTTGTGAGATCACTTTTGAATTGGATAGCTTGATATATTTGTGAGAAATTTATTTTATCAAAATTTATTATTTATATTTTTCTTTTTCATCTTTGTAAAATTTTTTATTGGGGTTGTACTACTCTTGTAGGAGAGTACATATTATATAGGGGTACTCCCCATTATAGGAGAGTACTATTTGTAAGCTATTTTTTTGCATTTAGTGGATTCCTAGCAGGGGTGGCTTGGCATGGGCGTGGATTTTAGGTTTGGTGAATCGTAAAATTATGTGTTTATTGTATCTCTTTACTTTTATTGGACTTTTATTTTTTCTGCATTAAGAATTATATTTTGGCATTATAAAATAAAATTAATTTTCTACTAAAACTTAAAATTTAAGATTTAATTTTAAAATTTTTAATATCAAATTCACTCCCCGTGATATAGTGACTCTCTCTTGAAAGGTTGCCATTGCAAAAGGATGATGAGTCAAATTGAGGCAAC
Organism: Cymbidium sinense; assembly: GCA_021442155.1. Lineage (NCBI taxonomy): Eukaryota > Viridiplantae > Streptophyta > Magnoliopsida > Asparagales > Orchidaceae > Cymbidium > Cymbidium sinense. The sequence goes on from CM038220.1 coordinate 147,230,248, forward strand.
CATTCATGGATTACCTAAACATCAAACTACCTTAAGAGAAGTCATTAGCCCAAAGTGAAGCAGAGCCCTCTCCTTCGATGGCACTATAGAGTCTTTCGATCATATGTGATTACATTGTTTAGCCAAACATGATTTATAAGATCGTGATAAATACATCGCTTATGTGAGCTCACAGTGATCCAAGATGAAAGCCAAGATCTATTTTGATACTATTAGCCCTCGATGATTATAGGCGCATGGATGTTAGGAGATACCATATTGGTTGTGGTCTATATCAACCACCCTATATTGACCTCATGGACATTTGAGTGTTCACTAACATAGTGTCCGATCCTCCTTCTTCAAGGGTCACTTAGGTTCATTCTAGCCACCATTTACTTTTGGTGGGGCAATCCACTAAGAGGTCACTCAACATATGCTAGTTTTTAGAATCATATTGTATATAGATGTGATAAATTATATATGATAATGGTACTACATTCAAAAGCACTAAAATTAATAGCTTTACTCAGAGACACACATAGATTGTAGACATTATACCATATACTATCCAGAATGGTCTAGTAGAAGCATTTAACAAAACTCTCATCTAAATATTAAAGAAGACACTCGACAATAAGAAGCGACAGAGGCATGAGAAGTTGGTTGAAGCCTCATTACAGCATCACATACAGAACTCTAACTCACTCTACCACATTCTCCTTAGTGTATTTGAAGATTCTACCATTAGAAGTCCAACTCCCATCATTAAAGATAGTTGTGGGTAGCAAGATTACTATAGAGCAGAATGCCAAGTTGATTGGAAGAGCTCGAAGATTTAGAGGAGAGACACCTCTGAGCATGCCAAAACCTCAAGTTGCACGAAGCCAAAATGATTCAAGCTCACAACAAGTTGGTCTGTCCTAGAGCTTTTAAGTGGGAGAGCTTGTTTTAGTTCTAAGGAGACCAATTATTATAGTCAAAATATGGGAGGTAAGTTTGAACTCACTTGGGAAGATTTTCCATAGAAGGCTAGGATCCACTTTATAAATTATAAGGGAGAGCGTCATATGCTTCCAATCAACGAGCTCTACCTAAAAAAATATTATCTATAAAATCATGTTTGAGAATAATCATCAATAAAGCTTTCCTTTTGTATCAAATTCCATCTCTTATGTGTTAGAAGTATCTTTTTATATTCATGGTTTGTTTAGGTTAAGTGTAAGAGAACCCAGTGGCATCCTATTCTCTCTTACAACACAAATAAACACATATCTTATCTTGGGCTACCTTTATGTAACAAGTTGGCACTCACTCATCAGTCTAGTTAACATATGTTACCTAAGCTAGTGTGTCACCCGGTGTCACTCGTTTGATGTGATAAGCCTTCTTCCGACTTGACCATTATAAACTAGAGCATCTTGTTGTTAGTTTGGTATCACATGGTAAGCTACATGTTGACTTTGTTTAAGAGGATGTAAGCCTACGCTTTCTTCTTGACTTGCCATCATGCATTAACTAGTGAGTATATTTGAGGCTTAGGTAAGTCTCCCTGGATCCCTTTCCTCGATTACTTTAAGCTTGGGTTTAGTCCTCATGGGACTCCCCACTTGGTAGTCTCCTTGGGTTGATAGATCTATGCCGATACTATCCAGTGATCATTTTGTCGGAAGATGTAAGTCTACAAGTCATCTTCTCATGTTGATCATTGTAAATTGACAGACACCTAAGGTTGGTTGGTTATCACTATGCTAACGATGACCCACCTAGTGGATACACCACTCTTGGCAGATGTGAGCCCCTGCACTTTCTCCTTGAGTTGGCCACCGAATACCTACAAGCTTTCTTTTATAGGATTTTGGACAATGCTGCCAGTGGCACCTCCCCTGTGGACACTCTATTTTGATCACATCTTTGGTGACCCCATTTAGACACTACCCGGGTTACTTTTGGATTGGGCCTCCCTCTTTCCAGCCACCCCGTGGTTGGAGAATTTGTCTTAGATATGCGATTCTCCCTTAGTCCTAAGTCTGATAAGACTACATGAGCTTCTTCTCAGTATGGTCCCTCACAAACCAACAGGGACAATGATAATATAAAACAAACAAAATATATCTTCGCTTGTGGATTAGGAATTCAAGCCCCCAAAAGCCTCTTTCCTTACATCCTATCTTTAGGAGTGTCAACAAAACTCGAAGAATTTGACTACTTTGAGTTGAAAAAAGTAACATCACTCTCTAGTGACCTTAGCTTAGTTTCAACTTATTGTGCCACCAATGAGTCACCCCAACAGACATTTTTTCTTTGAACAATATAAGTATATTATGCATTCTTTCTAGCACATCCGTCATAAACCAATGGGCGGTCTTTGGTCGGGTTCGATTTGGGGCACAAGCAATCAATCACCCCAGTGGTTCCTTGTGTTGGAGGATGTGTCAGCTCTTTCTTCTAACTGACCATTGCTACAGAAAATAAAGGTTATTTAGTTCTACCTCACTGGTAGACTATCCTTTGGTTATAAATCTAAGACAAGTATAGGTTGATATTAGCCCTTCTTAGTGGATCCATGCACAGGGGATCCATCAAATTAAAACAAATTTAATTCAATCAAATGGCATTGCCATACTTGGTTGATATAAGTCCCCCAACGATATTCATTCAGTACTCACCCTTAGTTTAGTCTAATTTGTTGCATCCAACTGATCACCCCATCAATTTTCCCTTGGTTTTAGAGATGTAAGTATGCTACTCTTTCTTTATGAAGCATAGTTGTGGTACACCAAAAGGCAACCCCTTAGGTATGTTACCATGTGGTGGTTACCTTTGGATTGGTAAATCAGATAGGCCTAGACAGCCCTTCTCATTCTATCATCATGGCCGATGGGGTCCATCCCAAAATCTAAACAAACAAACAATCAACCAACTTCTCCCATCATCAAGCATCCCAACCTATGGAGTCAATAAACCCAATTCAAAGCATTCCCAGTGCACCAGAAATCCCATCAACTCCTTATCCCTTTGGATAACTTGAACATGTTTCTAGTGGAAGGTTCATGCATCTATCCAGTGGGTTATACATCCTAATCCCTAGCATACTTAAAATCATATCTTGCATTCAAATCCAAACCCCATCTAGTGGATAACTTGAGCTTCTAGTGGAAGGTTCACATGCTTGATCTCTTGGTGTATCCCTTCTTCTTCCCTTATGCCCTTGGCATGAGTGGGTTGCATTGCACTAAGATCTTGATTACTTCTACATCTCAGGTTTAGCAATAGATTAATTCTGTTAGTGTTTACAATCCTTGGATGTGTTGATCATCTTCCACAGTGCGTATGCCTTGTCAGTCACACCACATCTATTGGGCGCCCTTTATTGACCTCACTTTTGGAGTGAACTCTCAACTTTTTCATCATAGGTCTAGGACTCTTATAGATACTAAGAGTTCTTTAGTCTTAAGATACTTCAAGTGATTAGATGCTTAACCACTAGAGACTTAATAGTCATAAGAATAGGTTGTGATTTAGGAGGACTTGCTACCCATAGCTAACCAATCCTTGCTTCCTTCTTTCAAACCAAACCTCAAATTCAAATTCAAATTCCAAATCCAATTATCCAATGATTGAAATCCATCATTAAATTCAAACTCCAAATCCCTTCCTAAGCCCTTTGATTTTTTATCTTATGGACTTAGCCTTAACCAAATCCAAATCAACCCTAATCCAACAGACTTTCTAAATTATCAATTCAATCTCAATTCAAATTCCAAATCATAAAATTTCAAACTCCAAATGATTGAAACCCATGATTAAGTCCAAATTCCAAATCTCTTCCAGCCATATGAACCACCTTCATATGCTTAGTCAAAACTCCTTCAAACTAACTTAAACTTGGTCAATTTCTTTTTTAATCATTCATTCATTCATTTATATTCTCAAATATAAATGAAATCTAGATTCAAACTCCCCTTCAAACTAAATCAAAAATAAATTAAACTAATTCAAAATTCAAGTTAGCCTTTTTTGACCTATATCCCTTAATTTAGTCAAATTTGCTTCCAAATCACTCCAAACTCAAGTGATTTTCTCAAAATCCATTTATATTTTTATTTATATTCATAAATATAAATGAAATATAAATTCAAATGATCCAGATCAAATCCAAATCAAATCAAATTCATAATTTTAGCCTTTTTATCCAAACTTTTGAACTTGGCTAAATGACATGTAAATCAACTCAAAACCCATAGATTTCTTCATGATTCAATCATTGATCCAAATATAAACATGAACCATCATTATCAAAGTATATCCAAGTCAACCCAAATCAAGCCCAAGTTAACCCCTTTGGTTTGAACTTATCATATGAACCAAAACCCATGTGGCTCCAAACTAATTGCAATTGGATTTATATTTCAATGCTAGGCTCAAGTATGAGTTCAACTAAATTTGAATTAAACCTTGATCAAGCCAATTGACCCACCTATTTAGGCTCACTTGACCTAAAATGACTTAAAACACCTTTTTGAGCCAAGACCTAATCTAACCCAAATTGAATTGAACCAAGCCTATCTAAACCTCACATAATCAACAATGGTGATCAACCATGAATTGGGTCAAATTGAGTCAAACATAGCCTTTGACCAAGTCAATTTTAGATGACCCAAACTAGCCAAAATTCAACATATGCCAAATTGATTGAAATGAACTCAAACCTCATAATCAATGATTGAACATGTAAACCCTCACTTGAGGTAAACCAAGCTTTTGGCCATTTGACTAAGTTGACCCAAATTAGCCTAAAAGTCAAAATGGGTCAAATCATGATTTAATAAATTAATTGACCAAATCTCAAGTTCATCCCAAATCACTCATTGAACTTGACCAAATCAATGATTGAGCACAAGTTAACCAATTGGTCAACTTGACCCAACCTAGTCCAAATTGACATAAAGGGTCAAATTCTTAGCCACAATCACCATATATTAACAACAACAACAACAAGCCTTAATTTGAGTCAATACCAACGCCAAAATTGGTCATAACCAATTTGATTCTTAAATGAAATAAGCTTTACCCAAATCACCATTGAACATTAATTTGAGGTAATTTTAAAACATCTTGTATGCAAAAATGGTTTGGCCTTTTTGAATAAATTTGAATCATGTGAATTTATTGATGTGTCTATCCTTAAAGTGTGGATTTTGATCCCAATAATATATCAATAAACAAAAAGATAATGTTTCATCTTTCATTGTTTAAAGATGGAAGATCATACATCATCCATTTGCGTGATTAGAATCATTGTGATTAGATCATGGTAGATCCATTTATTTTTCTCCCATAATGGATATTATTGATCTTGTTCATCTAAAGAAAGCGCATCCGCCTTGGTTGAGTTGCATAATGTGACTACTTAAATAGCCAATTCCATTGTGCCACATGGAGTGTTTCCAAGCCCTACATTGAGATTAGGCTTTAGTAGATAATTTAGTTTTTTAATCTTGAAACTCTAACATCATAATTGTAAAAAAATCCAAAAAATACAAACTTAGGCTCATTTTGAAGATATTTCATAGTAGAATCTAGAAAAATTATCATTAAGTAATTTTGAATAATGATTTTGGCTTAATTAAGGTTTAATCAAAAATCTTATTTGCTTAATTATACCTTAATTAAACACTCAATTAATCTCAAATTTTTTATGGATGTTTGGATGACCTACTACCTCTATCAGATTTTTTAATGCTTAATTGAAATCCCTTGATTAAACATCACTCTCTTAATCTAATTAATCATAATTAATTAATGAATAGGAACTTGATTAATCATTTAAATATTACCATGAGCATTAGATAACAAGATATGGATACTTTTCAATTCATTTCCTAAGTTTTCTTTACAAAAAATCAAATTAATTAATGGTTAATAGAATGATTAATTGATCAAGTGATTTATTTATGATAATGAAATTAAATTTGGTGAATATTAAAATGATTTGGGATTATTCTTGCCTTTGATCATTTCTCAAGTTAATTTCATCTTTCAAATTAAAATATGAAATTTTTATCATTAAGGCTTTGTGATATAATTAAATAATTCATCCACATAAGCAACTTTAATTGGTATTTTGAATTCATCCCATGAGAGATGATAAAATTATGGTTGGCTCACATGTGTGAGAAAATCATAAAGTAATTAATGAATCCTTTGCAATAACTATTAATCATAAGTCAATTGTATTAAGCCCTTTCATTTCTTAGAGCATGGCAAATTTACATTTCATATGGTTGCATATCTATTGACTTATTATTAATTAGTTAATTAAACAAATTATATATGGATTAATTAATTCATAATTTACCTTAACTAATTAAAACATAAACTCAAAAATATTCTTCATTAAACAAATTAATTCACACATGAGGAATTGGGTTAGGCTTAAAAAACCTCTTTTATACTTCCTAAATCAAATCAAACCCAAAGTTTAAAATGTCTTTAAAGAATTTTTTTTTATCTTAAATATCCTCATTTAATGTGATTATCCTTAGGAATTAATTAGGATGAATGAAATCATGTGCTTAAACTCCTTTATTTCTTTTCAATCATGCAAAATATTGCTTGCCATATGAAATCATGCATTCTTTTCTTTTAAAATTAACTAAATGAAATGGTTTTCTTTCATGTCAAATTGCATGTGTTGACTTAAATTAAAATATGTGGCTATTATCACTATCAAATCAAATGCTATTTTTCAAAAGCATAAATCAATTATAATAATATGAAGTGATGTTAATTTAGTATCTATAAGTTTGCATGTGATGATAACAAGATATGCAGAATTCTCTTCCCTTATCTTTTTTAATTTATGTATTTTATTTGAAAAGAACACAACATTTGCCTAAATCTACTCCTATGCATCTCCAATTAAGACTTAGAGAATTTCATATCACATATGTAAATCATACAATCAAATTAAATATGACTTCTTGCATGATTTCTTATTCTTATGGATCTTTTTTGTACATTATGTATAGAAAAGTGGTGTGGTGAAAATTTTATATTTCTTTTAGAATAAGATACTTCCATCTTCACTCTATCTGATAAAGATGGAAATATACATCTTCTTTCTCTTTATGCATTTTGATATCACATAGATCCGTAGATGTTCTTATTGAGAGTGATCGGGTATGACATTGAGGAGAGGTGTACTATCTCAAAAGATAGAAGTCAACACCATACAATGGACCTAATCACCTCAACAAAGACTCTAAGGACAATGGGTCATATATACCAAGATTCTTCCCTACTTTATGAAAAAAGTAAAGTAAGATTTATTTTAAACCGGTTCATTAAGTTCTATCTGAGCAAGCCCATAGTTAATTACATCCTAAGAGATCCCTTGAATACTCTCGATTAAGGTAAATGATCATTATCTCCAAAGATTTTAGTAGGTAGGATTATCAATCAATTAATTTATTTTGGAAGATGAAATGGGATTGATTAAAGAGAGGGAGTTATTATCAAAACCAAAGGAAGATAAGTAGGAGATGCCCACGATCCTAGGAAACCTAGTAAGCATCTCAAACTATCCTATGGTTAGGCTTTACATTTTTTTGATATTGATTTAATTTGTTTGAGTTGAGTTTTTCATTAAAAATTTAGGGCTTATGATTCCACAACACAAGATTATGGAAATTCCTAAGAGGTGATGATTTAAGCTTATGGCTCACAAAGGGGAGAAGCAACCTTAGAACCTAAATCTGGAGAGCTTTAGCGAGGGCTGAAAGTATAACATAAATCTAAGACAAAAATAGGTATTTGATTTGCCTCCACAAGAGAAGATAAACCACGTGACTGCTTGGACTTATAACCACCTGGGGTGGCTGCCAACTAACTCCTCCTATGGTTTTAAATTCATGTAGGCAAGTCATATGCTTTATGTAAGATAGCTAGGCTATTATTTATTTACAAAGGGACTAAGTCCTTAAACTCACTCCCTAAAGAGACTAGATCATGTAAGGATATGTTACAAAGGACCTAAATCTAATGCAATTCATATTTCATTTTATTTTTATTTTTTGATAATCATTTTGACTCAGCTAATAGGATTCATATGCCAATGCATGAGAAATAAGATTGGTCAAAATGAGAAGGAGGAGGTGTGTTTCCACCATGGCTCTCAAAGGTCAAGCCAAGTTTCGATGGCAAAGGTGGAAGCCCTCCAACAAGAGTGAAAATAATATGCATTTGTGCATGATGTTATAAAAGAAGTATTCATCCAGCTAAGGGGTTACTAATTCTTTTATCTTGATTTTAAGCCTAAGCTTTAGGTGAGGTTATGAGTTCTTTATTTTTAGTTTGAATTGTTAAATTTGGTAGAAGATTTATTTTTCCCTAAGAGCCTAATCCACATCCAAGCCATACATAAAGCAAGGAAGAAACTAAGAAAAGGATGTCACTTAATGCACAAGCTAACAAATCATCAATCAATTTATAAAGCTAATCACAAAAGAATAAGAGGTCATTGTGGTCAGGTACCACCACACAAACCTAAAAAACAAATTGGGTAACCGAGCTCTACCCTTATACAACCTGGATTACAAATGAATTACATACAGTTAAGCAAGGAACTCATTATTATGGGGTCTTCAAGCTTCATTTTTTTATTCTTCTTCTTTTCTTCTTTCTTCTTTAGTTCCTTCTTCTAGATGGTTAGAAGGTGGATACTCCAAATGCTTCACATGGTGCATAAGATGAGATATTATGACCAATGCTCATACTAATCCTCAAAAGAATCATTCCAAAATCCTAATTGCAAAAATTACATGAAAAGAAAAAGTAAATCTAGCTAACACCTGTAAAACAAAATTTAGCTAAACAAACTACCAAATCTCAAGCATGTATATTGGACTTATCACCCCACACATGGGTGACTAAGCCTACTTGGCCTATTGGACTATGCTTAGGGGTATAAGCATCTACACAGCAAAAGTATTTATATTTTTATTTATTACAGCGCCCTTAAACACAATCCCCTATAGAAAATAATGGTTAGACTAAGATCTCCCTACCATTCATTATATGAGCATACATCCTAATATCCAGTCTAAAATATATATCACAAAATAAAAGTAAACATCAAATCATGCATCGCCCTAACCTAAAGCTAGAAGTGGTGACTTAACCTAATGTGTGTGCTTTAAAAGGTTTGTGTGGTATGCTTAGCTATGGCTTTAAGTTAGAATTTTCTAAGTGTGAAGAATGTTCAACTTAGAGGAGGGTTTCATTTAAATGATTTAATTATTTTGGGATGATTTTATTTCATGTTTTGATTGTGTTCAAGTGAATCCTATAATTAATTACTAAGTTATAAAGAGGAGAAGAGGAATTCT
>CM038220.1:147239718-147577218 GCA_021442155.1 Cymbidium sinense
TAACATGTAATATGATTTGCATTAGATTTAGGTCATTTGAAGCATACCCTTACATGATCTAGTTTCTTTAGAGAGTGAGTTTAAGGACTTAGTCTCTTTCTAAATAAATAACTTAGCTATCTGCATAAAGCATATGACTTTCCTACATGAATTTAAAATCATAGGAGGAGTTAGTTGGGCCACACCGGTTGTAAGTCCAAGTGGTGGTGTCTTCTAAGGCAAACCAAATACCCATTATCGCCTTAGATTTAGGTCATGCTTTCGGCCCTCACCAAAGCTCCCTAGATTTATGTTCTGAGGTTGCTTCTCCCTTCCATGGGCCATAAGTATAAATCCTCACCTCTTAGACATTTTCATAATTTTGTGTTATGGAATCATAAGTCCTAAACTTCTAATAAAAGTCAACTGAAATGAATAATTCAATTTCAAAAATATAAAGCCTAACCATAGGATAGTTTGAGATGCTTGCTAGATTTCCTAGCATCATGAACATCTCTACTTATCTTCCTGGCTTCAATAATAACTCCTCTCTTTGATCGTTTGATCTTCAAACAAACTAATTGATTGATAGTCCTACCTATTGAAATCTTTGGAGACAACGATCATTTACCTTAATCGAGAGTATTCGAGGGGATCTCATTCCTGATGTAATTATCTGGAGCTTGCCCTGTAGGGAACTTAATGAACCCGGTTTAAATAAACCCTACTTTACTTTTCCATGTAAAGTAGGGGAAGAATTTTTGGTACACATGTAGACCCATTGTCCTTAGGAGTCCTTGTTGAGGTGATTATGTCCATTGTAGGGTGGTGACTTCTATCTTTAGAGATAGTACACATTTCCTCAATGTCGTACCCGATCACTCTCAATAAGAACATCTGCGGATCTATGTGGTGTCAAAAATTGCATAAAAAGAAAAGAAGTATATTTTGATCTTCATTTTATCCCGCATAGAGTGAAGACGGAAGTATATTTCTATTCTTTAGAAATTCTTATAAAAATTTCACCACACCAACCTTAAATTAAGAGCTTCTTAATTAGGCACTTAGGTACTATGATTAATAGCTAGGTGTACAACCTAAACTAAAGCAAAAATGAAAATAAATCAAAATAAAACTAAATATGAAATCAAAATTAAACTAAGAAGTCACATTGAGGTGAATACCTAGGTTAGACTAGTGGACCCTATAGGACCTGACCTATCCCAATTGGACAATGTGAGTCCAATCAAATCAAATTCAACAAAATTAAATAAAAATTTAAAACATGTGAATTTATTGAAAACTAAAATTTATTAAGCCTAGATTGAGATAATTGGCATGGTTGACCCAATTTGTCTATTTAGGCCTAAAAATAATATAGTCAATTAAAATCAAAACAAATTTAAATTAAATCAAACCAAAAGCACTAAACATATGTATGAATATAAATAAACATAAAACTAAATGCATATGGGGCACAAAATGACGACTAGATCATTTGACCTAACTTGACCTATGTGGGCCCCACCAAGTCAAAAGTCAAACTAATCAAAATTTGATTAATTTAATTTATCCCAAGGCTAAAATTATCAAATTAATATAATGAAACATAAAATTAAACAAATTTGAATCTAATGATGACTTAAATACATTAATCGTTATTTAGTCTAAGTGAACTCAAAAGGACCCTATTGAACTTAAAATCAAAATAAATTGAAATTAAATCATTAAATATTACAAAATACTTTAGAATCATATTTAAACATAATTTAATCTCTTGTTGGGTTTGATTTGACCAAATTGATCATTTAGCCCAAGTGAACCCAATTTGATCCATTGAGCCTAATTTGGTGCAAAATGGATCTAAATCAAAATTAAATTTAAAATAATTAAAATTAATTACTCTAAGTTATTTTAAATACTCAATCAAATAAAATTGAAGTTTGAATACATCTTTAACTTAGATCAGATTAGTCATTTGACCCAAGTGAACCCAATTTAACCTACTAAGACTAATTTGGGTTTAAAATGTGTTTAAATCCAAACTCAACTCAACTCAACTCAACTCAAATTAAATCAAATCAATGCCTACAATCATTCTTAATTTGATTATTTAACATGATTCAACTCACCCAATTTAGCTTATTTGGCCAATTGGTCAAGCTAACCCAATTTGACCTATATGAGACTATTAAGCTAAAATAAAAATAAATTAAAATCAAATAAACTTGATCACATAAAATTATTTTAAAATTTTAATTAAACTCAATTTAACCCTCATTTGGGTTTGATTTATTCAATTTGGATAATATGGCCAATAGACTCAAGTGAACCCAAATTGTCCCAATTAGGCCAATTCGGGATGAACCCAAAATAAATCCAAATTAACCACAATCAATCAAACTTAATCACTTTAAATAACTCAGTAAATATGATTAAAGCCTAATTTAAACTCAAATTGGCCAAATCAACACATTGGACCCAACCTAACCTATTTAAGCTAAATTGGGTCAAGATGGATTCAAGTCAACCCAAGCCCAAACATAACCCATTAAACCACGGAAATCTCATCACACATGAGCTAAGATCTCAACCCATGTGAAGGAGAATTAAAATTAAAGAGAAAAGAGTGAAAAGATGCAAAGCTCCAAAATTTTCAATCACCTCACATCCCTCTCATTACTCTAGTTTTAGCTTGGAGTGATTTTTGAATCACCCAACCACTCCACAATGAATGCTAGCCATCCCAACAATAGCCACACCCTATATCACTTTTTCATCATGATTTTCAGTAATATGGAGAGAAGGGGGAAAAAGGAGGAAAAGCAGCTCTCTTTTTGGCATTCAACACCTTCTCCACTTCCCAGGAAGTAAGACTGAGTCATCCTCCACCTTTTTAACTCTCAAAAATATAAAATAAAGTATACTCCAATAAAATATGGTGGTGTTCAGCGATAAGGATAATCCAACAGAAGGCAAGAGAGGAATATCATGTGGGAGCTTCAACTTAAAAAGCAAGAACTGAGTTCAACGTAAAAAAATTCACTCAATATTGGCTTATGTTAGATAATCTCTAATAAAAATCTTTATGAAAGTCATTGGTTTTAATATTTGTTCAAATGTGATGTGATTCTAGGGTTTTTCCCTTAGATCCATGTTGCACTTTTCATTTTAACCGACATAAAGTGACTTTGGCTAAGATCACCATAAGATCAAGATCGATGTTGTTTGGGGTAGATCCCATCCATCTAACCCTTTTTTGGTCTGCCTCTCATGAGAAAGACAACCTTCGGGTCGTCCATCTTACATGGATAAAATGGGCGACCACGATTAGATCTCTTTTTTATTTATTCTATTAGATCTAACCAAACTTCAAAAAATCAAAAAAAAATAAAATACATAACTAAAAGTGCAAATAAGGGCTCTATATTTGTCTTTTCAAGTGGAATCTAATGAACCCAAAAATTCTCAAATTTGATTATATATTTTAAGAGCAATTTGAGCTTTAGTAAAAATTATATATTTTTTAAATTACTCTTAACATACTAAACCTATTATGTTCAAAAGTTCATAAAGGGAACTTAATGTCATTGCTTACCTATCATAAAAATTTTAAGTTAAATAGTCTTGGTTTAAGAGTTATTAAAATTTGAAATAAAGTGGCTAATCTTAAATAAATAATTAATTCAAAATTATAAAATTATGAAAATTCATCAAAATAATTTAAATCACTTTAATAAACATCGAGATCTTAAAAAATTAATTAGACCCTCTAGATCACATTAAATCATAAAATAATTAAATTAAGATTTGATTAAGCATTAATTAATTATTTTAATTATGCAAACTTTTAAAAAATTATAACTAATTTTAGAAAATCAAAAAAATATAAATAAACACTCTATATAAAGCTTAGATAGTGGAGAATTAAAAAAAATAAAAGCCTAAATTTTATCAAGTTTATAATGATTAATTAAAGTTTAAAGTTTCACTTAATTAGTATAGACTTTAATCACTTGCATGATTAGATTGAAATTTGGTGTGATTATCGTATGAGATAAGCCTCTCATAATTTTAGGTTAATTTGCTAAGTAATTTGGAACATCCAAATTTTCAAACCTAAATTAGTCATTTTATGCATTTAATAAATACTTAAAATTAAGAAAATTATAAATTTAATTATGAAAGACTAATTATGTAATAAAATAGTAAGGGTGATCAAAAAAATTAATTATGATCTCTAGTTTTATTATTCCTCAAAATCACTCTAAAGGGATTTCATTTAATTAATAAAATCATTAATTATCTTAGAATTTAGAAAATTTATAATAATTAGTATAGTCATCCAAAATTTTTTACCAAGCCCTCTTTGTGCTTAGATAACAAAGAGATTTTCAATAAAATCAAAATCCTCAATTAGTTTGAGATATTTTTAGTGTAATTGATGATTTTGGATTTTTTTTTCTATAATTGATGATTTTGAATATTTTGACCAAGCCCTCTTTGTAATTGATGTTTATTTCATGTTTATGCATTTTCTATAAATTATATAATTATTATATTTAAATATTAAAGTTATTGAAATATATTTTTATAATATTTTTAGATGAAATTATATAATTATAAACCTTATTTTATAATTATAAGTGAGCTTGAATTAAATAAATAACATGCCCACCAAATTATTTTAATTATATTACAAGCTCATTTTTAAGAGCTCTACTTTTCAATATAAATAATACAACACCATCTTCTCATTATGATGTGTGATGTGAGATAAAAATAGTTGAATATGGAAAAACTTTTAGTAAGAATAAAAATGGGCGTTAAAATGGGCTTTAAAATGTAAGAACAAAAAGATAATATTTTAATTAGTAACTTTATATTTTCATTATAAATTATAATTTATAATATATATGTTTAAAGAATATAAAGTCATAATATTATTTTATAAATATTTATATACTTGTTTATATTATAATCTTATATTTTTATATTATAAATTAAATTTATATTCATAAACTTACATTATCAAAATTATAAATTTTAATTCTTTTAATATACATATGTCATGATTTATAATAATATGCTTAAATATTTTATATATTATATTTATATTATTTATATTTAATAAGGCTTTTAAAATAATTTTTTATTCTAAATTTTATATTTTTAATATAAACTAAACTTTTAATAAATTATATTCTTATGATAAATTATATTTGTATTTATAAATTCATATTATCATTTTTAAGATTTTAAATATATTTAATATAAACATAAATTAATAATATATATATATATATATATATATATATATATATATATATATATATATAATTATATCTCATTAAACTTTATATCAATCTTAAAATTAATAATTATTACAAATTTTATTTTTTTATTTTTTTAATATATTTATATTGTTTTATCTATTAATTAAATTAATATTTAATAATTTTAATATTTATTAAATTTTAACCGTCAATCCTAAACATTTAAATCTTGAACCTCTCTCTCTCTCTATTCTATGTATGATCCAATTTTCACAACTTTATGATAGATTGTTGTTTTGTTTATGATGTAATATTTTAGATTGGATGTTAAGATTATTTTTACATAGTTTGGATGTTAGACATTAGACTAATAATATTTTCTGAGATTGTGCTTAAAATGATGTTATAATAAAAATTATAAATGCCTTGCTTGCAGCATAAGTCCCTAAGCATAATCCATTATTGTGGCTTGGTGACCCGAGGTATGGTGTGAAGCCCCAATGCAAAAAATATAAGCTTGGTGTAAGTGTATGTTAAACTAATCTTTGTTTTAGGTGTAGTTAGATTTTCATTTCATAAAAATATAATTTTGTAATAGGATTATGATTAGAGCTATGGGTTTAGAATGAGTAGTGTCAAGTCTTAGAGTTGAGAAGCCTCAGGATTAAGTGTCTATGAAGTGAAGATGAAGATGAACAACTGAAGATGGCCATAGCTTTATTTTCATTTGTATAATTAATTTTAATTTGAGTTGTATAAGGGTAGAGTTTGGCTACCTAATCTTTTTTTTTTTTTGCACGTATACCCTCTCAATTAATTATTTATATTGATTGCGAAATAGAAATTCCATGCTTTTCATAGGTTTCTTAGAGCTTGATTGCTTGTTGTATGGCCTCGATATGGTAGGCTCTTTAAGAAATTAATTTTTTTACTCCAACTGTGGTGTTTTATTTTGGATGTCATTGGGTAGACACCATGCAGATCATAGGGGATACTTATTGAATTGATTAGGTACGACATTGATGTATGATGTACTATCTTAAAAAGAAGAATATCATAATGGACCTAATCATTAATAAGGACTCCTAAGGCAAGATGGGCCTTCGAATATAACATAGATCTTTCTCCTACTTTACATAGAAAAGTAAAGCAAGGTTTATTTTATGTTGCGTTCTTTAATTCCCTATAGAGGTAAGCCTCCATAGTTAATTACATCCTAGGAAATGAGATTTCTTAAGAAAACTTTCGATTAAAGTAGTCAATCAATTATTTACAAAGATTTCAAGGTTAAGACTATCAAAGGATTGGATATTTTGAAAAATCAAGTGAGAATGTTCAATTGGAAAACTTATTTTGGATTTTAAAGGAAGATAAGTAGGGAACACACATGATATAATGAAGCTTAATAAGCACTCCGATATCTATGGTGAGGCTTTATATATTTGAATGAGAGAAGATTTATTTTATTTGAGTTGAAATTTTATTTAAAAAATTAGGATTATAGTCCATCAACACAAGATTATGGAAATGCCTAAGAGAGAGGATTTATGCTCATAGTGAAGAAAATAAGCAACCTGGATCCTAAATCTAGGAAGCTTTAGCACAAATCAAAGTGCAACCTAAATCTAAGCGGAAAGGGGATATAAGGGTTTATCTCCACAAAAGAGAATAAACTTATCCTCTTTTAGACTTACAATTGCCTAGAGTGACTGCTAGCTAACACCTCCTATAATTCAAAATCATGTAAGCTGGTCTTATGTAATTGCGAGATGGCTAGGCTTATTATTTAGTTTTGAAAGAGACTAAAGTCCTAAACCCACTGCCTAAGAGACTAGATCATGACTAGCATGAGAATATGACTTAGTCTAAAATGCAAAATTTAACAAATTTTTGGTTATTTTGACACAATAATTTGGACTAAAGACTTTAGGATATTTTATGCCTAAATGCATGATGAAATTTGGTATTGAAAATCAAGAGAAAAGAGGATGAATCTCCATCATAAGGAGGTACTTTCATAGGTTAAGCGGTTCTTAAAGTGCAAGAATGGAGGCCCTCATTTTGCAAGAGTAGTATAATATGATATGCATGATGTTGGACATACAATATTCAGTTAAGGGGTTGCAAAATATTTTAGTTAGCTTCATTATAACCTAGGCTTTAAAATGAAGTTGAAAGTTGTTTTAAATTTTAGTTTTGAGTTGTTAATTTTGGTTGATCCAAGCCACACATTCAAACATCAAGTTTTAAAACTAAGAATAATATGCATATTCTATTACACAATCTAAACACAACAATAATCATGTATAAACTATCATAAAAGAATAAAAGGCCGATGAAAATGTCATACAAAAGAAAAAAAAGTTGGGTGGCTTTTACCCTTTATACAAACTAATATTGCAATTTAGAATTGAATACATGCTATGGGGATTTTCATTTCATGTTGTTCCTTCTTTTGATTTGATTTAACTTGCTCCAAGGCATCACAGGGCACCCTAGGACAGCCTTCTAGCTACTACTCATCCTAAACCCCATAACACTAATCTAATTCTTATTTGCAAAAGTTACATATTTATGGAAAAAGTAAAATCTAACTACATGCAAAAAATAGAAATTAGCTAAACATACATACATCTAAGCAATTATATTTCATAATTTGACTTAGACCCTACATATGAGTAAAGCCCACTGTCTAATGTGGGATTATGTTTAGGGGCATAAATAATCTGTAAGTAAAATATTTCTATTTATTTTCAGCGGCCTTAAGCACAATCCCCTATAGAAAATAATATTAGGCTATCAACAGCCTAACATCCAGTCTAAAATATTACATCACAAAATAAAACACATCATCATCACATACACCATTCTAACATAAAGCTAAAAGTAGTGACTTAGCATTCTAATGTGTTTAGTAATATGTCTGAGCTTTTGAATTATGATTGTTTTAATGTTTGATTTAATTTAACATGATGAATGATTTCATTTTAAGTTATTCAGGTTTGCAAATTTTAATTTGTATTTTACTTAGTTTTATCTATATACACTTTACATCTAAGTGGGTTGTAAAGAGAAGGAGTTAACCTTCTTGATCCCTACCTTAGATTATTTTCTAAAATGAATTTTATGATTTAGTTTCCTTTAGTAATTGATTTATTAAATATTTTATTAATTTTAGGTTTGGGTTAATCTTAAAGAATCTTATCTAACATGAAAGACATCTTAAAATTAATGTGGTTGAATTGCCATCACATAAAACATGTTACACCATTCCTTTTCACCACCCATAACATGCATATGATTTAACACTTAGTATATCCATACATGCAATATATTTTGATATACTTAAATGATTATGGATGCATATATTTTGGTAGAAATGGGACTTTCATTTCCTTAATCAATACACGTAGACATGTATAAAATATGTAAGCAAGTATGTGTCGTTATTTAAACTAGGGAAGTGAGATAATCAAATGACCTTAGGCTACTTAAAGCCTCATTTTTGTATTATCTTAGATACATATGAATGTATACACAATTATAAGAATGAATATCATGCAAAAGATTATTTTTTGAATTGTTTAGACATATAAAGTAAATCTCTATCCAAATGCTAGTACAACTATACATATGAATGAAATTAAATAAGTAATGTTTTAATGTGAAAGTGAGATAATCAAATGACCTTGGGTAACTTAAAGCCTCATATTCCGTGAGACTATATACTTATTATCATTCAAACACATGTAAATCCATACATGAATATAGAAAAAGAAAACCATAAATTAACATGCTTAAACTATAAACATATGTAAACCCTACATACATATTCATAGCTAATATCGCTTCAAATTTTAGTTATCAATTTATAATTTTGAAAATAATTTTGAAATTTATTAATGATAATACCCACACATATAATAAGATTAAGCCAACACATGCAACTTGACATAATAAATTCTTTTGATTATTTGATTTTGAAAGCATGAATGCATGATATCATATGACATACAATATTTTGGTGATTGAAAAGGAATAGCCAAACATTTCCACATAATTCATTCAAATATACTAATTCAAGGACAATCACAATAAATAAAACTACTTAAGGAAAACCAAAGCTTCTTATTAAATTTGATTTTAGATTTTAATTAGATTTAGAGGAAGAAACACTTCTTATTTTTTATCCCATCCCATGTTGATGATTTAATGTGTTTTAGGAGAAGTAATTAGATGAATTTTATAAATTAATTATGTTGGAATCATTAAATTCATTTAATTACCCTTTCCTATGCTTCTTTAATTTAATTAACCACTTATTCAAAACCTCAAATGATATACAAATGAGAAATTAAAATTGCAATTCTAAGGACTAATGCAATAGGCTCATGCTTAAGCATTAATTAGATTAAGGAATTTAATTAACTACTTTTATGATTTTCCCACACCCATGGATTAATCATAATTTTCTTATGGATCTTTATGTTATTGAACACATAAAATGGACCCTTGGATTGAATTTAGATTATCTGATCTAATTATCATTTCAATTTGATTAATTTTTATCATTAATTAATTATTTAATTTTTTTTATTAAATCTAAGTTTATTAAACACTCCATGGAGAGATAATTAGGTATATGATTAGGAAGAGGCCTTAATCATTTAACCTAATCATTCTCACGCTAATAGTAACTAAATATTATTAATCATTGAAATTTGAATATTTAGTTTTAATGGGTTAATTTGATTAAGGAGGATAATTTTAAGATTTTAAATTCTCAATTAGCCAATAATAAATCCCAAGAAAAATGTTGCAGGCAGAGGACATCCCATGGAACCAACACATTTAATTTAGGATTAATTAGCTGGGGAGTGGGCTTAATTGTTAAAGAAAAGATTCAAAATCTAATTAAGCTCTGATCACTATTCAAAATATTAGGAAATTATTTTTATTAAATTCCTCTCAATTCAATCTTTTCGAAATGTGTTCATTCATATTTTTCTTATTGTTCTATAATTAGTTATGAATTTATGAAATTTGGCTATTTAAATCACATTTTAAATCTTAATTAACCCAAATCCCATTTACATGAGTGACATGATGCTTTCCACATGGGTGCCATGAGATTCATCTTAAATGGTTGATGCGATGTTGACTCAAGTAAGCACTTTGTTCTGCCATCCATCTCATTGGATGATGGGATTATCTGGTTCTAAATAAAAATAAATAGAATTTCTGATTAAATCATGACCATCCATTTCAATCATTAGAACGATAATGAATGATCCTTGTCCCAGAGAAGGAAGACAAACACCGCCCTCCTCC
This sequence comes from Cymbidium sinense, assembly GCA_021442155.1. Taxonomy (NCBI): domain Eukaryota; kingdom Viridiplantae; phylum Streptophyta; class Magnoliopsida; order Asparagales; family Orchidaceae; genus Cymbidium; species Cymbidium sinense. The sequence continues at coordinate 147,250,305 of CM038220.1, forward strand.
ACTCAATCCAAGCTGGGAGCTCGAGGCATCGGGATCGCTCTAAAACATTCAAGAGCGAGATCTAGAGATCCTATGGGATTTGCATGAAATTACAAAATTCTTATAAAGACCAACACCTAGAGGATTTTCTATGGTTTGAGGTTACAGGAGCTCAAGATCATGGTTTGATCAGGTAGATCTTGTCATTGCTTCCATAACAATGAGAGGTGATGGATTAGTTACCTCCCTTGACATGACCACAACCAACTTGTGTAGCCGTCCAAGGGTCCAAAATAAACTAAGGCACTACCAAATACAAAGGGTGACCACCCAAAAGTAGGTTTTATCCCATTTGAGGATTTACCTAATGGTATTAGGTCAATTTGCTAAAATGGGTTGGGTTTGGTTTGGGTGACCCATGGTGATCCAAGGATGGGTCATGCTAAGTTTGATTAGTTTGGGCTTGATTTGAGGGGTTTGGCTCAATTTGACCCATGGTCAAATTCAAGTTGATTAAATGACCTTGGTCAAATTAGGACAAGCCATAGTTGAGACAAGTTAAAATGATGATTTGAGATGTTTAGTTCAATTGGTTTGATTTGATTTGATTGGATTTAAATTTGACTCATATGAGTTCATGTGGGTCAAATAGCTAGACCAATTTGGTCAAATCAAATTGGCTTGAGTTAGGTGTTGCTTTTAGGTTCAATTGATGATTTGAAGATGATTGTAGATTTTAGTTTCAATCAATTTAAGTTTATGAATGATTTAGACCAATTTGACCCTTTAAGGTCAATTTAAATGGGTCAATTTATTTTGACTTGGTCAAATTGGGTTTAACCAAGGGTTTGATCATGTTCAATAATCACTGATGGATTTGAGCCATTGGTTTTAATCAATTTGATGTATTTTGATTTGGTCCAATTTGGCCTTTTAGGTCAAATTAATGATCAAATTGCCACTATTGGCTCAATTGATGATCAAATCTTATTCAAGGATCAATTTAGTAGTTGGTGAGTCATTGGTTTCAATTAATTGGGTTGAATGAAGTTTGTTCAATAGTTCATGTAGCTAATTGGGTCAAATTTTAAAGGGCATTAATTTGAAAACAATTGATTGCAATTGATCAAGGATGATCAATAATCAATGCAAGAGGTTTTGAATGGGTTGATTAAGTTTTTTTGGGTCCTTTATGTCACTTTAGATTAAGTGAGATCAATTTGTGGTTTTGGGTTGAATTGTGTTGAGTTGAGTTTGATAATTAATTTAGGATTGATAGTTTTGATTGTAATTGATTAGTTTAATTAGATTTTTAGCTCATTTGGATATTTTGGGTTCAAATGGGTTGCTTGATTGATTGGATTGATTTGATGAGTTTGATAGGATTTGGAAGAGTTTGAAATAATGATTTGAATGGTTGGAGTGCTTTTGTGAAAATCAATTTGGTTTGATTGAAGGGAGTTTGGGTTAAGTCCAAAGATTGGAATGGATTAAGGTTTAAGTTTTTTTTGGAGCTTGGATATGAAAAGATTCAATTGGGCTTTAATTATATTAGTTTGAAATTGGGATTGGCTAGGGGATAGGCATATGGTTTGTCCATGGGATAGCTAGTTTTCTTAATTACAAGACATAGCCTAAATCTATGGTATGCAATTTAAGCATATTTAATGTTCACCTCACTAGAAGTGTCATGACTAAAGAGATTCTAGTGTCTAGAAGTCTCTGTCAAGATAGGATGAATTAATCTTCACACCAAAGTGAGTCAACACCAACTAAGTAACTTTGACTAAATTTTAATGATTCATAACCTCATCTTATAGCCTAATAATTTAATAAAAAAATAATTTAGTAACCTCTTTTTGTACGTGCATGATATGCATGCATCTTATTTTCCTTCCAAAATAAATATCTCCACTCTTGCATAATAAGTGACAAGGCTTGCCTTTGAGATCCCTTTAGTGGAGAACACCCCTTGTTGATTTAGCCCATTTTGTTTTTAATGCATGTAGGCATAAACCTTCCTAAGCTCAGTCAAAATAAATAAAAATATGTAATTCTTATTGCATTAGTTTAAGGCATGATTTTCATACTCAGATTCATTCTAATAAATAAAGTTGACCATCTTGCATTTATATAAGACCATAATTTTTGAATCGATGAGATGTTACATCACCACTTGAATTAAAGAAAGATTGATTCACTCGTGGAAGTGAACCAATATATCCCACTTCCATGAGTTTAATCAATCGAGATCTTTGTATTTTTAGATATTTCAAAGGCTACTTGTTTATTTAATAAATATGAGTTCTCACATTTTATTTTTTATAATTTTCTGAATCTAAGTCTACTCCTAATAAAATGAATTTTTTTCGCTTTTTTTCTCATCGACGAGTTTCCCTTTGGTGCCACTTGCCCATGTTTTGAAAAAAAAATGACCATCATGGTAAGATTCCACTGATATACCTTTTTTCACATTAATAAAATGCAGTGCCATGAGAGAGAGAGAATCACAAGAAATGATATAAATGAACTACACCATAGATTTAAATGTCAAAATTATATAAATGATTATATTTGATATATTTAATTTCAATAAAATCTCACATAATTTTGTCATTAGGTCATATAAAATAAAAAAAAATCTATTTTAATTTGATTAAATATAATTATGGGCTAGATTGTTCCATAATAAAGTTAAAAATTCATTAGAGGTTTTATTCCATTCTAAAATTTTAAAAATCCTCCCAAAATAATCTATAATTTTAATTTTGAATTTTAAATCCCACTTATGAAAATTCATTGCCGGTCGAAATTATCGTACTTTGCTCTACATAGCCAATCAATTTCTTTTAATCCTGTCTCTACCACAGTAGATGAGACCATTAAACCTGTCATAGATTGTAACTCTGAATCCATATCCATCTCAAATACATTGCCTACTCCAATCCAAATACACAAAGCCCATAGTTAATAACTCATACTGTAATTTTTGCCTCCCGTCTCTCTTACACCAATGAATGGCCGAATCATTTCTCATCATCTAGATGATAGTGTACAGGTCTTCTTTCTATTGATCTCTTTTCCTTCGTCGGAGAGGGATCTGGCCTTTCTCATAGACATCGTCAATGGATTCTGACAGTCAGCCGGCAACCTGTATTTTTTTTCCATTTCCACCTCGAAGTTTCTGCTATTAATTGAATTGATTTGGTGTTCCGGTTCCCAATTAAATGCCAATAGATCGGAGAAATTTCTCATGCTTTTTTTTTTAATAAATTTTGATTTGGAGATTATTTATTCATACGGATGCTATCAGAATCGGAGTAACATGCGGCCTCTCTGACAATTTTTGATTTTTGTAATCCCTGATCGTCTATTGTGTGATCTTTATTTTTCGTGGTTGCTGTCAAACACCAGAGTTTGATCTTTCTTATTTATTTTAAATAAAGATGTTTTCATAAGATTCTGATTAGTGGGTATGTCTTTTTTTTTTATGAAGAATATATTGTCTTGTTAAATAAATATATATCACAAACTCAATTGAAAAGATAAGATTTGTACTTTAATCAACATTTAGCAATATCTATAATAAAACAATGATTTTATTTGGACATTTAATTATCAATATTTTAGACAAATCATCTTGTTGGAAAGTGTTAGACTGTAATTCTGTAATTAAATATGAAACTTAGATAAAATGCAGTATAAATATATTAGATCACAAACACAAGCCAAATACATTATTTGTTAGATCATGAGTTCACATCTATATAAATGTCATATATTTTACTAAGTTGCCATGAATTGAGAACATGTCAAATTATTTTGATGACAAACTATACCTTCTTGATGTTGTAATTTCTGATATAGTATAATGATTTTACTTGGGAAGCAATGAAGAATGACAAACATACATATGTGTACTCTAGCTATAATATTTTGATCTTATGTTCGTATTTAACCTTACAAAAACTAAGTCATCTTATTTGCATAAAATAAAAAATATAATCTTCATATAAATTGGATTTAATAAACTTTAAATTTGAAGGTTTATGTTTGCATGGATAACTTTAAGTTTTTCTTGCTTTTATAGTCTAGCTTTTGATACAATATATTTAAATTTGCTTTTGCATTAATGTTGACTCTTATTATTCTTGTGTTGGTGTTAGTCTAGGGAGTGTTTGTTTTATTACCCTAAGCAATCATTAAGAAACCTATCATTGATTTTTAAATATTAGCATTTAAATTGACAAGACATTTTTTTTTGCATTTAACTATCCAATAGGTCAAGTTTGCCCTTAAACTAAGGATTGGCTTTGCTTAGCTTCCAAGAGTTTTAATTTGTTATGTTGATTATCACATCTTCAACACACATAATATTCAAGGGTTTCTTATCAACAAGAAATATTTTGCCATGATTGTATGGGTAATGTTTTATCATTAGATTTATGTTTGAAGAAGAATGAAAATTTTGTATGAGTCTAATCTCCATGTTTTTATTAATCAGAGTATTTGTAATAAATATCAGTGCATCTTAAATATCAATCATGATGACATTCATTATTTATTTTGGTAGTATTATTCATACTTTTTCTTCATGCATTATTTCATTAGGATTTCTCTAATGCTTGCATCCATGCTGTCAATTTGAAGAATATATTGTGGATTTGTTGGTGATTTCATAAGATTTTGATTTTTTTTCCTTTTGTTATAATAATGCTCTTGGTGTTAGCATTTAAAACAAAAAATTGTTTTACTTTCACCTTTCTTATGCTATTTAATATTCTTGTTGAGATGAATCTTTAACATCAATAGGCATGAATGATGATCCATAAGAGCCACTAATGCTCGTTATAACACTATAATGCTGTCTTACTTCTCTGGTAATGATGAGAGCAAACTTATGCCATGGACCTTGTTATCCTTCTTGATGTTCATGAATTTCTTTTTCTATTTGATTGAACTTATTGATGCAATTGGTGATTCTCCTTTTGACCTGATATTGAAAAACTACACATTATATGTTGCTATGAACTTTTTTTCATACATTTCCAAGAGTGTTCATGATGGTGTGATTTTGCTTAGAATGTTGAATGTGAGGTTCATGCTAAGGTATAGGAGAATGATTTATGGACTTTTGACTGATATAAAAAACATACATTATATGTTGCTATGAATAGTTTTCTTACATTTCCAAGAATGTGTTCATGATGTGATGGTTTTGCTTAGAATGTTGAATGTGAGGTTCATGCTAAGGTATAGGAGAATGATTTGTGGAGCTATTATAAACAATGAATTGTGGCTTTACTCCTCTTAGCTGTTATAAACAACCCTTTATTTGCATCTTTTAGAATTTGAAGTTCAACTTCTCATTTTGATGAATCAAAACTAACAATACTTCTTTTTTTCAAAAAGTAAATCAGAAGTTCACTCCCCTATCTATACTTGCCTATTATTATGGGATGTTAAACCCTTTCGTCTAATGCTCTATATATAGTTGTAGCAAGGAAATTGTAGGGAGATACAAAATTTGTTATAAGATCTCATATGATAATATATGATTTTTGAAAGCCAATAAAATACCGCACAAGTTCTCTCAGAGTCAATAAATAATTTCTTCAAGATCTTTACATTAATATAAGATCTCTTAAATATTCTTATAGCCCATAAAAACAAATATTCTTATAGTCCATAAAAATGGATTAATCAAATAGTTATATTTGAATAGGAGATTCAACCATATATCTCTTGTGAAGAATTTATCTAAAAAAATTGACTCAACATGATCAGCAAAAAGTTGATTAAAATTTGAATTGTGAAGGTACAGATCAAAGAAATTTGAATTCAAACTCATGTGTTTTTAAAGCATAGCCAAGTTTTAGTTCTTCATTCTTCTTATTATGTGAGTTTGTTGGAGACTTTATTAATTATAAATTAAATGTCTAAACTAAAAAATATAATTAAAATTATAAAACTACTATGCATCTAGTATATGTATAAAATAATATAATAAAGATATAAAGGACAATCCTTCTAGGGTGAGGGCTTAGATTTTAATGCTTTCCTTAGAGAGCATTCTTAGGGATTTCTCAGGACATATTTACTCAAATAAGCAACACTCTTTGGCTTATTATCTAAGGTTCATAATAGCAAGACTTATAAATATTGGTTGAAGGGAAAGTAATAGAACATTGTAAAATTTTCATGTATTATAAAAATTTATTATGGGGATTCTATAAAGGAATGTGAGGCTTTGAGATGAAAATTTTGTACCAGGTTTTGCCCCTTCTTTCAATTTTCTTCAACACTGTTTTTAATACTTTTTCACATGAAGACCATATATTTAATGGAGCATTTACATACATACTACACATTTTTATATATTTATTTATATAACACTTAAACTTTAATATTTATATAAATAACACCAAAATTTTTAATATTATCTCAAAAATATTATTATCATTAACTTTTTAAAGTGAAATGCATATTTTCATGCATAGGCAAAGATATATATATATATATATATAATGAACTTTAGGTATTAGGTGGTATGTATGTAAATCTACCTTATTTGTGATTATGTGATATTTATCATGCATGGATATATGCAGCTCTACAGTGGTTAGAGAAGGATCCAAATGCTACATTAAAGCGTAAAGATTGCATTGATGGATTCATTTGCTCAACGGAGAAGGACGGTTCTAATCTTTTTGTTGACTGGGTGAAAGCAAATGAAATCAAAGTTGTGTGTATTGTCTCTCTTTGAATATAAGGGAATCTATTTTATTAGCAGTACCTTTAATCTTCTTTTTTGAAGTTAAAGTTTTCTATCGACTATATAAGCACTCTTGATGCTTGAGAAAGTTTAATTCAGTTAACATTACCATTGTTCTTCTTAGCTGACTATTTGTTGTAGGTTTTAGTTCTTGGCATATGCACTAATATGTGTGTTTTGGGCTTCACTTGCTCTATTTTATCAGCTCAAAACATCGGTCGAATTCTCCCATTGGAAGATGTGGTGGTTATTCACATGGATGTGCTACCTATGATCTTCCCATTCAATAAGTAGAAGCCTTTATCTTACTATGTGAGATTGGCTACTTGAATCCTTCATCGTCATTGTGTCCTATTAAGTTCATTTTATTTTACTGGCGTTGATATGATGGAGGTAAATTTTATATTGTGGTTGATCAATAAACCTTGCTTCAGAGAGGCTAAAATAAATTTCCCTTCCTCAAGTTTGAAAATTGTAGGAAATCTTGTTGAATGCACTCATGCATAGTTCTAGATAGTAGACTACTAACACACTAAATCATGTATCGTTAATTTCTATCTTTTCATACAAGAAAATTTACATACATAGCATACAAGTCCTATGTATTTACATATCTGATGCCTAAAGTTTAATATTTATACATCTAACACTTTAACTATACATGAAAGGGTGCATGCAATATCATAAAGATAATAATAGTGGTATTTTGGATGTGATATTAAAGATTTGAGTGTTATGAATGTAAATATCAAAGTTTAAGTGTTATATATAGAAATATATAAGAATTATATGGTATGCATGCTTGCTAATGGCCCTTTATAAAGTGCTTATGTAGCATTTTAACTCATGGTTAAACTATAAATCTCTAAATGCCCAAACTCAAGTGGAAGAATAACTTTCGTAATCATTCTTGTATTAAGAAGTTGTGTTTTGGTTAAAATTTGTTGGAATGAAAGTAAATATAATTTATCTTTTGTAGGATTTGCTTTTCATATGGGATTGTACATGGCCAAGGGAAGGGGGGATCGTGATTGTATCCATTGACTAAGAAGAATTAGAGAGCAGTTTCTTCTACCACTTTAATTTTGCCAAAATCTGATATTTTTGTCTATAATATATAGCTTATTTTCTTGGTTGTAAATCACTCAAAAGTGTTCCCCATTTTGTTCGATAGTATTTGTATAAAATTAATTTTTTCTTCTCTAGTTGTTATAATTTTGATCAAATTTTTGGTCAACATGGATTTATATTATATAAAGATTTGATATAAATATTTGCATATGTGATTAATATAAATATAAATGTTTCATAGAAGCATTTTATACAAATATCAATTAATCAATTATAAATATAAATATATTTAGGTTACAAATAATTTAAAAATATTAATACTTATAAAAATTTATTATTAATCTTTTGTTATAAAATTTTTTTAATAGATTTAACCTTATTTTTGTTTTCGCCTGACATTTTAAATTAATATACTTTAAAAAAAAAAATGCTATAAAATATTTTTATTTGCATAAAATCATATTCTGCAGACATATTATGAGCATATATACTCGCTTTCTCTCCTTCTATACATACATATATATATATATATTTTCTCATATATATATAAAAATATTTTCATATATATACATATACATAATATTCTATATCATATAATACAATATATATATATTTTATTAACTTCACATATCATTAACATCTTCAGATGGAATTATATTTTTCATATCAAAAGTTTCTCATGCTTTCATCAAACAAGTTCGATGATAGTTGGAAAGAAGGTTGGTTCAGACGTCATTTTCATCTTCTCATTCATTGCAAAAGTTAAGCTTTAAAATTAAGAAGATTAAAAGGATAATATTATTCATCTCAAATACTATCTCATTTATAGTATCTCTTTACAATGCTTATGTCTAATATTATAATATTTAAATTATAATATATTTAATTATAATATTATGATAAAAATATATATAAAAAATAAAATTAATATATATGATTAAATAAATTTATAATGATAAACGCCCATATGATGATGGTAATTACATGGAAGAAGATTTATAAATAGATGAATTAAAAACCCTTGAAATGATTTTCATTTCTTAATCTTCTTTCCAATCATTTTACAGAATGGGAGATAGAAATGGACACCAAAATAAACCAACTTTCATTTACCCCAATGCTATCATAAGAACTTTGATGAAAGTGTTTTGATAATTTTTGATAGAGAAATATAAATTTCTGATATGAAGATGTTGATAATATCAATCGAGCTTAATATTTATATGTATAGAAAGGATTGAGGTTATGTGCTCATAATAGTAGGTAGATATAGTGATTTTATGCAAATAAAAAATATTTATAATATTTTTTTAAAGTATATTGATTTAAAATCTTTGAAAGAATTGGAAACAAAAAATAAGTTAAATCTATTAAAAATTTTATAATAATTTTGAAAGGATTAATAATAAATTTTGCGTAATTGTTATTAATATTTTGAATTATTTGTATCCTAATTGTTATATTTTGAAACAAAAAAAATTTATATTTGTAATTGTATTAATAATTGATATTTGTATAAAATGTTTATATGAAATATTTATATTTATATTAATCATATATATGCAATTAATATATTAATATCAAATCTTTATATATACAGTCTGTAAATGTTTCTATAAATTTAATATAAATGTTTGTATAAACACAATTTAATTGATTTAATATATTTGTAAATATTTGATATACTTATATAAAGATTTCTATATGTAAATATGTTTATATTTATAATTCATATTTGCATAAAATGTTTTAATTAAAAAATAACAGTTAATATAAATATTTAATTAATTAGTACATATTAAATAATAATATTAATTGATGTTTATTACTGTAAAATCTATGATGTTTAAATACATAAAATTAATAAATGAATAATAATTCGAGCATTAATTGACCATCTAAAATAATGACATTATATATTAATTATAAGGCCAAGAATAAAAAAAAAGTTTAAATACAAACTAATTTTACATCAATTTTCTTTTTTAAAATAATATATAAAAATAAATTCAAAGATAATTATTTTAAAGAACCCATTAATTTAACTTATATTATTATGTTCTTCTTAGTTTTAAAATTATATTCAATGTAATTAAGTTGTTAAATTGCAACAACAATGAAAAAAAATTCAATAAATTATTCATTTGTTTGACTTTCTAATATATTGATTATTTTTTATTTCAATAAAATACATCTTGTATGCATTATTGCTTCTTAGTTTTTCCCTTTATATATGTTACGATAAATGTGTATCTATTTAAATGTTTATACTACTATAATTTCCTATATTAATTAATGATCGAATATCATTCTATGAATGAGTATTAATTAAATTTAACTGATATAACGGTCGAAGATTAAAGATGCAAAGTCATTATATAAAACTACTTTTATAAACCTGCATGATTCAAGTTTTAATTTCACCTCTAACTCAAGTTTTTAACAAATTTGTGAACGAATATTTAATTTCACCTAATTGTTGAATACTTTAAATGCGAGATCATTATATCAAAATATATTTGCAACTCTTTCTATGAACTCACATTTTAATGTTACTTGAAGTGTCAAATTTGATATAAGCATGAAATGACTAAGTAAAACAAATTAAATTGCAAACTTATTATACACACTCTTATGAAGATCCTCAATCTTGTGTACCTTCCTAGTGATCAACAGTCTTAGTTTCAACAAGTTTATTTTTTTATTTCTCTTTATCAATGTTGACCTTACTTTTGGAGTGAGGACTCAATCTCTATCTTGATTTAAGAGTCTTCAGCCACTAAGACTTCTATAAAGATACTTCTAATTAGGTGAACACTTAACCTAAGTTTAGAGATTTAGAAGAGTTAATCATAGGATTTGATTGTCCTTGAGGTTCCTACCCTATAGCCTAAACCCAAGATGTGTCTATCCCTTTGGCTTAAATCAAAACTCAAATTCAATTCAATCTAATCCAAGTCTGAATCCCAAACCAAGTGATTGAAACCTATGATCAAAATTAAACTAAACTAAATCTACCGTAAGCTCATGATCCAAATCTAAGGACTTAGCCAAATTCCTTGAATCTAAACCCATTTGGACTCAAATCAATTACAATCAAAGCTATAAACCAATCTCAAATCCATATGTATAACCCAAACCAAATTCAAGTCATCTTAAGATCAAACCAACTAGCCCACTTAGGTTCACTTGATCCAAAGTGACCTAAAGAATCAATTTACGCCAAGTTTTCACCTAACCAAAATTGGATTGAACCAACCTATATAAATCGCCCAATAATTGTGGGTCATCTAGTCGAATCAATCAATCAATTGGGACAAATCAAGTCAACTTGATTGCCCAACCCACTACACATAGCCAAACTAGTCAAATCTCATCCTAAACCAAATTAATTGAAACCAAAGATCCCTATCAACTCACAACTAATATTCAAACATGACTTGACCACAAACTTAGCAAAATCTAACCCAATTGGCCCTCTTAACCTAAGTTCATCCTTAAAAGCTAAATTGGGTAAATCAAAATATAACTCAAATTGATTACAAATTCAAGTTCAAATTGATTGTTGAACTTGACAAAGCCCCACTTGGAACCTAATTTGATCAATTGAGCCCAATTAACTCACTTAGCCCAAATTATCCTAAATCAAATCTAATTTAATTGAAATTGAAGCCTACAATTATCTTCAATTGGTCAACCAAGCTAAATCAACCCCTAGAAGGTAGTTTGGCCAATTGCCAAATTGGTCAACTTGACCCCATTTGATATATTTAAACTCAAATGAGCCAAAACCAAAGCTAAATCAAATTTAACCAAATCAATGATACCAAGACACTTCAAATCATCATTTGAACTTGACCTAATGTTCGATTTGACTTAATTTGATCAATTGGTCAATCTAACCCAACTTAGCTCAATTTGATTTACAATGGTCAAATTGAGCCAAACCAACTCAAACCATTCCCAAACCCAATGGGACCTGTTCCAACCCATCTTAAACTCACTCTTGATCAACCTAAACTTAGGCCAACCTGAATTGGGTTCAACCTAAGGCAAATCCCCAATTGGATTCTCCTCCCCCTATAGGATCTTCCCAAATATGGTAAGTCAACTCCTCCCCTTTCTACTTGGCAGCCTCTTCACACCCAAAATGGAACCTAACTTTTGCTCGACCCAAGTGGGTTAGGTACCATGGACCAAGAGGAGTTAACTCATCTCCCAACCATGGTTGAACCCCATGGATCCAAGAGGGAGGGGTTCTATCCTGAGCCACCAGCCAAGCATCCCACCAACCAAGTCGAGCCACGTAGAGTTGACACCGACCACTTCGATGCCTGGATTGCAGCTGACTGATTGAATCCCATCTGTCCGATTATAGGGAGGGGGATATACCCCCTCAATTCGATCCAAACATACACACACCCTTAGTGAGCCTCTAGAGATCATTTCAAACTCCATAGAGAGATTTCCAAGCTCCCCAAGCCTTCACATTGTCGGAAAACCTAAAGCCAAAATAGGGCAAGGCTTCCTCCGATCCAACACCCCCAAATCTTCACCAAACTCAAATTAACTTTACCCGCGCGTTCCCCATACTCCGTCGAGCAAAAATGAATCATTTTCAGAGCTTCCCAACCACCGAAGGTGCATGTTTGACCAACACCGATGAGTTTTCTCACGGTTCATGATCAAGAGCATCACCGATGAGGTTTTAATGCTCAAGCTTCTCAACAGGTTTTACCGCACGGGCTAAGCTAATGCCTTCCTTTGAGGTAATTTCCTCTAAAAATTTTTAGAGTAGTTGTATGAAGGAAAGTGTGATTTGATCTTGACCATTGGATCCCTTTGGATCCCTTTGATGGGATCAATCCTGAATCAGATCCGAGAGAGGGTAGTAGCATTTCCATTCCATGAGAAAATAGATGATACGGATTGAAATAGAGATAATTTAATCCTTCAAGAATGGGGTAAATCTCTCGTTCGATCCCAGATCGAACGGCGAGGAAAAGTCGGTGATAAAGAGCATTAATGGGGACATTTTAAATAACCAAGATACCCATGGAACATGTAAGCATGCATGGCAGATGGGATTAGGATTAATTTAGCCTAATTAATTCATTTTAATGGTTGAAATTTCAAAAATCATAACAAATTGTAGAAAAAAATTCAAAACAAATAAATATTCATTTTAAAGGTATTTCAGAGGATGATCAATTGAAAATATTTTCAATTGACTTTGACTTAGTAGAGTTTAATTGGACTTAATTGAAAAGTTAATTAGCTTAATTAAGCCCTAATTACTTAGAAATTAACCTCAAACTTTGTGAGCTAACGGGATGACCTCGCCTCCTAATTTTTTTTTTGGGATTTATTGCTTACTTAATTAGGAAAATTGGCTATTTAATTCTTAGTTACTCTCTTAATTGATAAATTGGTTAATTAATCTTATAAACAACAAAGTTTTATTAAATTAAATGCCAAAATCACTGCCTAACAATGAAGGGGATGAGGGAAAATGATCAATCCCCTTCTCTTGGTTATTTTCCTGAGTCCACTTCATTAAGAGGTTAATTAGTTAAGAAATTAATTATGAGTCTAATTAATCAATTAAATAGTTTAATTAATCTAATTAAAATGTAAATCACATCAAATCTTAATTAAGTAATTCAAGGGTAGATCTTTTGGTGTTCAAGAACCTAAAGATATTTAAGGAAATTATGGTTAATCCACATGTGTGGTGAAATCCTAAGAGTACTTAATTAAGTTTCTTAATTTAAATAATCATTTATTATGAGCCAATTGCATTAGGTTCTTTCATTTCTTAGGATCATTACAATTTAATTCCTCATGCATATCATGTTGGCTTACAATTACTTGGTTAACTTTGTTAAGGTAACATAGGAACAGGTTAATTAATACACTTATTACATAATATAACTTAATTAACTCATAAAATCTACTTAATTACATTCTCATTAAACCAAATCAATTCACAAACATGGGGATAGGTTAGGATTAGAAAGTTTTTTCTCACATCTTTAAATTAAACCAAAGCATAAGGTTAAAAATGGTGTATAGAATCTAATCTCAATTTAACTTAAAATTGGATGGTTGGCCCAATTGATCCATTTAAGCTTAAAATCCTCTATGTTTTAAAAAAATTAAATAAAATCAAAATCAAAAGTATACAATCAATGTATAAAGCATAAGTTAATATAAAACTAAATTAAGAAAAGACATAAAATAACCATTTGATTATTTGACTTGAGTTGACTCATGTGGGCTCCACTAAGTCAAATGTCATCCAACCAAAAATTCAACCAAATTGAGCCCTCTCAAAGGCTCAAAATCATCAAATTAACATGTATAAACTTAAATCTAAACAAATATGAATTTAATGACACTTCAAATGGTTTAATTGAATCACTGACAAATCTGATTTAAATTAAAATTATTTCAAGTTAAATACTCTAAAATATTTCAAAATCATAATTGAACATACTTCAATCAATCTTTAGGTTTAATTTGACCAATTTGGTCATTTGATCCAAGTAAATTCATCTTGACCCATTAATCCCACTTTGGGTCAAAGTGGGTCAAAGTCAAAAATAATCTCAACTCAAATAAAATCATTGATCTAAATTATTCTAAATATACAATCAAATATAATTGAAACTCAAACACACTTTGATTTGATTCAAATTGTTCATTTGACTTAAATGAACCCAACTTAGCCCATTTAAATCAAAATAGGTTAATTTGAATTAAAATCAAAATCAAAGTCAAATTAATTGAAATTAGTCAATTACAAATATCACGATCATGAAATAAGAATAAATGAACATTAATCTAAATCCTCAATTGACTAATTAGGTTAAGAGAATAAACTTGATTCATTTAAATCAAATGGATCAAATTTAGCCAAAACCAAATTAAATCCATTTGAACCTTAGACCATTTGATGTCTAATCTATTTAATAAGCAATTAAGCATGACTGCAATCACCATTCAATGCTATTTTAAGGAACTAAATTCAACATAACTCAATCCAACTCAATCCAATTTAAGTCAAAATCAAATGAACCAAATCCAAGAACTCAACTTAAATCCAAACCAAATATGAGAGGTGGCAATGGTGTGAGGTGGAAGCCATGAAAATACTCAATCTGAGCCACATATCTAATGCCACCAAATTTCCTCCATACCCCTTCTTATCCACCTCAAGCTTACTCTTTGATCCCTTCACCACCTTTAGCACCATCATGAGACCTAATGTCGGCCACCTCCCACCACCTCCAAAAGGCTAAGGCTTGGCCAAATATAAAAAATGGATCAACGTCGGTGAGGTACTCCACTTTCTTGGCATCTTTCAATTTAGTTTGGTTCTTTGTGAAGTTAACTTAATTTAGGATAAGATTAAGCCATCTAAATTGATTGCAAATTGATCTTTGATCATTTTGCAATCAAAATCCTACACTTGCACTGCCTTTATCGTCAGAATTAGCCCCTTAAGAGCGGATAACTCTCGGCTAATGGTGAGAGATTAGGGATGAAATCATGATTGTCTATTCCTTTTATTTGAAATGGATGGTCATATTTACCCACTCCATTTTATTAAAACCCCTTTAGGAACTGCAGGATTTTGAACTGTTTGATCTTTGATCAGACTACCTTGATCAATTTTGCATCTCTGTTGCCTTTTAGTGGAGAATCCATGTGTATCCACCATGGCTCAATAGTGGGTTGCCATGTAATAAACGTGCTCAGTCAGCGTTGTGTTGGTGTTGATTGTTTTAAATACAAAATTCTGAATTTTTGGATTTATTAAATATAAAAATACTCAAAATTTCAAAAATTCATAAAAATAAAATAATTACTCAATCAAAAAAATAATAAAAAAAAATACAAAGAATGGCTTTATTGATTCTTCTCATTAAGAGGAATTTATTAAATTCAAAATCCATAATTTTTGTTAGATAAATTTTATTTAATTTGAGCTTAATTAAAAAATATTAACCCTTAATTAAATTTTAAATATTAATCCAATTGATTTAAAATTTTCACAGAATGAAACTAAGATCAAAACACATCTAGCATAAAAATTTTAATGTTTAATACTAAGTAGTAAAAATATTAAATTTCTAAGTTAAAACCCTTAATTTTATGAAAATAATTAATTTAAATTTAGATATACTAAAAAAATTCATGGAAATACCTTAAAACCTCATGAATGACATCAATGTATTTAAGAAAAATGTTAAAACCCTCTAAAACCTATTAAACTCTAAAATTACCTAATTAGGAGATTAAATGAGTTAATTAATTCATTGAATTAAGTTTAATTTAAAAATCATAATAAATCAAATAAAAATTGAAATATACCCTCTTTGGATTCCTCTTTCAGAGAAGAATCTTAAAAAAATTTGATGCCATAATTAATTCTTAACAATTTAGGCTTAATTTAAGTTTTTTTGGAAAAATAAAGTCTTAATTAAACTTAAAATACACCTCTGATTGAGAAAAAATTTTAGTAAAATAAAACTTACATGAAACCTCACTTGTCATAAAAATTACAAGTCGAAATAACTTATAGATCAAAAGGTATCAATTTTTGAAGTTCTAGGATAATTTCAAATAAATAATAAACCCAAAATTATGAAAATTATAAAAATTCACAAATTTAATGTAAAGCACATTTAATCGACCTTTAAAATTTTATATTTAAGGTAAAAAGAATAATTAAAGAAATTAAAATGTAATTATATATATATATATATATTTATTAGTTAATCTAAAATTAATTGAATATTAATTAAACCTAAATCAAATAAATCAATTTGAGCTCCAATGTAATCATTTGAATCAATCAAAATAATAAAAATGAATGAATAATCAAATTATAAGAAACTTAACTAAATAATAAACTATAAAAAACTTAATCTAAAAATTTAAAATTTAAATCACTAAACTAATCAAATTAAAATATGAAACATCTAATATAAATAATAATGAAATTAAATTAATTAACTTAATTAATACAAAATTAGAAAACCTTATTAACTTTAATAATAAAAATTAAAATTGAACTTAAACTAAACAAGCATAATAATTTAATTTGAATTATTGGTCAAATTAAAAAAATATTATTTAAACATGAATGTTAAATTAAACTTTTCATAATAAGCAATCAAAAGGTATATAGTCTAGACACTTGAGGTCATAGGGCTACTAGTCTGAAAGTGGCGATACCTTGAACCATTGGTTCAATAATGGCACATACCTGTGAAAGCATAATTATGAAAATTGAAGTAAAAGAAAGAAATAAATTTAAAAATTAATTAAAACTTAATCAAAATTTGTTAGACCTAAGAACTTTAGATCCTTTAATAAATTTTCATACTTGGAGTAGGGTGTTGAATTAGATAGGTTATATCTTGAGTAAAACTTATTCATTTGTCACTCTTGAAAACTTAAGAATAAATTTTAATCTAATAAATTTATGTTGAATTAAAATTGAAAATGAAAATTCAAAATCAATTAAACCATTTAAAATGAAGCCACCTAATAGTAAATAAAATAAATCTTAAATTCAAATCAAAACATAAGGGGTACAATGATACTAGGTCGCACCAACCTGTTTATTTTAATTGATTTGATTTGATTTATTTTGAGGTGTAATAGAACTACATATTTTTTATAAGTTGCTTCCTACGTTATATGATGAAAGCCTGAAAACATTATGTTCTTAGAAAAATTTAATTATTATACCCCATTAAATTAAATCAACTTAAACATACAAATAAAATACTTATAACCTCATTAACTAAAGCCTTAGGGATAAAAGTTAAAAGCAACTAAAAACCTTAGAATTATAACTTATGATTATATATTTCTTCTCAAATTCTTGAATTCGACCATTCTTTTATTACACATAAGGGGTATCTAACCTATGAGGATAACCACCATTCATGAAGAAGTTTGTCGCCCATGACTCATTTTTAACTATATCTCATTTTAGGAATGATTTTTTTTAAAATTTTTTTTATTTTATTATTTTATTATTTTATTATTTTATTATTTTTATTTTATTATTATTTTTTTCATTTTAGGCATGAGTTTAATACCCATTTTAGGCATGATTTGAATACCCAAAATCTTCAAATAAAATTATGAGTTAAAGTGTATAAAAATAATAAATTATTACCTTAGTTAGAAGTATAACATGCTAGTTATGATCTTAGGATTAGGGAGTGAGTTTAAGCTCTTAACTTTTATTCTTAAATATAACAACTAAACTATCTTTCATTCATAAGACCAACCTCATGATTTTAAAATCGTTAGGAGGTGTTAGCTTGCAACCCTTCAAAGCGGGAAGCAAGTCTAGAAAAGTCGGGATGTTCTTCTTTTCAATTGATAAAGAATCAATAATCCCCAAATTTTTATGATTAAATTAAGATGAGTTTCACTCATGTCAGAAAGCATTGATTAAATTTAGGGGCTGAAGCATCCTATTGGAATGCCTTCACCTTTTGGACATTTCTATAATCTTGACCTGATAGAATTAAGTTTTAATTTTCTTAGAAAATGTCAAACTCAAAATCTAAATAAATTTATTTTCAAAGCTATAAAGCCTAACAATATAATAGGTTGAAATGCTTATTGAGCTTTCTAGCATCTAAAAACATTTCCTACTTATTCATGACTGGCCTCTAAAATGAACTCCTTTTTTGAATCATTCCCACTTGGTGTTCAAAATAACCATCCCTTGAAAATAAAATTTAAATTTTATAGAGATGAAAGTTGGTTTCTTTAATCGAGAGTATTCTAAGAAGGGTTTCCTTTCTTAAGATAAAATTAACTATAAGGATTTGCCCTTATAGGGAGCTATAATTCGAGCATTAAAATAAACCCTCTTCCATCTCTCCATATAATTCATGGAAAAAAATTCTAGTATATTGCATACCCATCAGCCTTAGGAGTCCTTATTATATAATCGAATCTATTATAGGTAATATTTATATCTCTTGAGATATTATATTTATCTTTTAATGATATATTTGATTACCTAAATAAGACCCAAGGTATGAATGATGTTCCAAATAAAATCCCTTCACATATAATACGATTAAAATTGTCTTGTATGATTAGTACAATTATGACAAACTTTTTCTTTGACAGTCTTAATAATGGTGGCTTAAAAATGGTAAATTGTACAATATGATTTTCTAAAAAAAATTTAATTTTGAAAATTTAATTTTATATTCTCTCAAGTATGTGTGTGTGTGTGTGTGTGTGCTTGGTTGTTATTTTAATTATTTACATGCCAAAAATAGGAAGAGTAACTACAACATAAATATCAGAATTAATGACACAAATTTGAGCATGAATTTGATCTTCTAACATTACTCGTTCCTCAATTGTAGTCTTCATAGGGTCTTGCTTGGATAGTCTCTCATTATTCTTGTTCTCTCCTTGAATCTTAATTAGGCTGCATAATTATAAGTCCTGCATTGAAGGCTTAAATATAGCTTGCACACAGCTTGCACACAGCTTGCACATAGCATGCACACACAATTGATTAGTAACAACAATTGTTCAATCAAAACTATTTATGATAATCAAAACTTAGAATATCACATGAAGGCTCGTGGGGTTAATAATCTACCCTTTTTTGATGATGGCAAACATTTTGGTTGAGTTTTAGGAGTTTTAATAAATAACATAAGAATGAGGTAACTCCCTCTCAATTTATGCCTCAAAAATATGCAAAGATGCAAAAAAAAAAAATGATAAAAAAAAGATAGATAAGATCAAGATGACCTAAACATATAAAAAAAAAGATCAAGATGATATAAATAGATACTAACCTCGTCTCCCTTTTGACACATAAAAAATCATTGACAAAAAGAAGACAAATAAATCAAAATTAGTGGCAATTTGTAAATTTAAAATCAAGCAAATTTTCCTAAAATAATCTTAACACATATCATTATAAAACAAATAAATTTAGAATGTTTAATCAATGATGGTATGATATGCATCATTAACTATTTCCTAACCACCCTTTTAAATTTTTTCTACTTATTTGCATCATTTCTATTTAATGATACTTTATAGCTTGCGTAAATGATATCAGTCAATTTACTGAATTTTCTACATTTGTAACAAAAATAAAATGTTAAATTTCATTTGGATGAATAAATATGCTATTGCATGAGACAAACAAGACAAACAGCTGTTATGACTGACCATTTAATATCAAACTAGGGAAGCGTGAGGGTTTTTTTTTTTTTTTTTTTGATATTCCCCATTTTAGAAATTTTTTTTATACTTTCTCGCTTTAGGGATTTTTTTTGTATACTTTCTCGCTTTGGGGATTTTTTATGTCTTAATATTTGGCTTTTATCTCAATTTGAACATCCTAGTCTCACGATTATTATTACTTGTCTAAATTCAGCATTTGATAAAATCATATATATTTACACTAATATTTATGCATAAAATACTTCATTGCAAAATATAAAGAAAAATAAAGTAAAGAAAAATATGTGAGTTACCCAAGCAAATTCATATTTTAAAGATATGCACATCATTATAGAAATATTTTTGGATGTTTTAATTAAGTTAATGATCCATACTTTAACTACACAGATTCTAAGTAAAACTTGATTATAAAAGAAATATGGAAAAGAAAATTTTAAAGAAAATATCATAATAATTTCAAACCCACAAACCACAAACTAGTAAAACACAACAAATACTAATAAAATGTAGAACAGATCATAGCTTGTATGCAATGACTATCGATGAATAGAGTATTTGAGCAATGATAGATCCAGATATTAGAATGATCTATCTTTTTGTTTCAATCCATAGCTTGTAGAGTTTTTCATCTTTATTTTGTTGGACAAATTTCTTATTTTTCATATACTTGAGAATAAATGGTTCACTACTAATTCTAAGTTGTATTATTATAATTGTTCATTCAGCTAATTTAGGGCATGTTTGTGAGATCTTGATATATATATATATATTCCAATGTTTTAAAATGGATTGAAATGTTTCGACAACATTGATAAGTATGTTTGGTACTTAGTACAATAATATTTTTAAGATATATCATCTTTAAAAATCCGTTTTTGAATAAGTGCCTTTGGCAATAGTTTTCTCTCAAGTCTTTCTATAAGTAATTGATCATTTTATACATACTAGGGTCCATCACACTTCTGAATAGTCCTAACTAATGACTTTTTAGGGTCGATTGTGCAAATATTCTTAATATATGACCTGAGATTTGGTCGTAAAATCTCTGGTTCATATCATATTCTCCTAATCCAGTGGCTTTCTTAGGGAGATGCAGGCTCAATAACACACCACAATCATATACGATTACTTCAGAGAATCACAACACATCTTTTGTTCATTTCCTATTCTAAGCGTAACCAGGTCAAAATATAAATCATACAGGCATAATATATCATTCAAAAATAATAATATCAAAACCAGATTATTAGCATAATAATACCCTTATAGATACAATAATCAAAAGTATACTTACAGACATAGACTAGAGAGAAGATAAGTTTTAGCCTAGATGGATATTACACATACTTTCTCTTCTTAGTTCTCTCTCTTTCTTTCACTCAGTAGTTTCACTCTTTGTCCTCTTCTTCCATCCCAGATCTTTTCCTTATTTAAGCGAGAAATAAGTATTTGTAATAATTGCGCCTGATAATTGATTCTGTCATCATGGCTGATGATTTTAGTTGTCTAGAAGCTTGGATTCCAACTTTTCTTTTACTTCTTGTAAAGAATTTTTTATTTTTGTAGTGAATACAGCTGTGCAAATTTTCTTTTTGCATTCTTTTGCAAAATTTTTGTTTTACTTCAGAACTAGCATGTACCATATTTCTTAATACTAGATTGTTCCATTTAAGATACATTACTTTATGTATTTTTTTGGTACGTTGTCTGCAATGACTATAGATGAATAAAGTATTTGAGCAATGGTATACCTATATATTAGAAGGACTATCTTTTTTGTTTCAATCTATAGCTTGTAGAGTTGTTCGTCTTTATTTCGGTGGACTAATTTTTTATTTTCCATATACTTCGGAATAAATGGTTCACTACTAATTTCAAGGTGTTTTATTGTAATTATTCCTTCAACTAATTCAAGTCATGTTTGTGAGATCTTGATATATATATATATATATATATATTCCAATATTTGAAATGGATTGAAATGTTTCGACAGTATCGATAAGTGCCTTTGGTAACTTAGTAAAGTAATATTTTCAAGATATATCATCTTTAGTAGTTCGCTAAGTTATAATTCTTGGACTAATTTTTGATCCGCATCTTCATAAATGTAAGCTACATTTATATTTTCTTATGAGTGGAAATATATTTGTGGATTAATTCTTTCTTGAAACATAGAGAATCTTTGCCATTCTTCTGATATTTCAAGTATATTTTTCTTCTTTTGTTATAAGAAGAATTGTAGAATATTGTTCTTTTTCTGTACTTATGGATGACTTGGTTGAGCTTTCTTTAAAATTTATGGTTAAGTCGATACTTTTAGAAGGACTAAGGTTCTTAAATTTGTACAAAGTGTATAATTGTGAGATGATATATAAATCTTCTTTTAATTCTACAGAGGGATAATTTTTGACCTTTTGTAGTTCAGTTAATATTTTGTTTTCATAGGGTATTTCACATTCTAATATACATATTTGGAACTTGAGTATCTAAAGATAATTGTCGATAAGATGCTCATCTGAGTTTGTTGAATTTTTGTCATAAGTTATGTTTGGATCCATACTTTCTATTTTATCTTGTAATTTGTCGAGTTGTAGCTCTATTTCTTGTTCAATACTTATGTCATGCAAAATTCTCGAGTTAAAGTTATCAGTAAGATAAATATTTTTTCCTTCAGTATACTTTTAAGATCAAAACTATTTGCTGAAAATTAACTTTTCTAGTGAATGTCGTTTATTAGAAAGTGAATCGACTATTTTTCTTTTTATAAAGGAAATATATATTTTATTAACCGTTCTAATAAAAAAATGTTCATTTAGGAATATTTCAAAATTTTTAATTTCTTTTTTAATAGCTAAAAGTTATTTTTCATTAATATAATAATTTTGTTCGGTTGGAGTATAAGTTCTAAAAGCATATTGACATAAGATTTTGATATCACTTTTGTTGCCTTTAAAATGGCACCCCAACATATTTCTAAACTATCGGTTTCAATGATGAATTTTTCTCCATTATTGGAAAGATTTAATTTAAGAAGATTTTAACAAGCTAATTTAAAATCAGTAGAAAAGTATATACGGGTAATAGGTTCAAAATCAGTTTAGCTAGTACTTTTCTTTGGTTCTTTAAGAAGAACTGTAGAATATTGTTCTTTTTTTGTACTTATGGATGGCTTGGTTGAGCTTTCTCTAAAATTTTTGGTTAAGTCGATACTTTTATAAGGACTAAGGTCCTTAAATTTGCACAGAGTGTAATTGTGAGACGGTTGGTGAATCTTCTTCGTCTAATTCTCTAGAGAGATAATTTTTGATCTTTTGTAGTTTAGTTAATACTTTGTTTCCATAGGATATTTCAGATTCTAACTGCCATATTTGGAACTCGAGTATCTGTAGATAATTGTCGAAAAGATGCTCATCTGATTTGATTGAATTTTTGTTAGAAGTTATGTCTGGATTCATACTTTCTATTTTATTTGGTAATTTATCGAATTGTATATCTATTTCTTATTTAGTACTCATGTCTTACAAAATTTTTGAGTTAAGAAATTATCAAGATAATTATTTTTTCTTCAATATATTCAAAATCAAAAGCTATATACTGAAAACCAACTTTTAAGCAAATAAGTTGTTTATTATGATGTGAATCTACTATTTTTCTTTTATAAAGGATATAGATGTTTTATTATTTGTTCTAAAAGAAAATATTCATTTAGGAATATTTCAAAAAATTTTATTTGTTTTTTAATAACTAAATTTTTTTTCATTAATATGATAATTTTATTCAATTGGAGTATAAGTTCTAGAAGCATATTTACATAAGATTTCTATATCACTTCTTTTTACCTTTAAAATGACACCCCAATGGGGATGTTAAAAAAATACAGCACCTTATTTTTCTTGTAGTACTATTTATGGTTGTAGGAATTCGTTTAGTACTCGGAGGTAAATAATGTTGTAGTTTAGATGTTGAAGTACTAGCTTCACTAGTAGTTTGAGAGATTAGTTCTGAAATAGGTCTATCTATCGATGAGATTTGTGTAGGATTATTCATAAACTGATGTTGATGTAATACAAAGATTAAATCATCTAATTCTTGAATATTACTTATGTTAGGAGTGGTAATAGTTTTTTTAGAATACCATGGTAGATAAATCTTTATGATTTAATTCTTGTAAATCAAATTCACTACAGACACATTCTGCTAATATTACAACTGTAGCTATGTTATTGTTAAGAATTTGTTGATTTTCTAAAATTATTTTTCCTAATTCGGGTATATTATTGGTGCTTTCAGTATAGATTATAAGCTTATATCTTTTGTGTAAAAGATTTTTAAATTTTTTAGTTTTATTATTTTGAATCTAATTTAATTCCATATATCATTGGTTAATATCATAATTGAACTAATTCCTAGTTCATACATTATTGTTTTAATATCATATAACTAAGAATAATCCATTCATTAGAGTTTCCAGGGGATCATTAATATGAAAAACTTTGTTCTCCTGTACAAACATATAATTGATTATTAGAAATATTTATTTTTAATAGTTATTGAATTCTTTTAAATTCTTTTTCTAAATAATCTTTGGTCAGATTTATCATTTAAATAAAAATATATCTTCTTCAAGTTCTTTTAGTTTAAGTCATTTGAATGTTTCTTTTTCTTCTCTTATAACCGATTTATAAGATGTAAAATTACTATTATAGAATAGCTAAGAGTACATAGACAGACGTAATTCTTATCAAAGTGTTGAGTATTTATTATAACATCTTCAAGTTTATCTTTTTCAGGCTTTGATATCATTTTTAAGGTGATCTCTACCTGATTATTTGTAGAGTTTTGTTTGGTTCTATTTAGATTTTAAATCCTCATAACTTCTTTTTCAATATTATGAAGTTTAATTCTAATTGACTTGAAGTCTGAATCCATAAAGAAATAATCTCTCTCTAGTCTTTATATAAGTAATCGATCATTTTATACCTGTTACGGTCCATCACTCTTTTGAATAGTCATAATTAATGACTTCTTAGAATCGATTATGCAAATATTCTTAATATCTGACTTGAGATTTGACTGTAAATTCTTCGGTTCATATCATATTCTCTTAATCTAGTGGCTTTCTTGGGGAGATGTAGGCTCAACAATGGACCACAATCTTATATGATTACTTCAGAGAATCACATCACAACTTTAGTTCCTTTCCTACCATAAGCATAGATAGATCAAAATAGAAATCATACAAACATAATATATCATTTAGAAATTATAATATCAAAACTAGATCATTAGCATAACAATACCCTTATAGATATAATAATCAAAGTATACTTATAAACATAAACCAAAGAGAAGATAAGTTATAGCATAGATGGGTATTCCACATACTTTCTCTTCTTAGTTCTCTCTCTCTTTCTTGCACTCAGTAGTTTTCCCTCTTTCTCCTCATCTTCTATCCCAGATCTTTCCCTTATATAAGCGAGAAGCATGTATCTGTAATAATTGAGCCTGATGTAAGTGCTTACATCATCTTTTTTTTCTGATGTCACTGTTGATGTTATTCTGTCGTCATGGATGATGAATTTAGTTGTCTAACTTTTCTTTTACTACTTGTAAAATATTTTTACTTTTGCAGTGAATGTACCTGTGCAATTTTCCTTTTTGTATTCTTTTCAAAATTTTCACTTTAGAACTAGCATGTATTGTATTTCTTAATAATATATTGTTCCATTTAAAATACATTACTTCATATATCTTTTTGGGATGTTGTCTGTAATGACTATAGATGAATCAAGTATTTGAACAATGGTACCATATATTAGAAGGATCTATCTTTTTTGTTTCAATCCATAGTTGGTAGAGTTCTTTGTCTTTATTTCGTTGGAAAATTTTCTTATTTTCCAATTTGGAAAACCACTTGGCATTTTTTATTTGGTTGATTAAGACTTCTTTATTAGGTAATAAGTAATTATCAAATTTGGTATTATCATTTAGTTTTTTATAATTAATAACCATTCTGGCTTTTCCACATAGCTGTTCAACATGATTTCTAATAAGAAAGCAGGACTACTATGAGGGTTGTTGCTAGGTTCCATGAGTTTAAGTTGTAAAAGTTTAGATATTTGTGTTTTAAATTCAAGTTTATTATCAATAGTTATATTTCATTGGCCGTACTTGAACGATAAGAGTAGGGTTAATTGGTTCAATATGGGTAACAGGTTCATCTTTAACTTAGAATTGAAGTGGATTTTTTGAAAAAGTCTTGGAAAAAATTTTCAGCAAAATGTTTTATTTGTTGAATTTTTTCAAAATCAGTAGAAAAGTATATATGAGAAAATTGCTATGAAGAGAGATGAGTTTGAATAATTTTATCTAAATCAACACGTTGGCTTCAAAAAATAGGTGGATGATCAAGGAATGACAAGTAGGAGTAAGAATAAAAGGGCAAGAAAGATAATGTTTACATGGAGTAAGTAATTCAAGATGGTTAGTATCAAGGGTATGATAGGTAGGAGTAGGAATAAAAGGACATGAAAAAGAATGTTTACATGGAGTAAGTAATTCAAGATGGTCAGTGTATTGAGTAAATGAATACATGGATTTAAAGAAATTATTGCCAAGTATAAAATTGGGGCCATTTTCATCCATACACCAGAGTCGAGGTATTTTAATAAAAGTCTCACATATAAGTATATATTGAGTAGATCAATAATTATTAATTGTACAGAAGATTTTTTAATATGCCAATATTAAATTGGAAAAAGCTTTTGCATTATAGTATTAGACAAGAAGAATATCTTATAGAAATAATTGAAGCTCAAAAGTATGAAAATCCTTTTAAATAATTATATGATAAGAAATTAGGATCTTCAAAAAAATATCTCATCTAGAAAGATATAAACACATATTTTTTGGAGGAATCCAAATATTAATAAAAACATATTTTCATAAAGGAATAGATAGTCCTATTACTCTTTTGATTTATCATGATAGAATTATTCATTCTAAAAAAGATGCATTATTAGGAGTCGTTTAAGGAAACCTATGTTATCAAAAACTAATGTTTAATTTACATCTAATTATAATATAAACATATAGACCAAACTCTTACTCTTAAACATAAATTAGATCGAGTTCAGTTAAGACCAAGTGTTGTCTATAGCATTACTTACCAAGCAACACACGCCTATAATAGTCATTATAATATTGTAGTATTTAGAACACATAATGAATCTATTTATATTGATTCCATGTTTTCTCAAATAGGACAAACTATTCGACCAAAAGAAGTAGATTATACAAATTTAACACCTCCTCCTAATAATTTAGCCCTTGACTTTGGAGAAAGTAGTAGTTTAGGTAATAGCTTGAGACTACCTAGGAGACAATTATTATTTAATGAAAATAATAATAATCTTATTATTCAATCAAGAAGATCTATTGATTCAATAAAAATACAACATTCAAATAATCAATTTTTCCTTAAAGGATATACTATAAAATATAATCTCTATTTTACTAGATACAGGATCACATAGTTCCCATATTGATATATCTTTAATACCTTCAAATTTACAACTCAAATCGAAGTGAACCATATATATATAAAGACTATCATGGTAATAAACATTATTGCCAAAAAAACTAATATTTTATTCAACTTTTGGGATATACAAAATCAACGAATAGACTTTCAACATACATTTTTAATTGATGACACAGAAAAAGATGAATTCTTGTAGGAATGGATTTCTTACAACATATTATTACATTTATTGATTCTACCATACAAATTAATTCATTTCTTATTCCACATCATCATAGTCAACTTTCATAACTATATCCACATTGATTTTTATATTCCTACTTATGAACCAATTCAAATTCACACTTTATGTGATAGGGTAGTGACATCACCGCATGTAAATGATGTATACTTTCTTCACATGTTCTTCCTCAACAAGATAATTTACTTTTATATACTTTTAACGGTATCTGCAATTAATAATTACTGGTCTAATCAATATATATACTTATCTGTGAGACTCTTATTAAAATACCTCGACTCTGGTGTATGGATGATAATGGCCTCGATTTTATACTTGGAAATAATTTCTTTAAATCCATATATTCATTTACTCAATATATTAACCATCTTGAATTACTTACTTCATGTAAACATTCTCTTTCCTGTCCTTTTATTCCTACTCCTACTTATCATACCCCTGATCATCCACCCTGTTTTCCTAGCCAACATGGTGATTTAGATAAAATTATTCAAACTCATCTCTCTTCACAACAATTTTCTTCACATATATACTTTCTATTGATTTAGAAAAAAATTCAACAAATAAAAGATTTTGCTGAAAACCTTTTTTCCAAAACTTTTTTAAAAAATCCACTCAATTCTGGGCTAAAGATGAACCTTTTGCCCGTATTGAACCAATTAACCATACTCTTATCATTCGAGTACCAATAAAATATAGTATTGATGATAAACTTGAATTCAAAGCACAAATATTTAAACTTTTTCAACTTAAATTTATAGAACCTAGCAATAGCTCATAGTAGTCCTATTTTCTTATTAGAAATCATGCTAAACAGCTACGTGGAAAAGCCATAATGGTTATTGATTCTAAAAAACTAAATGATAATACCAATTTTGATGGTTACTTCTTACCTAATAAAGAAGTCTTAATCAACCAAGTAAAAAATGCTAAGTGATTTTTCAAATTAGATTGTAAATTTAGATTTTGATTAAGATACATGATGATAGTAAGAAATTTACGCATTTAGTACATCACAAGGATACTATCAATGAAATGTGATGCCATTTGGTCTAAAAAATACACCGCAGATATTTTAAAGATGTATGGTCTATTTTTTTTTGAATTTAGTACTTTTACTTTAATCTATGTTCATGATTCTTAGTTTTATCAATACTCTACTTATGCATCTAAAATATTTATCATTATTTTCACAAAAAGCTTATAAACATGGTATTATTTTAAGCAAGAAAAAAGTAGTATTTGTGATCGAGAGTATCAAATTTTTAGGACTTAAAATAGATCAAGGATCTATTGAATTACAAGAATATATTTTACAAAAAATTTATCAATTTTCTAATATAAATAATCAAAAAGAATTACAATGATTTTTAGGATGCATTAATTATGCTAAAGCTTTTATTAAAATTTAGTTACCTTAAGAGCCCCTCTTCAAAGAAATTCAATAAGAATATGTCTTGGAACTGGATAAATGAGAGTATTTTATAAAATATTTAATTAGCTTGTAAAAATCTTCCTAAATTAAATCTTCTCAATAATGAAGAAAAATTAATCATTGAAATCCGATAGTTCAAAAACATGTTGGGTGTCATTTTAAAGGCAAAATTAAGTGATATGGAAATCTTATGTCGATATGCTTCTAGAACTTATACTCTGACTGAACAAAATTATCATATTAATGAAAAAGAACTTTTACAATTAAAAAAAAATAAAAAAATTTGAAAGTATTCCTAAATGAATATTTTTATTAGAATGAATAATAAAATAGCTATTTCCTTTATAAAAGGAAAAAATAGTCGATTCGCTTCCTTATAAATGACTTATTTGTTGACAAAGTTAGTTTTAAGCATATAGTTTTGGTTTAAATATATTGAAGGAAAAAATAATTATCTTGTTGATACTTTAATTGGAGAATTTTGTAGGATATGAGCACTGAATAAGAAATATAGCTACAACTCGAAAATTACTAGATAAAATAGAAAGTATGGATCCAGACATAACTTTTGACAAAAATTCAACCAAATCAGATGATCATATAATTGATAATTATCTTCAGATACTCGAGTTTCAAATATGAAAGTTAGAATGTGAAATATTCTATGTAAACAAACTATCAACTAACTACAAAAGGTCAAAAATTATCTCTCTTGAGAATTAGATGAAGAAGAATTACCTATCGTCTCACAATTATACACTCTATGCAAATTTAAGGACCTTAGTCCTTCTGAAAGCATTGACTTAACCAAAACATTTAAAGAAAGCTCAACCAAGCCATCCATAAGTACAAAAAAAAATAATATTCTACGGTTCTTCCTTAAGAACCAAAAAAAGTAGAAAAATATACTTAAAATATCAGAAGAATGACAAAGATTTTCTATGTTTCAAGAAAGAATTAATCAACAAATATATTTCCACTCATAAGGAAATATAAATGTAACTTACATGTATGGAGATACGGATAAATTTGTCCAAGAATTATATCTTAGCTGACTGCTAAAGTTGATATATCTTGAAAATATTACTATACTAAGTAAGTTACCAAAAACATTTATTGATGCCATCAAAACATTTCAATTCATTTTAAAACATTGGAATATATATATATCAAGATCTCACAAACATGCCCTTAATTAGCTAAAGGATAAATTACCAAAGGCACTTATTTGAAAACATTTCAATCCATTATATATATATATATATATATATATATATATATATATATATATATATATATATATATATATATATATATATATATATATATATATATATATATATATATATATATATAAAAGATCTCACAAACATGCCCTGAATTAGTTGGAGGAACAATTACAATAATACAACTTGGAATTCGTAGTGAACCATTTATTCCGAAGTATATAAGAAATAAGAAATTTGTCTAATGAAATAAAGACGAAGAACTCTACTAGCTATGGATTGAAATAAAAAAGATAGATCCTTCTAATATATGAGTCTACCATTGCTCAAATATTCTATTCATCTATAGTCATTACAGAAAACATACCAAAATGATACATGAAGTAATGTATCTTAAATGGAACAATATACTATTAAGAAATATGTTACATGCTAGTTCTGAAGTAAAATAAAAATTTTGCAAAATAATGCAAAAAAATAATAATTGCACAACTGTATTCACCACAAAAGTAAAAATATTTTATAAGCAGAAAAAGAAAAGTTGGAATCCAAGCTTCTAGACAACTAAAATTGTCATCCATGACGACAGAATCAGAATAATGCTAGTAGAGACAATAGTAAAAAAGATGACATAAACACTTACGCCAGACTCAATTATCAGACTCAATTATTATCGATACCCATTATTCACTTATATAAGGGAAATATCTGGGATATAAGAAGAGGAGAAAAGAGGAAAACTTTGAGTGAAAGAAAAATAGAGATAACTAAGAAGAAAAGTATGTGTAATACCCATCTAGGCTAAAACTTATCTTCTCTCTAGTCTATCTCTATAAGTATACTTTGATTATTTTATCTATAAGAGTATTGTTATGCTAATGATCTGGTTTTGATATTATGATTTCTAAATGATATAATATGCTTGTATGATTTCTATTTTAGTCTGGTTAAGTTTTAGGTAGGAAATGAACTAAAGTTGTGTTGTGATTCTTCGAAGTAATCATATAAGATTGTGGTTTGTTGTTAAGCTTGCATCTCTTCAAGAGAGCCATTGGATTAGGAGATTATGATATGAATCTGAGAATTTATGGTCAAATCCCAGGTCAAATATTAAGGATATTTGCATAATCGATCCTAAGAAGTCATTAGTAGATTAGTCAGAAGCATGATGAACCTTAATAGGTATATGATGATTGATTAC
This sequence comes from Cymbidium sinense, assembly GCA_021442155.1. Taxonomy (NCBI): domain Eukaryota; kingdom Viridiplantae; phylum Streptophyta; class Magnoliopsida; order Asparagales; family Orchidaceae; genus Cymbidium; species Cymbidium sinense. Next base: position 147,282,037 of record CM038220.1, read on the forward strand.
TTACAGAAAGACTAGAGAGAAGATTATTTTCTTATGGATTCAGACTGTTTCAATTAGAATTAAACTTTATAATATTGAAAAAGAAGTTATGAGGTTTAAAAATCTAAATATAACCAAACAAAACTCCACAAATAATCAGGTAGAGAGCACCAAAAAATGGTATCAATGCCTGAAAAAGATAAACTTGAAGATGTTAGAATAAATACTCAACACTGTGATAAGGATTACGCCTGTCTATGTACTCCTTGCTATTCTTATAATAGTCATCTTATAAATTAGTTATAAGAGAAGAAAAGAAACATTCAAGCGACTTAAACTAAAAGAACTTGATGAATATATATTTTTTTATCTAAATGATAAATCAGGCCAAAGATTATTTAAAAAGAATTTAATAGAATTTTTAATAATCAATTAGACATTTGTATTAAAGATTTTTAATAATCAATTAGACATTTGTATAGAAAAACAAAATTTTCATATTAAAGATTCCCTGGAAACTCTAAAGAATGGCTTATTCTTAGTTATATGATATTAAAATAATATTATGACTAGAATCGATTCGATTACTTCGAACAAGATATTAACTAATGATATATGGAATTAATCAAATTCAAAATAATAAAACTAAAAAATTTGAAAATCTTTTACACAAAAGATATAAGCCTATAATCTATATTGAAAGCACCAATAATATACTCGAATTAGAAAAATAATTTTAGAAAATCAACAAATTCTCAACAATAACATATCTATAGCTACAATATTAGTAGAATGCATCTATACTGAATTTGATTTATGAGAATTAAATTATAAAGATAATCTACCTTGGTATTCTGAAAAAACTGTTATCACTCTTAACAAAAGTAATTTTTAAGGTGCTATATGGATTAACAAAATTATAAATATTAATGAATCATCACAAGAATTAAATGATTTAATCTTTGTATTACATCAACAATAGTTTATTAATAATACTCCATATATCCATCGGTAGACCTATTTTAGAACTAACCTCTCAAACTACAAGTGAAGCTAGTACTTCGACATCTAAACCACAACATTATTTACCTCCTAGTATTAAACGAATTCCTACACCCATAAATAATACTAAAAAAATAGGGTGTTGTATTTTTTGAATATCTCCTTTGGGGTGCCATTTTAAAGGTAAAAATAAGTGATATATAAATCTTATGTCGATATGCTTCTGGAACTTATAATCTCCGACTGAAAAATTACCATGAAAAGAACTTTAGTTATTAAAAAAGTAATTAAAAATTTGAAATAATCTTAAATGAACATTTTATTATTAGAATGGATAATAAAATAACTATTTTCTTTATAAAAGGAAAAATAGTTGATTCACTTCCTAGTAAATGACTTATTTGGCAAAGTTGGTTTTCAACATATAATTTTGATTTTAAATATATTGAAGAAAAAATAGTTATGTTGATACTTTAACTCGATAATTTTGTAGGACATAAGCACTAAAAAAGAAATAAATCTACAACTCAACAAATTATCAGATAAAATAGAAAGTATGGATCTAGACATAACTTTTGGCAAAAATTCAACCAATCAAATGAGCATCTTATCGACAATTATCTTCAGATATTCAAGTTTCAAATATGAAAGATAGAATGTAAAATATCTTATGGAAATAAAGTATTACATGAACTACAAAAGGACAAAAATTATCTCTCTTGAGAATTAGATGAAGAAGATTTATTTACCGTCTCACAATTACACACTCTATGCAAATTTAAGTACCTTAGTCCTTCTGAAAAGTGGATGGTTGCGATAGGTAGTCACAGCCAGTGTAAAACTTGTCGAAATAACCATGACATGAATCCTTTAAAATATCTTGTTAATGCTAGGGTGTCCCTTGAAAGCGACACATGGAATATAGAAGAAAGTGAAAATCTACGCCAAGATGTAGTGTTAAATAAAGGGTTCCCACATTATGGATGGATGCGGGCAAAAAAGTTAGTTCATGAAACTAGAATTAATTTAAGAACTTGGAATATAGGTTTTCTTATAGGTAAATTAATGGAATTAATAGATATTATGGTTCATAGGAAGATAAATATTTTATGTGTTCAAGAAACTAAATGGGTTGGGAAGAAGGCAAAAGAGATTAATAGTTTAGGTTTTAAACTTTGGTATTCAGGTAGAAGTCAAATTAGAAATTACATAGGTGTGATTATAAATAAAAGTTTGAAGGATAATGCTATAAATATTAATAGATGTGGAGATAGAATTATAGAAAGATTATTATCGATACTAAGATTATCAATGTTAAGTGTTTATGCTCCTCAAGTAGGTTTGGATATCTCAAAAGAAAAATTTTGGAATGACTTAGAGGATTAATATAAAAGATACCTCTTAAAGAAAAAAGTATTTATTTAGGAGATTTAAATGGACATGTTGGTAGAGTGGTAGAAGATTTTAAAAGTATTCATGTTATGGAAGTGACTAATGAAGAAGGGACTATATTAAATTTTATTTTAGCCTATGATTTTGCTTGCTAATACTTTATTTAAGAAAATGAGATGAGCATATTATTACTTATTATAAAATAGATCTAGTTAAACATAGATTGATTATTTTCTAATAAAAAAATAGATCATTTAGAAGATTGTAAGGTCATTCCAAGTGAAAGTTTAAGTACCCAACATCGATTGTTAATTTTAGATTTTAAGATAAAAGATTAGAAGATGAAAAATAAATCAAATTATTGTAACTTGGATTAGATGGCAGCACTTAAAGAATACTAATAAAAATATTTTTAAGAGCAAGCTATAAGAGTTTAGAATTTGGGATGTTCATAAGAAAGCTAATGTTAAAAAAGTAAGTAAATTAAGCAAGTTGCAAAAAATATGTTTGGAGAATCAAAAGAAAAGCTTCTTTAATAAAAAATAGTTGATGATGAATGCAATAAAAGATAAAAAATAAGAAACATTATTATAAAACTTAGTTTATATGTAAAAATTTTAAAAATTGGGAAAGATATAAAGTGGCCTGTATAGATTCTAAGAAAATAATATATGATGCAAAAAAATTTTAGTGATCTATGACTAGCTTAGATACCGAAGAAGGTAAAAGATGAATGTATAAGTTAGCCAATTGAAGAGATAGAAGAAATAAAGATCTAGTTCAAGTGAGGTGTATTAAGGGTGAAAATTATAATGTGCTTTTCTTAGAAAAGGATATTGAAAATAGATGAATGAGGTATTTTAATAAACTTTTCAATGAAATATCTGAAAGTAAGATTGATTTTAGTAATCTTAATACCCTAAACAAAAATAGAGAATTTTCTTTTTATCATCGTATTAGTAAATATGAAGTTAGAGAAGCTTTAAAGAAAATGAAATGTATAAAAAATAGTAGACTGATGATATTCCAATGTATGTGGAAATGTTTAGAGATCAAGGAATTTCTTTTTACAAATCTTTTAATGTTACTTTAAAGACCAAAAAAGATGCTAGATGAGAGAAAGAGTTTGTTGGTTCCTATATTTAAGAATAATGGTGATGCACAAGAGTGTGCAAATTATGAGGAATTAAGTTAATGTGTCATACATTAAAAATTATGGGAGAGAGAATAGTTAATGTGATACAAAAAAAGTTTCTCACAATTAGTTTGGTTTCATGCTAGTAGATCCACCATGGATGCTATCATTTGTTAAGAGGTTTGATGGAGATGTATAGAGAAAGTAAGGAAGATCTACATGATATTTATTGATTTAGAGAAAGCTTATGATAAAGTTTCAAGAGATGTTCTTTGGAGAGTTCTGTAACGTAAAGGAGTTAATATTGGTTATATTCAAGTCATTAAGGATATGTATACTGAATTTTACTGTGTCCAAACACACAAGGAGGATTGACAAAATATTTTCTGCTTTAGTTGGATTACATCAAGGATCAACTTTAAGCCCTTATCTTTTTACTTTAGTTATGGATGTTCTTACCAGGCATTTACAAGAAGATGTACCTTGGGTATATGCTTTTGTCGTGATGACATTCTTTCTTTGTTGATAAGATGAGAGGAGTTTAAGAGAAACTTGAATTATGGAGGTCAACCTTAGAGTCTAAAGGTTTTCATTTAAGTAGATCTAAAACTGAATATATGGAGTGTAATTTTAGTTGTAGAAGTTCTAGTGGAAGTGTTGTGACATTAGTCAAGTCATTAAAATGAGTGAGCAATTTAGATATTTAGGCTCTATTATTCAAAATGATGGTGAAATAGATGGAGATGTTATTAGTAGAATTCAAGTTGGATGGTTGAAGTGGAGGAATGCATTTGGCCTGCTGTGTGATAGAAAAGTACCGCTTAAACTTAAGGAAAAATTTTATAAGATGGTGGTAAGACCTGCAATGATTTATGGTGCAGAATGTTGGCCAATAAAAGAGAAGCATAAGACTAAGTTAAGTGTTGTAGAGATGAGGATGCTTAGGTGGATGAGTGGCTTTACTCTTTGAGATAAAATGCAAAATGAGTATGTTCGAGAAAAAGTTGGAGTAGCTCCATTGGTAGATAAGATTAGAGAGAGTCATCTTAGATGGTTTGGCCACATAAAGCGTCGACCATCCAATGATCCGGTTAAGAGAGTAGATGCATTAAATTTTCCTTATGTTAAGAAGGGTAGAGGTAGGCCTTAAAAGACTTGGTTAAAATGTATAAAAAATGACCATATTATACTTGAATTAAATGAAAATTTGACACTTAATAGAAAACAATGGAGACGAAGGATTCATGTAGCCGACCCCACTTAGTGGGATAAAGGCTTGTTGTTGTTGTTGTTGTTGTTGTTGTCCTTGTCCTTATGAAATTATCGACTTAACCAAAAATTTTAAAGAAAGCTGAACCAAGCCATCCACAAGTACAAAAAAAGAACAATATTCTACGATTCTTCTTAAAGAACCAAAGGAAAGTACTAGATTCACTGATTTTGAGCCTGCTGTATATGCTTTTCTACTAATTTTAAATTAGCTTGTAAAAATCTTCTAAGTTAAATCTTTGCAATAATGGAGAAAAATTAATCATTAAACCGATAGTTCAGTAATATGTTGGGGTGCATTTTAAAGGGAAAAAGAAGTGATATAGAAATCTTATATTGATATGCTTTTGGAACTTATACTCTGACTAAACAAAATTACTATATTAATGATAAAAAAATAATTAAAATTTTAAATATTCCTATATGAACATTTTATTATTAGAACATGTATAATAAAATAGCTATTTCCTTTATAAAAAAAAAGTAATCAAATTCACTTCCTAATAAAAGACTTATTCACTAGTAAAGTTGGTTTTCAACATATAATTTTGATCTTGAATATATTTAAGGAAAAATAATTATTTTGCTATTACTTTAACTCAAGAATTTTACAGGATATGAGCATTGAACAAGAAATAGTGCTATAACTTGACAAATTACCAAATAAAACAGAAAGTATGAATCCAGACATAACTTTTGACAAAAATTCAACCAAATTAGATGAACATCTTATCGATAATTATCTTCAGATACTCGAGTTCCAAATATGGAAGTTAGAATGTGGAATATCTATGGAAACAAAGTATTAACTAAACTACACAAGGTTAAAAATTATCTCTCTAGAGAATTAGATGAAGAAGATTTACCTACCGTATCACAATTATGCACTCTATGCAAATTTATGGATCTTAGTCCTTCTAAAAGTATCAACTTAACCAAAAAATTTAAAGAAAGCTCAACCAAGTCATCCATAAGTACAAAAAAAGAACAATATTCTATGGTTATTCTTAAAGAACCAAAAAGTAGAAAAATATACTTGAAATATCAGAAGAATGACAAAGATTCTCTATGTTTGAAGAAAGAATTAATCCACATATATATTTTCACTCACAAGAAAAATAAATGTAGCTTAGATTTATGAAGATACGAATAAAAAAATTAGTCTAAGAATTATATCTTAGCGGACTACTAAAGATGATATATCTTTAAAATATTACAGTGCTAAGTAAGTTACCAAAGGCACTTATCGAGCTTATCGAAACATTTCAAATCCCTTTTAAAACATTGGAATATATATATATATATATATATATATATATATATATATATATATATATATATCAATACTCACATGCCAATTAGTTGAAGGAATAATTACAATATTACAACTTGGAATTAGTAGTGAACCATTTATTCCGAAGTATATGGAAAATAAGAAAATTGTCCAACGAAATAAAGACAAAGAACTCTATTCATCTATATTCATTATGGACAATGTAACAAAAAGATACATGAAGTAATGTATCTTAAATGAAATAATATACTATTAAGAAATATGGTACATGCTAGTTTTGAAGTAAAAGAAAAATTTTACAAAAGAATGCAAAAAGAAAAATTGCATAGTTGTATTCACTGTAAAAGTAAAGATACTTTACAAGCAGTAAAAGAAAAGTTGGAATCCAAGCTTCTAAACAACTAAAATTGTGCCATGATGACAAAATTAGAATCATGTTAGCTGTGATGATAGTAAAAAAATGATGTAAGCATTTACGTCAGGCTCAATTATCAGACTCAATTATTATAGATACCTATTTCTCACTTATATAAGGGAAAGATTTGGGATAGAAGAAGAGGAGAAAGAGGGAAAACTATTGAGTGAAAGAGAGAGAGAGAGAGAGAGAGAGAGAGAGAGAGAGAGAGAGAGAAAGTATGTGTAATAGCCATCTAGGATAAAACTTATCTTCTCTCTAGTCTATGTCTATAAGTATACTTTGATTATTGTATCTATAAAGGTATTGATTATGCTAATGATATGGTTTTGATATTATGATTTCTTAATGATATATTATGCTTGTAAGATTTCTATTTTGATTTGGTTATGCTTAGGGTATGATATGAACTAAAGCTGCTATGATTCTCTAATCATATAAGATTGTGGTCTATTGTTGAGCCTGCATCTCCCCATTTTTGACTATTAAGTTGTTTCTTATAAAACTCACCAAAAGAGACTAATTATACTTCTACATAGAATTCTTTCTACACCTATACATAAACCCAATTCTGAACTACAATCCAAGCCCAATCAAAAGGAAATGTGAATCTATAGTTGTTTGTGATATCACCATTTAGTGATTTTTTAATTTATAGTTTGATATGTGTGAATCTTCTCAAATTCAAATCAAAACTTTAGGATTTAGATGCTTAGCTAGAGAATTTAATGATCCTACTTCTCTATTTATCCTACACCTTCATGAAGTTTTTATTAATATCAAGTATCACCACAAACTTATTGTGATATTATATTTATTATCTGAATTTATTGATCTGACTCTTGATAATTTGTTTAATGAATTACCTCCTTTAAAAGACATACAACTTGCTTTTAACTTAATTTTTGGATCACATATACTTAATTTGCCACATTATAAGATGAATCCAATCAAACATATAGAATTAAAATGATAAGTAGACAAACTCTTGAAGATGGGTTTTATCCAAGAATTTCTTAGTCCTTGTGTAGTACAAGCCCTTCTAACCCTTAATAAAGATGAAACTTAGAGAATGTGCATTGATATTAAAGTAGTAAATAAGATTATAATAAAATAAAAGTTTTTCATATCTATACTAGATGATATGTTAGATTTTATTTTTGGCTTACCTTTATTCCTACGATTGATTTTAAAAAGTGGATATCATTAGATAAGGATTAGACAAGGTGATGAATGAAAGATAGCTTTCGAAACTCCTGGTGGCCTTTATGAATGGTTAGTTATGCCGTTTAGACTTTCAAATGCACTCAGTACGTTCATCAGTTTGACAAACACTATCCTGAAATATTTTATTGATCATTTTCTTGTGGTTTATTTTGATGATATCTTTATTTATAGTCTTGATGAGAAATCACATTTACACCGTAGTTTTGAAAAAGCTAAGAGGAAAAAAATTATATGTCAATCTTAAGAAGTGTTTCTTATATCACATGAAGTTACCTTCTTAGGATTCATCATGCCTGTTGATGGACTAAAATGGACTCCACAAAAACCAAAGCTATTTTAGATTGGCCTACTCTAAAATCTTTTATGAATGCTAAAAGCTTCCATAGTTTAGTCACCTTTTATAGGAGGTTCATTAGAGACTTTATCATCGTTGTAGCTCCTATCACCAACATTTTAATGAAGGATAAATTTGCTTGGACTATATATGCTGAAAGGGCCATGTGGTAAATTAAAATCTTTTTGACCTCTTCACTCATATTAAAATTTCTTGATTTTAGTAAAATATTTGAAGTAAATTGTGACACTTCAGGTGTTGAAATTGGTGGAATATTAGGTCAAGAAAATCACCTTGTTGCTCTCTTCAATCAAAAGTTTAATGAAAATAAGTAGAATACTCTACGTATGATTGAGAAATTTATGCGATTGTTTAAACTGTTAAGCATTGTGACATTATCTATTACATAAGAGGAGGTTTATGCTGAATTTAGATCATTAGGCGTAGAATTCACCAATTCTCTAAAGAAGTTGAATCATAGACATGCTAAGTGGATTGAATATCTTTATAAAATTTCATTGTCATTTTATGATCATTGATATATATCTTTATAAGGGTTATACATTATGTATCTCTAGAACATCCATTCTCCGAGCTTCATTCAGGTGATATAGAGGGAATTTTGGTAAATAAAAAATGTAAGAACTCGTTGAACAAAGATTTTATTTGCCATCTCTATGAAAGGATGTTGAACGTGTCATAACTTAATGTTACACTTGTTGTCAAGCTAAAACTATTATGCAAAAGGTACGTCTTTACACTTTATTATCTACTCATTCTCGACCATGGGAAGACCTATCAATGGACTTCATGTTAGGTTTGCCTAGATCACCTTGTGGACATGACTATATTTTTGTAGTGTTGATAGATTTTCTAAAATGATATATTTCTTACATTGTTGAAAATCAATTGATGCATCTTATATAACAAGGTTATTTTTTGGGGAAATTGTAAGACTAAATGGAGTATTGTGCACTATAGTTTTCAATAGACATGTTAAATTTGTATTTTATTTTTAAAGAACTCTATGAAAATTTATGAGAACACAATTGAAGTTCTCTCTACATTTCATCATTAGATTGATGACAAACATAAGTCATCAATAGGACCTTAGAGAACTTATTTAGATTTATAGTTGGGAAAAACACAAGAAGCTGAGATTTAATTTGACCTACATCTGAATTTGCATACAATAGTACCCTTTCTAGGTCAACCCACAAAACACCTTTTAAAATAATTTATGAATATAATCCTAAGATGCCTATTGACATAAATTAGCACACCTACTTATGCATTTTTTGATTCAGCATGTACATTTGCATGTGATTTTTATAGTTTTTATGAGAACATAAAGAACAACTGAAAAAACAAAAAAAATACTAAGTATACTAAAGAAAAGAACAAAAATAAAATTTTCATGAAAAATGAGATATGTGATTATATATTGGTATGAATCTATCCTAGAGGTTTCCTTCTACCAAATATAAAATGTTATAAGTGAGAGCTTTTGGGCCATTCAAAATTAGTAGGAAACTTGGTACTAATTATTTTGTTCTTGAATTACCCCCCTCACATTTATTAGTCATATTTTCAATATGAAAATTTTAATAATTTTTAAAGGAGTTACCCAACCTCCAAATTTAAAAGATGATATTTTTGTAGGAGGAGTTAGAAATTATTTATAAGTACTTATCCAATCAATAGTTTTTTTGAAGTGGAGTACTTCATTTCAGCTAAAGCACCATTAGATGATAGTACTATTCAGAGGTCCTAATTAAGTAGAGAGATAAGCTCATAAGTGAGGATAATGGGGTGAATTTAGATGTGTTGTAAAGAATTTCCCCCACAGCTTTAGGAAGATCTCTAGAATTTTAACTCTTTAGAGAAGAGTTCTTTGGAGTTCGAGAAATTGATGTAGCATATCAAGGGAGAAAGGAGTTTGTTGCAAGATCTCAATCCAAAATTAAAGCTAATGAGACTTATATTGCGTTTTATATGTTGTGGTATTTTATATTCATGTTTCATGTTGTATTATGAAGTAGAGGATATATCTAATTATGTTTAAGCATTGTATAAGAGTTGTGATTGAGATCATTTAATGTTTAAGCATCAAAAAATACATTAGCAATATAGTATAACCGATTCCTTATAGAGTGTCTGGATAGAGAAGTCGGTGCCTAGGTGTTGTTCTGTGGCATTATAAGATGGTGGGTTTTGAGTTGTGATAGTCTTTTAGTGGTTTTCTCCTAAGGGACACATCTCTTAGAGTATTGTACTTATATAAACTCTTATTCTAACTTAATGGAGACTTTTAAAATGGTTTTGTGTGAAAATTTTGGAGTGAAAACTCTTTGGTTGGAGCTTGGTGACCGATGCAGGGATTTGGTGATCTCCCACTGCCATTCTACTTCAGTGAGTAGAACTCCTCACATCCCTTTCACTTTAGTGAGTGGAAAATATTGAAGCATTCATTCTTTTTGTATTCACCGGCATGAGTAGTTATGCAATAGTAATGGTGTTATCACATATAAAAGGAATCGTACCTACTTGTTGACCAAGATCTAGAGTTATTGCTTCAGCCATAAGATTTGGACCACAAAACCATTGGAAGCAATATACTTAGATTTGTGGGAAAAATTTATGACACCACAAAGATTTTAGGAATTTCTTATTTAAGTAATTAAATTCATCATTGAAGAATAAATTTATTATCTCGGATGATAAACATGTTATCCTATAATGTATTTAATCACTTAAACAATGACTCCTAAAGCTAATGAGTCTTCTTAATATTCTAGAGATTCTTCTCTTAAATAAGGACTCCTAAGGCTAATAGGTCTTTTTATTTAAGTAATCAAATTCACCATTGAGGAATAAAAATATTATCTAGAAAGATAAACATGTTATCCTATAATGAATTTAATCAGTTAAACAAGGACTCCTAAGGATAATGGATCTTCTTAATATTCTAGAGATTCTTCTCTTGAACTACATGAAAAAGTACAACAAGATTTATTTTATATTAAGATCGTAGTTCTCTATAAGGTCAAGCTCTTATAGTTAATTACATCTTAGGAATGAGGATATCTTCTAAGAATACTCTTGATTAAAGAAATAGGCTCTTATTTCTATAGCTTTCAAAGCTAGTTCCAAAGGATGATTAAATTGAAATTTCAAAAGAGAACACTTGAAAGAGGAAATAGTTCTTTTCGAGGCCAATTGGAATAAAGTAGGAAATATCTATAGATATTGGGATACCTAATAGACATTTTAACTATCATGTCATTAGGCTTTATATTTTTGAGATAAAATTTATTAAGAATTGAATTGATATTTTATTAGAAATTTAGGACTTAGATTATAGCACCATAAGACAAAGGAAATGCTTAGGGTTGAAGATTTATTCCTAGAAGGATGCTTCATAACCTAAGTTTATAATTGCTTCTAACACAAGTCAGAGGCTTGACCTAGTTTAATTTTTTAGAATTATTGGCTCTTTCTCTCACTTGAGAAAAGGAACCTATCCCTAACTCTTTTGGACTTATAACTCGCTTGGAAGGGCTGCCATCTAACACCACTTAAGCTACTTTTTAAATCCATGATGCTAGTTTTTATATTATGCAAGATGACTGGTTTTTATATTTTAGGAAAGAATTTAGGAACTTAAACTCCCTCCCTAATCCCTAATATCATGTCAGATATAATATGCACCTAATTAATGTAATAATTTTTAGCTTTTAAAAGTTTTGACTCGTAATTCATTCAAGGCTTTTTGGGTGTGTAATTTATGCTTACAATGAGATACAATTAGAAATGGTTATGGGTCAAATCAAGATAAGAAGACACACTTCTCCAAGAAGGTGGTCATCCTCAAATTGTAGATGCCCTTTATGTGTAATGGGCAAAGTGCTCAATTCAAGGAGTTAGAATAATATGCTAGTATTGTTCGCAGAAGCTAATTATTAATAATTTCTTTTAAGTTGTTCCTAAGGCTTTGATTTATGTATGAAGTTATGAATTGCTTTATTTTTGTTTAAACTATTTAAATTTAATTTAGGTAAAAAATTAATTTTTTCTATGAGCCTAATGTCTAAATATAGCATAAAAGAAACCTAGAAAAGCCAGTTGATTTTATTACACTCAAATTAAATCAAACTAAATTTAATTTAAAAGAATAGGTCAGTCGGCCGATCCCTCAAAGAAAGAGAAAATGGTAGAAGCTTGCCTTTATGCAGCTCGGCCTAGAACTCGTCTAGATTTATGAGACTTTCTTCAAGATCTTCTCCTTCTCTAGGGATTTCCATTGGCTTCATAGGGGACCACCTAGTAAGGGTCAGCTCCTACTATTCTTAGACCCCATGGATCCTAACAAAATTCTAAGCTTAAATTACATTTAAAATTCCAAAAATAAAATTTTTAAACCCCACAAAATAGATTTTATGAATACAAACAACATTTCAGTAGTTATATTTTCAAATATACGGCTTAACATTAGTTGCTTGCTAAGTCCGCCTATCCAATTAGGCTATACTTAAGGACTTAAGAATCTTGGTAATAAAATAACATTTATTTATTTATGTTGCAGTAGTCTTTTTTTAGCACAATCCCATATAAAAAATAATATTAGTCTAAAAAGAACATCCTTCAATCTATACTAGAGGACAAACAATCCTAGTCATCCAGACTAGCGGGCAAAAAATCATGGCCATCCAATCTAGAACAGTACTCCAAAAATAACAAAGTATAAATATTGACTAACAGTAGGGTTAGTAACCTAATAATCTAGTGTGTGAAAAAAAAAAGCTTGTGTGGTATAACTTTACTTGGCATTTTAAGTTTGAGTTTTCAATTTAGGTTTCCAAAGTTTAATTTCATTTGATTTTGAAATTTTCACTTTTTATAATTTTTCTTTATAGGTACATGTCATTATTAAACTAGAGATTCGAGGTATCAAGACCTCCTTCGAACCAATAGCTCTACGACCTCGGGTGTCTAGACTATATACTATATGTTTGCTAATTATGAAATTTTTTTATTTTTATTCTTGCAATTTCTATTATTCTTAAAATTAATTTAATTTACCATGGTTTCAATTTAAGTAATTTAATTGATTCATGATTTCATTTTTGTTTTTTAATTTTCTCTTATGTTAATGTGGAATTTAAGTTTTCAAGAATGAAGAATTGAATAAATTTCATTTTGGGTGAAACCCATTCTATTCAACATCCTAAATCCTAGTAAAATGAGATCTTCATCCTAAGATGAATATTCATTCTAATGGCCTATCTAAGATCTTAAGTATCTTATTTAATCTCTTTGAATTCATTTGAGTAGTTCATTTCTTAGTTGAATTTGATTTATGTTTCACCTCCCTATATTAATGATATTAAGATTAAAGCTTTTGGTTAAGGTTTAAAGTATTTTTTTCATTCTTAATTAAGATTTAATCATATATCATGATTAAATTTAATATTTATTTAATTTGATTCACTTTTAAATGTTTTCATTCATTTAATAATTTAAAATTTAGAATTCATGTACTTTAGAGATTTCATTATTTATTGTAATCCTTTTAGTTTTCATTTAATTTTAAGTGTTTGAATTATTTGTTTTATTTGATTTTAGATTAACTTATATATTTATTTCATTAATATTTATGTTTATGTTTATTAATGTTTATTAGCTTGAATGAACTAATCTATTTAGGTTAATATCTTAATTTAATCTCAATTAGTTTCAATCAATCTTTGAGAAGTCTTGATTCATTATTTAAGAAGTTCATTATCTTATGTTTTATGATTTGTTATTCAAATTAAGCTTAATGTAACATTAAGTGAGTGTTCTTTTATAGCTTTCGAGCAAAATGGAATGTGAATATTGAATAATATTATTCTCAAATATTTCCTGGTCCTTTCTTTATGTACACTCTTACATAAGTAATTTCTTTAGATGAGCCTCACCTTTTGTTAGAACTAGATTTTTCTAAGAGTAACTTTCTAGACTTCATCAATTAAAAGGACTCTAGCACTACTTAATGTAAATATTATTGCAAATAAGGGAATTAAATTTTAAGCTTAAACCTTTTTTATTTTAAAGGTGTGAAAATGATGAGCGAAATGCAAAGCTCAATTTTTTTTGGATGTTATCTCAATTTTTGGTGACTCAAAAACTTTCTCTACAAGCAAGCATTAAGTATTGAATTTTGAAGAGTGTGTTACTAAAATGCCATACTTTTTGACAACTACTCTTAAGGAGAATATGGATTCTCTTTCACATAATCTCATTTGATAAGTCTTTTCCTTTAAATTAATAATCAAATTAATGAATAAGACAAAAACTTTATTAAGTGCAAATTATCCATCTATGCAAGAGTTTTTTTGCTCTCTTATAAAGAGTAATCTCATTACTTCTAACTTGAGAGTGAGCTACAATTACTCTAATTCCCTACTAAAGTTAGTATACCTTTCTAAATTATATGAATTATTTTTTTAGGTAAATGCTTTTTTAATATGGCCTGAACATCTGCTAGAGCTCAAAGTTGGCTAACATCATGCTTCATTTTATAAGTCCATGCCTAATTTTATTTATCATTTTTTTTATGCTTAACAAATGTTTTAAGAGGGGCAAGTTTTCCAAGTTTTCATTTGTGGAACTATCCATAAAAAGTATGTTTCTCAAGTTTTTCACTTATGGAACTTGACATAAGGGGTGTGTTTTCAGAGAGTACATTTTAGTCAGAACTTGTCAAGTGGGCAAGTTCTCCAAATTAATAATCAAACAATTTTTAAATTTTTCTATATTAGATTGAACACACTATGTTTTGTAAAGAAAAGGCTTATATTTTAAAAGGAAAATATTCAATTACAATCAAGAGGAGATACTGGTATAGTAGGTAGAGTTGTATAAGGTTAGTCCTTTTTAATTTCTAAAGAATTTTTAGATCATTTGACTACATGTCTTTAGCACTTCCTCCCTTATTTATGTTTGTAGTTGGTATGATCTAAGGTTACCTTAGTTTTTGATGATGTATGATCCTTCTCAATGTAAGCCTAAGTTATCAAGCATTACATTCACCTTCTTTAGGATAAGATCCTCGACATAACATATATTCTCTTTGTTGTTTGAATGACAACACTTTATTTCAATTTCCTCTTAACTTTCTCCTACATTACTGGTGTCTAATTTGAAGATTTTCTAGTAAGTATATATTAGTCTCCATGCCTATCTTATTAATTTATCTCCACTTTAAGGATCAAAGCTACAACCTCTAGCTATCTATGTAGATCATATTTTGTAAAAAGTATGGCTTCCATTCCTTAAAATTATTAAAATGGGATTGACTAGTTGTTGAGAAAGGTGCTATTCTTAAAGTCAGATAACAAATGACAATTTCCCTACCAACTTTCCTTTGTTCCTTCCATTTTTTCTTAAAAAAGTTTATGATTAGATTATTCATTGTTTATACCTTTCCATTTGCTTTTAGATTGTGAAATAATAAAAATTTTATACTAATGAGATGTATTTCATATAATTTCTTAATTTTTATCAAAGAATTGCAACCCGTTATTTATGCTTATAGGTTGAGAGGTCATATCAGCAAGTGATGTTGGTCTAGATGAAGTTGTGGATCATCTTGATAGTTGACTTTGGTAATGCCTCTCTTCAATAAACTTGGTGAAGTATCAAATCATCATTATGATGAATTTAATTTAGCCACTAATTGGAGGGAATGGTCTAATCAAGACTTCTTGGACTACCAGTAACCATGGCTATAGATCAATTGTAGCTTGTGTGAGAGTTCTAGTTACATTAAGGTAAATTTTAGACATTAAATACAACTTATAAAAAATGCTTATGCATTTTTACTAAAGTTAGATAAGAATATTCTTTCCACAAAATTATATACTAAGATTTTTTCTTATATGTGGTTATGACATTCTTTTGATTAAACTTGTTTTGGAATTTTTTCTTGTCATTCTTTCTTACACTTCTTAAGTTTATTAAGTTACTAACCTTCTGGATAACTTTCCATCTATTAAAAGATACTTGCTAATTTTGATATTGAATCTTTCTTATTTAACCATGAATGGAAAATTTTACTCACCATTCAAATACTTTATAAATGGGTCCATCCAACTCACAAAGGCCTCTTCTTCAATTTATAAAACCTCCACTTCTTTTGTCTAGATGATGTAACTCCATGGTTGGTCAAAATTTTCAATTTTGGTAAGTGGATCAACTAGTTAATTTTGTACATAGGATTTATTCAATCTTATAGCACTTAAATTAATCTATATTTATCTTCACTTTAA
This sequence comes from Cymbidium sinense, assembly GCA_021442155.1. Classification (NCBI taxonomy): domain Eukaryota; kingdom Viridiplantae; phylum Streptophyta; class Magnoliopsida; order Asparagales; family Orchidaceae; genus Cymbidium; species Cymbidium sinense. Next base: position 147,298,396 of record CM038220.1, read on the forward strand.
AAAGATATCTTTATAGGAACTCTTTATAGACTTTGAACTACCCATTGTCTTAGTTCACCATAAGTTAGGAGTTAAACAACATGATTATATACCTAATTTTAAATCATGATGATGTGAGCCTCATAGTTACCTGGTTGTTGTTGACTCAGAAACCAATTCTAATTACATGCTAGAGCATAGTATTCATAAAGCACAACTCCACACTTAAGTGAAGTTGTTATTTTTTTTTTGGTTAGCATCACCAACATTGGTAGGAGATTGGCAATAGAGCTAAATCATAGGGCAAGTTCTTCTTGAGGTGAGGTGATTGAGCTTGATATATAGGCAAGTGCCCCTTCAGATGTGGTAAGTGCCTCCCTTAGGTTGGGTGACTAAACTTAGTCAAGCTCTTCTGGAAAGCTTCTTTTGACTAGTCCTTCAAGGTCCTTAGCAAGTTTGCCATCTTGACCTTTCATTCTCCCCTTAATCATTTTCCATTGATTCATCATAAATGAATTGGATTCTAGGAACATTTAAATATACATCTACAACATTAGAAAGCATTTTTAGCTATATGGGCTCATTCATGTAGATAAAATCCTATCTATATTTTATGGTCAAGAAAATGAACCAAATTAATAAATAGAAAGGTTGCTTCACTTTAATAATAAGGAGTTTTCAAGTCAAGGTTGAAATAATAAAAATAAGAATTTATTTTAGTTTTAATAATGAGGACCCACAAGAATCAAATAACTAATCAAATTTAACAAAAGTTTTCAAGTCAAGTTTTGCATCTTAAGTTTTCAAGCTTCTAAATCATAACATCAACATATAGTTTAGATCATGTAAAATATTTTGAGCATAAGGTTGTAAATTAAAAATTTCTATAGTATTCATTTTAAACATTATAAGGATGAGAATTATAAATGAATGAATTGGGCATCAACATAATTTTATACAATTATTAGAAAAATACTAAATAAAATAGACCATAACATCAATTTTAAATGACAAGCCATAAATTAACATTATTGTGAAAGAAAATAATGGTTGATTAAATTTAGATTAGGATTAATTTTGTAATTACAAAATAAAATTTTTAATAAAATGTTAAAATGAGCTAGAATGCACCATAATAAGAAAAAGATAAATATTAATCAATAATTTTAATTAAAATTAATACAACAAAATTTAAGATGTTGAAATAGATGATTAAATGAGTTTGCACATCAACTCATTTAGTATCAAATCAAGATTAGAAAGTCTTGATGGATAGGGAGGAAATATAGATCTTATAAAAAGTAGAAATTTTTGGACAAAATATTATTATTCTTACTTTTTAGTTAATATATTGAATTTTAAATTATTATTGAATTGCTTTGTTTGTTTTCTTATTAGATCTTTTATATTAGAAAGTATTGTGGAAAAAATTTATGACCCCACATAGAATTTAGGAATTTCTTATTTAGATGATCAAATGCATCATCAAGGAGTAAATATATTATCTCAAAAGATAAACATGTTTCTTATAATGAATTCGATCATTTAATAAAAGACTCTTAAGTTTAAAGAGTCTTTCATGTACCAGAGAGTTTTTTCCTGAACTACATGGAAAGTAGAATAGGATTTATTTTAAATTGGGTTCATGGTTCCCAATAGAGGTAAGCCCCTATAATTAATTACATCTCAAGAAGAAGGGTATTTTCTTAAGAATACTCTCAATTGAATAAATAAGTTATTATTTTTATGAATTTCTAAGATAGTTTTCAAAGAATTATATTTGGAATTTCAATTGGGATTGGTCCAAAGTGGAAAGAGTTATTTTTGGAGGCCAAATGGGATGAAGTAGGAAATTCCTGTTGATACTAGGATGCTTATTATGCACTTCAACTATCCTATCATTGGGCTTTAAATTTTGAGTTTAATTTTGATTTTGAGTTTGACATTTTCTTGGAAGTCTAGGACTTAGATTCTAACAGCACAAGACTGTAGAAATGCTTAAGGTTGAAGACTTACTCTAAGGAGGAAGTTTCATAACCTAAGTCTACAAGTATTCTAACACAAGTCAGATGCTCGACCTAATTCCATTTTGGAAATTATCTGATTCCTCTCACTTGAGGGAATAAGCCTATCCTTGACTCTTATGGACTTATAACCAGCCTAGAGGGGCTATCAGGTAACACCACCTAAGAACATTTTAAATTCATGATGCCAAGTCTTATGGAATGCAGGATGGCTAGGCTATTATCTTCTAAGAAAGTAATCTAAGAATTTTAGACTAACTCCCTAATCTCTAAGATCATGTAGGGTATGAAAATGCACTAACTAATACATATTTTTTAGATTTTATATGTTTTGACTTGATGTTCATTTTAACCTATGGGTATGCCATTTATGTCTACATGGTATATAATTAGAAGAAAGTCATGGGCTAAATCATTCTTATAGGTTAGATGCCCCTTATGTACAATGGGTGAAGTGCCCATTTCAAGAGTTAGAGCAATGTGATTGTATGATTTTTGAGAGCTAATTTATTTCTAATTGATTTTAAGTTATTCATAAGGCTTTAATTTATATGAGGTTTGAATTTCATTTTTTTATATTTGATTAGATTTCATTTAATTGGGTAGAAAATTTAATTTTTCCTATGAACTTACGTCCAGACATTCATCACAGAAAGTATAACATGGAAAGAAATCTAGAAAAGTAGGTTAATTCTATTGTGCACCTAAAATAAATTAAATCAAATTAATTAAAAGAAAGGCCAATGCGGTTAGGTACTACTATACACTCAGGAAGAAAAGAAAATGGGAAGCTAAGCTCTACCCTTATATTGCTCAACCTAGGACTATAAGTTTAGATCTATGAGTCTTTGTTCTAGGATCATCTCTTTCTTCAGGACCTCCACTAGGCTTTATAGGGGACCTTTGCACCATCTCCTAGTAGGGTCAGCTCTTACTAATCCTATACCTTATAGATCCTAACCTAATTCTAAGCTCAATTTTATATTTTGAATTCAAAAATAAATTCTAAGCCCTCTAAATCAAATGTTAGAAAAATACAAACAACACACTACCGTTATATTTTTGCAAACATACAGGCTTAGCATTAATTGTTTGCCAAGCCCACTTGTCCTATGGGCTATGTTAAAGGACTATTCAGCACCTATCAATAAATAATAATTTTATATTTATGACAGTTTTCCTTTTTAGCATAACTCTTTGTAGAAGACAATGTTAGTTCTACAAATAACATCATACCATCTAAACAAACGATAATCAATCCTAGCAATCCAGTCTAAAATAGTACACCACAAAATAATAAAAACAATCCACATCATAGCATCACAACATCTCACAAAATTTTATATAAAATTAGAACAATCTAACCTAAGTCTAGAGTCCACGACCTATTATTCTAGTGTGTGAATAAAATGGGCTTATGTGGTAAGACATTATTAGGTTTTTTTGGGTTTTATTTCATTTTTGGATTTGAGTATTTTTTTATTTACATTTAGATGATTTCAATTCAAATAATTTAATGATTTATTGATTCTTGTTTTCATTTTAGATTCATTTTATTATGTTAAAGTGGAATTTAAATTTTCAAGAATGAAGAATAAAAGAAGTTCTACTTTTGGGTGAAACCCATTCTATTCAACATCCTAAATCATAATAGGATGATATCTTTATTCTAAGGTAAATATTCATCCTAAAGATCTAATTAAAATCCTAAGTATTTTAATTAATCTTTTCTTTTAAATTTAGATGATTTGAATTAGTTTAGTTTATATCATTTTGTTTTAAATTTATTTATTCTTTTTCACTTAGTGTTTTGTGTTTTAATTTCTTTAAGGTATGTTTTCTTTATCAATAATATTGTGATTTGAATTAATTTTCACTTGAAGTTTAAGTCATTTGTTATTATGATTTTAATTTCATTTAATTCCTTTTGGCTTAATATTGTGTTATAGATATTTCATATTTTATCATTTATTTTATATTCAATCTTTTCTTAATTTGATTCATTATTCCTTACTTTATATGTTTTCTTTATTGATTATGATGATTTATATCTTTCCAATTTTAAATTATTTTCATTAGATTTACTTTACTTGTACATTAAATTTATCTTAGTTTAGATTGATTAGGTTTTAATGTTTATGATGTTTGAATTCATTTATAGTTTAATATTCATTTTTGTTAAACTCATGTCATTTTTTTATTTAAGTTTAATTCATTTATTCATTTTCATTGATGTTTATTAACTTAAGTAAATTTACATTTTAATCTTAAGTTTAGTATTACTCAATTTATTATCTTTCAATTTTATAACCCATTTACATCAATGATTCCTTCTTGTTTCAATCTATTTATTCCATGAAGTGTTCTAGTGTTTATTAATAAATTTATATTAAGATGATTGTTTTCAAATCATGGTTTTATGCATTATGGAATAGTTTAATTCATTTTCCATTAATTTAAAGAGAGTGATGATTATGTTATTTGAAAAATACTTAGCATAATGTAATTTCCTTTATTCATCATGACTTAAGGAGTTTAAAGAAAGGTTTCTTTCATGTGCATTAAACTTGTCCTATGTTACTTTAGAGTTTTATATCATTTCAAGTTCAATTCAACCTACCCTAAAGTTCAATTACACTTAATTTTTCATTTTTGCATTCATGCCACTTCATTTTTTAATCTAAATGGCTCTAATGTATTTATATAATAATGGCCTATAAATTTTAAGATTAATTAATTTTATATGTTAGTTATTAATGGATTTATTATGGTTTAAGGGGTTATTATTCTTGGAATATGATTAAATTTCATATTTTCACTTATTCATAACCCTTAACTTAGGATTAGTTAGGTTCCTTTGCTTTCAGTTTGCTTGCGTATTTTTCTTTTAGTGTTTTGATGTCAATTATAATGTTTTAAGTTTGTATTATGGGTTTTGTGATTTTTATGATTTTTTATTTATAATTATTTTTTTAAATTGACCTAGAGACATGGAAATTCAAATATTCCCAATCTAAAGGTCAATTGGGTTTGAAATTTTTATGGCAAGTGGGGTTCCTTGCCAATTTAATTTTCCTAAAATTTCATCTTAATTAGATGAGTAATTATAGTGTAATTAAGGTTTTAATTATTTTATTAAAAATTAAATTAAATATAATTTGGTAAAGATTGTTTAGGAGTTTTTTTCCTTGACTCTCTATAGAAATATGCATCCAAATAGGTTTATTCATAATTTTTGGGAGTTTGGTTGATTTATTATATTTTATTTAAGTTCAGGTTGATTAATTAAATTAATTAATTCAATTAATGGCTAAATTGAATCATTTTGTGATTTATTAAGTTCTAATGAGTTTCAATAGTTTATTCATGTTCATTAGGATGTATTATGATGTTTTGAGTTGATATGATCATTTTCCATCATTTATTTCATTTATTATTAATGTATTTTTATGAAAATAAGGGTTTAAGATTTGAAATTTGAAATATTAAGATTTTTTACTCAATAAATCATGAAAACTTTACCTAATGTGTATCTTACTATCAATTTCAACTCCCCAAAGTTTCATTTCATTTTGATCAATGATTTGGGATTTATTAGGGTTTGAAAATTTTCATTGAAACCCCAATTAAAGCTAAAATACCTCATATAATTTTTGGATTTATATTTAATTTTTTATGAATTTTAAAGAGTTTAGGCATTTTTTATTTTTTTTAATTCAAAAAACCAAGGATTTATTGTTTAAATGCTCGGATCCACATGGATCTAACATGGTGTCGCTTTCCATGTGGCACTACATCATTAAGCCACGTAGGATCCACGTGGATCCCATGTTAAATTGGTAGTGCATGTGAGTTAATTATATGTCATCCCATCGAAGATTGGATGGCTCTGATTTGACCTGCAATTCTCCTTAAGGGTTTTAGTCAGATATCCGACTAGATCTTGGCCGCCTTATAAAGGAACAAATGGTGAGATTTTATCTCCTATGGTGATGATGGAGGCTTAGAGCTGTCCATCATTTATGCATGATTTATGGCCATCCGACCATTGAAATCACACACTTTCGATGCCAAATCCATCAATGGATGAAATCATGAAGATCTAAAAGGTTTGATCTCACTTGAGATCAAATTTCCTTTGAAAAGTGTCAAAACTAAAAGCTTGGAGAGGTCATTAATGGCATACATTTATCTCGGTGATCTCTAGTGGTGGAATCATATCCAATATCTTCAGAATGATGTGTGGAGCTTTTGTCCAAAAGGAATTGATTGCCACCTTGTGGATCACCTCCTAAACTAAGCTCAGCTTGAGTTCCATTGGCCTTGGTCATTCTCCGGCCTCCCGATGGTGAGGGGATCGGGGAAAGATTAGGTTCATCTTTGTGCAAGGTGGGGAAGGTGATGGGATGGTCAATTTCACTTGAGAATGGATCTCCTCAATTTTACCATTAGAGTCGAGAGCTTTTAGTGCTCATTTCTCCTTCTCTTGGTCGATTATGGGTGATTAGAGATTTTGGAAGCTAGATCCATGGCTCACTGCCTCTCTAACATCTGTCCTAAGCTAAAGAGGTGTAGGTAATGAGAAAATAGGTTATGCAAATTGCATTAAGCTTCATATGCCTTTGACTTGCCATAGCATATTTCTTGGCTTTGACACTATTTGGATTTTATTAAATGGCTTAATGTTGGATGAGAATCATCACTAATTTAATTTGGGAAGGATTTGATTACATCCCAAGGAGATTAGTTGGAGATTAGGTTCAAAATCTCTTTAAATTATGCCACTTAATTGGCTTGATTTGGATTGCATTGTTTGATGGATTAGCTTTAGATCAATGCTTGGATTATGTTCATTTAATCACTAATAAATTTTTTAATCAAAGATTTTATAGAATTTGAAGTTTACTGGTGCTTATTTTGTGTTTAGTCCATTTTAATTCAAACAATTTTAGGTTGAACTTAATTGAGTCAAATGATTTATTTGGCTTAATTATAATGCATTTAATTTTAAATTAGGTTAATCCAAGACATTTGGAATGCATTATATCAAAAAATTTCATTATTTAAAGTTTGAAATTAAATTTAGCTCATTTTGGTTTCATGGGTTAAATTTGGGTCAAGTGACCAAATTGGCCAAATTGTACTCAAGATCACAACCATGTAGAGTTTTGTTTGATTCTAGGGCTAATCATTCTTTCATAGATTAGAAATATTTTATGCTATTGAATTTATCTCATATTATGTTACTAGTTTTTCTATTATTTTACTTACTAGAGAATATATAACAGCTAGTTATTCATGTGTTTGTTGAGATTTTTAATTGAAGATTGGTATATGAGTTGATAGTGTTGCCCTTAATTGAGTTTGATGTTATTTTGGGGATGAATTGGTTAAGTAAATATGGTGCACATATTGATTGCATGAAGAAGTGAGTGATGTTAGTAGTGGGTGATGAAAATATTCATTTTCAAAGTGCTAGAGTACTATCATTACTTATTTCAGCTCTTTAGATTCATAGATTATAAATGATGAGATGTTTTGTGTATCTTGCTCATGTAAAGAGAGTAAAACTTTAATTATGATTGATGGAATTCATGTGGTAAGATTTCTAATATTTTTTTTCTAAGGAGTTAATGAATTTTCCCCTTGATAGAGAGATATAATTTTGTATCGAAGTTCTACCTGGTACATCTCCTATTGTTAAGACTCCTTATAAATGGAACCTAAAGAGTTATAGAAAAGATGAAGGTGCATTTGAAAGAGTCCGTAAAAAGATTTTATTAGATTTAGTACATCTCCATGGGGTGGTCCTTTATTGTTTATAAGAAAGAAAAATAGCATGATACAAATGTGTATTGATTATAGAGAATTGAGTTAAGTGACCATCAATAATAAGTATCCATTGCCAAGAATTGATAATTTATTTGACCAATTGGAGCATCTATGTTATCAAAGATAGATCTAAGATTTAAATATCATTAAGTGATGGTGAAAGAGGAAAATGTGATGAAAATAACTTTTTTATTTTTATTTTATATTTTATATTTTTTTATGTTTTATTTTTATTTATTTATTTTATTTTTATTTTTTTTTTTATTTATTTTTATGATGAAAATAGTTTTTATTACTCATTATGTCCATTATGAATTTTTAATCATGCCTCTTAGTGTGATCAATGCCACTGTATAAAGATTTGATGAATCAAGTATCTATAGAATATCTGTATAAGATTTTTATTATTTTTATTGATGATATCTTAGCATACTCAAAGACTGACGATGACCATGCTACTCATTTGAGGTAAGTATTGGAGACCTTGAAACAACACAAATTATATCCAAAATTCTCAAAGTGTGAGTTTTTTTATTGAGGAACATAGCATTCTTGGGGCATATTGTAAGTAGTCATGGGATATCTGTAGATCCTTAGAAGGTACGAGCTATTGCTAATTGGTCGAGACCTACTATTATTTTTGAAGTGCATAGTTTTCTTGGTATGACTATTTATTGTTAGAAGTTTGTTAAAGGCTTTTCATAGATTGTAATTCTTTCGACAAAATTATCACATAAGACAACACCATTTGTTTGGATGGTGGATTGTGAAGATAGCTTTCAAAGATTGAAGAGTTGTTTAGTGTTAACACCTATTTTAACTATTCTATTTGGTACTGAAGGATTCCAAGTATTTAGTGATGCATCATTGAAAGACTTAAGTTCTCAGTTAATACATAATGGTAAAGTGATTTCTTATACTTTTAGATAGTTAAAGCCACATGAAAAGAAGTATTCTACTCATGATTTAGAATTGGTAGCTATTGTGTTTGCATTAAAGATTTGGAGGCATTACTTGTATGGAGTTAAATGTAAGATTTATATTTATCATCAAACTTTAAAGTATATTTTTACTTAAGAGTTGAATTTGAGATAGAGGAGATGGTTGAAAATGATTAAATATTATGATCTTAGCATTCAGTATTAACCTGGTAAGGCTAATGTTGTAGCAGATGCTCTTAGTAGGATGTCTGCAGAGTAGTATGTTAGATTACCTCAGATGTTGTACTGATTCATGATATGGAGAGATTAAAGCTAGAAGTGGCTAAATAATGTGATGTAGACTTTGAATGCTTTCGTAGATGATTATGAGAGATTGATAGACTATATTCATGTCGGGAGGAGACCTGAGTTACATGTGGATGATCATGGAGTGTTGATTTGTAGAGATTGATATATATATATATATATATATATATATATATATATATATATATATATATATATATATATATATATATATATATATATATATATATATCTGTGTGTGTGTGTGTGTATACATATATTTTTTCTCTAAGCAAGTGGGATTTGGTTTATTTTTTCATTAATTTAGATTTACAAAATAGAAAACTTATTATTGAAATTTGATGATGATAAAAATTTGAATTTAATCTAAATCTACATGTTTATTCTTCTTTGCACATTACAAGTATGCAATTATTAGACTAGAGAGGTCAACTAAGAACTTCCTTTGAACTAGTAGCCCTACGATCTTGAGTTTTCAGACTATATACTTGATAATTGCATTAAACATACACATGATTATAATCTTTGATCTTTCTTTGTCAATTTAAATAACATGGAAATTTAACAAAAAAATCTCTTGAATTAATGAATGTAATACAAGTATAAATGTATAGATGTTGAACTTATACCTTGAAAATAAATACACTTATTTCTTTATGATAGATCATTTAAAAAATAGCCATTCATCACATTGATCAAGGCATACACATGCAAATTAATGAGAGGCTAGCTAAATGTCATAAAGAGATTCCATTTAACTCATTAATCCCAAGAATACATGTATGATCATAAAACCATTTAAGTTTAATTAAGTTTATTTAAGGGATTTTTAATTAGAGTGATTAATGGAATTAAAGTAAATTAAACTTAACCATTAATTGTCCCATGACTCACTCTATTCATTACATGCTTTTTATGATTTTTTAAGGTTTAATGAATATTTAATCTAACTAAGCCTAAAGAGACACATAAAATTTAACTAATCATAACATATAAGCCCAAAAATTCCAAAAATAATTTGAAAGATGCATAATAACAAATAAGGAAACCTAAAATATTCAAGTCATTTAGTATTATATTTTATAATTAATTAAATACATAAGGAAAAGTGCAATTAAGCAATTACTCAAAATACTTGAAACCATTTAGGATTTTCTTTCATTACAAACCTCTTTGTTAGTTGAGCACAAAGATGGGGTTAAACACATTCTTTAGAGATTTGTGCAATTAGTTATAAATTTTCTAAGTTTTAGGTCATTCAATGGATTATTAATGGTTAATTAACCCAATTAATGATGATTTTGATATTTAATTATAAGCAGAGGTCCTAATTATTTTTTTCTAGGTGTTTTCATATTCAACAAGAGAATTTGAACACCAAAACACCATTTGAAAATTTTCATAATTTTATAATTTAATAATTAGCTTAATTATGTCATTAAAGATCCAAAATACACAACCCTTAATGAACTAACTCAAATGACATGAAATAATTGTAGGAGACAGAGAATGTTGTTAGAAATGTTTCCTTAAAATTTCAAATCATTTAAGTGAGTAATTTAGGATTAATTTCTAAATTAATGATTTCAAATAAACTTTAATTACTCTCTGTCTAATGGATAAAAAATTAAGGCTTTTTTTTTTTATTCATTAATTTTGTAGAGTATTCATTTGCATTTTTTTATTAATTAGTTACAAAATTTCTAAATTTTTGGCTAATTAAACCTATTTAAAATCTCTAATTAAACTGATTTAAATAGTTAGTGTCGAGTTAATCGCACTTTACGTGTGGCAACATAGGATTGGTTATTTAAACAATCTGTTATGGAGCTGACTCTGCTAGCAGCATATGCATTTTGATCTTGGATGTTTTATCAAGGATATAATGGCTTTAATCAAACTAGGATCTATTAAGGGAATTGGTCCAATTCTATCATGCAAAAAAGGTCATGTCCATCAAATTTAATCATGAGAAATGGATGGTGTGTGATTCATCTTCAACGTCTAGTGAGAGGTGGAGACTGTTTTTCTTTCACCAACCAAATATGAGTTAACCATGGTTGGATTTTTATTCCAAATCATACAAAAAGATCAAGAATAAAATTGCAAAGGTTTCCTATGATTAGATCCTAATGGATTGCACGAACACTTCACAAAGCATGGAGAATCTATGGCTAATCCACAACTTTGAGGATTTATGAAACTAGAGCCAATGTCTAAAGAAAAAAATGATAGAGCTAGCTTCATCCTAGTAGAGATAAAGCCTTGTTAAGATGGTTCCCCTTGTCTCTTCATCAATTGTTCATGAAACCAACACACCATCATGACTTGCTAGAGTTTGGTGTTTCTATGGCTTCAAGTGCTCGAATCGAGTGTGTCTCATTTCATTTTGGTTTATAGGTGGGTGGAGGAGGGTGAGTAAATTTGAGGTTTAAAGGTTGGAGTTGAGCTGAGCATTTGGGGTATTTGACTTTGGGGAAGCATGATGGTGGTAAAAGCTTGGATGTAGAGAACTTTGGAATGTTTAGGGACTTGCAATGGGAGTGTGAAAATGCTCTAGAATGACTAAGGTGCCTAAATTCAAATTGTATATGCCTCCCATATGAACCATTAATTTGGCTTATTTTAGGAATGAGGAGGGTATATTGCAGTGGCTTAAGCTTGGGTTGGGGCTGATAGGGCTGATAAGGTAGAGTATCTCTAATGGTTGGATAAGTTTAGGAAAATAGGGTGAAGTGAATAGCCCATTGTGGGTGAACCAAAAGTTATCTAAGATGATTTGGACCTCACTTTAGTAAAGGGCTAGACAAATTAGCTTCAACTTAGGTTGAGTTAGTTGGGATGTGCTTAATGAGTATTAATGATGCTACTTTAAGCAAAGAAGGGTTGGACCATTCCATTTTGAGATTTTATCTTCATTTGAAACCTTGGTTCATTTGGTTTGGATTGAACTAGGTTCACCATGTATAGGTTCACTTAGGCAAGAGTAAAGTGTTCTAAGCATAAGTCATGCCAAATTTGTTTGGTTTGGAGTTGGTTTCGATTGAGTTTGGCTCAACATGACTCATATAGGCAAATTTTGGTCAATTTAGGTCAAGTGGACCAATTGACCAAATTGGGCCCAAGGGGTTATTAGGTCAAGTTCAATATCATTTTGGAATGTGTTGGAGTGATTGGCTTGTTCTAATTAAACCCAAGTTAATATGGGTTCATTTGGGTTAGCTTGGGTTAATTGGTCAAATTGGCCAATATTGGATCCAAAGGATTGTTGGGTTATGTCCAATAATCAATTTAAAATAGATTAGGAGAGTTGGTTTGATTTATTTTTTGTTTAATTTGGGTTCAATGTGGTTCATTACCTAGGCCTATTTAGGTCAAGTGAACTAATTGGCCAAATTAGGTTACAATTTGACATGAGTTGTGTTCAATAATGTATATGAGATGATTGTAGGGTTTTATGTCAGTTTAATTTGATTTTGGACCTATATGATTTAATTGGACTAACTTGGGCTAAGTGAGCCAATTGGTCATTTTGACCACTAATTAAGATTTTTATTGAGCTCAATTGGTGTATCAAACGGTTAGGACAAGGTCAATTTCAAATTATTTTTGGATAGATTTTGATTTGGCCCATGAAGATCTAAATGGATCAAGTTAGGCTAAGTCAGCCAATTGGCCACATCGGATTTCAATTAGGTAAAGTTTATGCATGGTTTGGTGTTTTGGATATCATATGGATGATTGGTTGAATTTAATTTAGGTTTTGGTTAACTTTAGATAATGGTGTTCTAAATGGTTTGATTTGAGTTAAATGGACTAATTAACCCATTTAGAGCAAATTATGCTTAGTTTGTATTTGGTATGATTAGATTTGAGGTTAGGATGTGTTTATCTTGATTTGATTTGGTTAATGGGAATTTGGGTTGGTTTGGCCCATACCCTAGGGTTAAATCTAATGAGTATTTGGTTTGGGTTACATGTCCTTTTAGTCACAAGAAGTATCTTAGAACTATAGTAGAGAAAATTTGAGTGCTTAAGATTGAAGTCCTAGGACTGAGGGTGATAAGTGTCAACCTCACTAAAAGTGAGGTTAACAAATGGACCTACCCGCAATAAGTATGGTGGATTGGAAAAAGTACAATACACTTATCATCATCGATTGAACTAGTTAAATAGATCCAAAGGAAGGTAGGCAAAAAGGTGTGCACTACCACTGGGTTTGGAGGAATTTGTATTTGAAAATATCAATTGATGATCTATTTTTGTAGTTTTGGATTCACTTCTATATGATAGAGATTTTAAGATAAATGTTGGAATTAGATATAGATTGTAAGCTTAGATATTCATGACTTAAATCTACTAGAGCCTGAACTAATGGAAGAGGGAAAAGTTCCAAAAGATAGATTTAGTTTGATTTAAAAAGAGATTTAGCTAGGAGGGGTTGGATCCTACCTAAGCTTGCTAGTTTGTTAAAATGATATGGAGATATGTGATAATGAGAGGTAGCATATCTTAAGATAATATTTCACCTTAAGATAATTAAGGATGTATATGGACCCTATCAATGTGTGATAACTATACTAAGAAGGTGCTTCCATGGCCTTGACCTATCTTTGATTCACCAGCCAAATGAATAGCCTATCATTTGTAAGATAGTTACTACCCAACCTAGGAGTTGACTACTACTAAGTTAGTTTAGGTCATACGTAAATGGGGTTGGAAAAGATGTTATCCAAATAAGATGCCTATTGAGAAAATGATCGTGAGGACATTATCCAATCCCTAAGATGTGTATAATTGGCTGTGCGAGATGGATTACATTATGAAGGGGCCACTGAGGCATTATCCAACCTAAACTTACTAGTCAAAGAGATAACCTATCATTTGTGGGATAGTTACATCTAACCTAAGCCATCTCATTGGTGTGCGATGGATTACACTAGAATGGGACTTGGGGGAATCATCTAACCTAGAGTTACTAGCTAAATGAATAGCATAACATATGTTGGATTGTTATTATCCAATCTAAGGGTTGACTATTGGGAAAGGATCCATGGGGACTTATCCAAACCTAAAGTAATCTTGGTCATACCTAAATGGGGTTATCCAAATATGATGCCTATTGGGAAAGGGGTCACGAGGAAGTTATCCAATCCCTCAAAATGTGTAGGATGTATATAACCCATGTAAAAGGAGAATACAAGAGAGATCTTAACCATGGTTGATGAATGGGATCATAAGGATTATTTGAAGATGATTTTAAATTTTGATTTGAATATGATTGAAAGTTTCTTTGAGAATTTGGACACAATAGGCACCAACTTGATATGAAGCATAATTTTGTTGATGAAAATTATTTTCAAGTATAATTATGTATAATATTTTTTTAGATATAGCCCATTGAAAGGAAGAATTGGGAGTTCACTTTTATGATCAATCAACTAGTATGATCTTCATTATTAGCCTTTTATATGATGAAAGGCCCATCCCACGTTGGTTCAAACTTGTTCCCCTTCTTGTGATGAGTAACAATTAGTCTTTTAGAACTAAAACTAGCTCTCCCATTTAAAAGTTCTCGTGCAGACCAATTTATTATGAGTTAGAACCATCTATGCCTTTATATAACTTGTTGTTTTGATGATCATGGAGATACCTCTCTTCATGACCTTCAAGCTCATTCGACTGAAGGTTGGCATATGCTCAATTGCAATTTTGTTACCAATGATAACTCTCAGTGAAGGGAGCTACACTTCCAAAGGAAGAATAAACTTAAACCCATAGCCTAATAGAGAATGGAGTGGATTGAGTCAAAGTTCTATATGTAATGTGATATCCACATAAGGCTTCAACTAACTACTTATTCCATTGCCTTTTATTTTCTTCAAGTGTTTCCCTTAAAATTTGGATGTTTTGAAGGTCTTGTCTAACCCATTGGCCTAGGTGTAGCATATGGACAAATATCTCCAATTTATGTTATGTTGTATGGTGAAGTTGTTGATCCTAATGCTCTTGAAGATGGGATCAATAATGATTTATTGAGGTACACTGAATCTATACATGATATGGTTCTTAAAGAATTATAGGATGTGGTCGATTTTGACCTCTCTCAATAGGATCACCTTAGCTTATTTAAAGAAGTAATCTAAGCTAGTAGAATGAAGAGATGACCCCTTGAAAAAAAAATTAGGCCAATCAGGCCAACAATATAAATGTCCTAGTTCTCAAACAACCATAAGGCTATGGTTGGATGAAAGATGTTGGGTTGCTAATATAGGACCACCCAATGTACACAGCATTGGTGGTAATGACAAGCAATGCTCATGCAATTTATGATCATCAAGGGCTAGTAATGTCTAAGTATTTTAATTTTGGATTTCATTTTTAGACATGATTAGTGTACATCATACAATCCTGCATGCACCTTAGTCATAATTTTTTGTCATCATGTTTATCTAACTAGCATAACCACATGTGGTTAAAGGATAGATGATACAATGTGTGATTAATAAGAGCATAGGATAGTTCTCTTTTCTTGACTTGATAGTCATGAGATTTATCATAAAGTAATTTTCCTTCACTCAAATAGTCAACAAAGGACTGCCATCCAATCAATCTCTTCATCATTTTCAGCAAGGGCAAGCTCCTATTAAGGTGTTTGTTTACCAATGTATTTTGTATAAATAGGAGATAGAACTAGGTAATTATGCACTTCTATCTATATAAAATCATCATTTGAAAAGACCATCTCCTTAGCAACTTATTCTAAGGCATCAGATATGGAATTTGTCTTAGTAACACCATTGTGTACTTGTTGTATTAATGAAGTTTAGGTTTGATTTTTTTCCATTAGAAAGCAAAGATTGCATTAATCAGATAGACTTATATAGACAACATTTTCCCATAATGAAAGGTAAATTTGGCATGCCACTTAGGATAAAGGTTCTAAGGCTAGCTAAAATACAAAAAGAATTTGATGTGTATTGCTTAGAAGCCCCAACCCTAGCAAGATGATTAGCCTCTCGGATGGATGTGAGAAAGTTTAATGTCCTTGAGTTTGATTAGTTAGAGTATTGAAGCAATCTGATAAGTCATACTCCATGGATGCTTAGTGGTTCCATTGATAATGCTGAGTAGATGGATGAAATCCATTAAAATACAGAAGGGGTTGGGGAATGCTTAAGCAATCTTGAGGGAAAATAGCAATTCATCAGCTTCAGCAAACATGGGACTTATGGAGTTGCAAGGGTTGTGGAAAGTGCAGCTCCCAATCTCTGATGATTCCTCCTGATCCAGTTATGTTGGATAGAGGCTGAAAGGAACCATCAATGTTAATTTTAAGCTAAGTGGGTTTTAGCTTAATCTAAAATACCATATTACCTTAATGACAACTTGGTTCAACATAAGATTTTGATTCAGTAGATTCTATTTTCAATCACTTATAATGGACAACTTGTTGGATGTGGTTGAGTATTTATTGGACAATGGCTTGAAGTGTTTTTAGTTTATTGTTGTGCTTAGTTTCATTTCTATCCATCCATATATGCCAAAGTGAAATGATAGGAAGAAGTTTTGAAATGCATGTGGAGGTGAGCTTGTCTGAGTTGGTCCATGAGTTGAGCAGTTGAGTGAAATCACTAGAATGTGACACCATGTTTTGTAGAATGAAGTGTGATTGGAGTTTAGTCTAAATATTATTGGCTTTATGATAATGAAGGAATAGATGTATTGTAGTTTCCTCTTCATAACATAATTGACATTTAGAGGCTAAGTGGATCCCTCTTTTCTTAAGGCTATCCTCAGTAGCTGAAGCATTGCTGAAAATTCTCCATTAAAGGAAGGAGATAGTTGGCCTACAGTAGGGATGTCATATGGACTTTCCCCAAGAAATAGGGGCTAAATTAGTGGTTGCCTTGTAAAGTTTGCTTGTGAGTTATTTTCCTCCCTGTAGTGTAAATAAGGCCTTATCTCTAGTAGCGGATTAAGAGGAATGTGGATAATGTCTTCAACAATGTTTCTGGGAAGATATTAAAGCAACTCATTGTGATTCCATGCAATAGAGGCTTCCGTGTTGAGAAAAAAGTCTTTACCCAATTTCTTAGAAGTTAGCTTAAGTCTGTGCATAATGGGTCATCTTGATACCAAATGTCATTCCACTTATCAACATTTCCATCCTCTATCTTCCATTTAATGAAAGGTTCAACAAATTTCTATCTTTAACAAATTTTTCTTGAGGGGATAATTTGATGACCTAATTTTAGCTTCCATGGGGAGAACCTTATGGAATATTTTTCTACCATAAACTTGGCCCATAGAGTTATGTTTTGCCTTGATTTTATCCAAAGTTTCATGCAATTATAGTGGATGAGGTCCTTCAATGATTTAAATTTTAGCCCACCATTATCTTTAGGCTTACATGCTCTTCTCCATGCTCTTAGTGATATCCTTTCCCATTTCTCCAAAGGAAGGTGTTGAAGATGGATTCAATTCTTTTTTGAGTGTGGATAGGCATTTGTGTTAAATGAAGATTATGTAAATGAATGGCAACCAAGATACTTTGGATTAAATTAAGTCTACCTCCATATGAAAGCAAGTGATTCTCCCATGATAGCAGTTTATTTTGCATATGATATCAATGAAGTAGACCTTCATGGCTCTACCTGTATAGGTAGTGTTGCCAAGATATTTGATAGGAATGTGTCCAGTTCTAAGTCCCAAAGAGTCCTGTATCCATTTAGCTTGACTGCTATTGATTTTATTACTTAGGTAAATGAATCATTTATCTTTATTGATCTTTATTTCAGTTTCTTCCTCAATCTAGATAAAGTGTTGATTTTTTAATAGAAGCTTTGGTTCCATTTTAAAAAAAGAGGACATCATCAACAAAAAGGTGGGAGATAGAGAAACCACCTTTGTAAGGTATCTTGTGGATGGGTGGTTATAGATCATGCTGTAAGTATCCTAGATTAATAGTCCATTACAATAATGAATATGGTTGGTGAAAGAGGATCTCCTTGCTTCAATCCCCTAGTAGATTTGAAGTAGCATGTTTTAACACCATTGACTAATACTAAATAATAGTTGTTAGTGATAGTTTTCATGATGATGTTGATGGATTCAACTATAAAACTAGTGGCATGTAATATTTGCTTGATGAAATCTCATTGGATGGTGTTTAATGCTTTGTGTATGTCAAGCTTGATTGCTAAGATATGACCTTTTCACTTGGTATTGAGATCCTAAAGCATTTCATGAGCCAATAATATATTGTCACTGATGTTTCTGCCCTTGATGAAGGTGCTTTGGTTGGGGAAATGAGGCTGAGAAAGATTTGCTGCAATCTTAGGCAAATGATTTTACTTATATTTTATGTACGGTACTGGTGAGGCTTATTGGTCTGAACTGACCCTGTGAATTAGAAGAGTTATGCTTGTGAATAGGGTTAATGGTAGAAGAAAAGAAGTATTTTGGCACATAAGTGTATGTGAAGAATTCTTGGATGACTTGTTAGGTGCTAGTTACCTCCTGAAATAGTCAGTGCAATCCTCTTGTTTAGTAAGCCATCTATTGCTAGAGTTTTTGATTTTGGAAATGGTTTGATGATCATGTGGGTTCAGTGATTTTGTTAACTAATAATTGAGAGGATATATTTTGGTTTATCTCTTCTTTGGGAGGAAGCCACATCATCAATGTATAACTCCCAATGATGGCTATTTGTATTCCTTAAACTCATGAATTGCTCATTAGATTGATCATTATTTAGAAGAAGAATTAGTAGTAAGAGGATGTACTGGTAAGAAGTCAACTAGAGCTTATCCTTTCACAATATGAAGGGGAATAAAAGTGATATAAAATAGCAACAAAATTATGGATCATTGTGCCAACCATCAGGATAGTGTCGGTTGCATCATGAGATATTGGAGTGGGATGACTCTTGAAATTAGGATGATTATATGAGAAGCATGTAGTGCCTTAATTTTTTTGTAGTAAATATCAAAGCTAAGAATGCTTCTCGATGGGTGGATACTTCACTTCTACAAGTATAATGTGATGACTCAAGTAGTATAAGCATTTTATTTCCCTTATTCATTGGCTTGGGTCAAAATGTACAAAGAGAATCACTAAATGTTGCAATGTACATAATGAGTGGTCTACCCATGATAGGGGTACATAATATTGGAGATATCATAAGATGTTGTTTAATGTTTTTGAAAGCATGTTAATAGTTATCTTCTCATCAAAATTTAACATCTTTCTTTAAAAATGTAGCAAAAAGTTAACACCTATCGGAGAGGTTCGATATGAAGCATCTTTGATAAGACAACCTATCTTGAAATGATTTGACTTGGGTTAGACTTTTTAGAAGTGGTATTTCTAATATCATTTTAATCTTTTTTGGATCAATCTTAATCATATGATATCATACTATAAACCCTAGAAAGTTTACTCATGTTACCTTAAAAGCACACTTAAGAGTGTTCATCTTTATATTATAAATATCTCGCATATCATATAAATGGTCTTCATTTGCTTTGATTTTGACCAAGATCATGAACATAGCATTCGACTTTATGGTGAATAAGTTAAAAATCTATCATATCTTGCTAGTATATGGTACCAAGATTTTTAAGGTTAAAAGGCTTAATCTTATAGCAAGAGATTTTGATTAGAGTTCTAAATGCAGTATCTTCTCATCCTAAGGCACCATCTTAATATAGTTATAACTCGATGACCCATCCATTAATGAGAATATCAAATGTGATGAGGCTCCATCTACCAACAGCTCTAATATAGGTAATGAGAACTCATCATTAGGACTAACCTTATTTAGAGTCCTAAAATTGATTCATATGTGAATTTGACTATTCTTTTTAACTAAGATGACAATGGCTGACCAAGCATGATATTTTTTTTGAATAAAACTATAATCAATCAGTTTCTTTACTCTTGTAATAACTTATTATTCAATGTCTAATTGCATGCATCGAGGATTTTGTGTCATTAAAATTACATGAGGTTGATTTTTTATCTTATAAATTGCAACATCAAGAGCTAATCTGGGCATTTCTTCATAACTCTAAGTGAAGCAATCCTTAAACTCTAAATGTATTCTAACTAGGTTTTTGGCTTTGAATTTGTTCAAGAGTTAACTTATGAATGGTGGTTATGGATTTCTTTTAGTGCCAAGTTAATTTTTTTTCCTGCTCATCAATGGTTGACTTCATTTCTTCCTACAGTTTATGAGTGCATCGCTAACTTGGAGATCATCAAATTGATTGAAGTTCTAAAAAGATTTCTTCAAAAGAAATGATGTCATCTAAAAAGACTCTACCGAACTCCAATTTATTAGAGAATACTAAACAATACTAATCATCATATATTTGACCAACTGTACCAAATCCTAACCTTGGCCTTGACTGAGCCTTCTTCAATTGTTCTTTGAAAGTTGCTTAAAATAGTTAGATTTATGTTTAGACCACATGTGGTATCAATTGTTAATTTTAAACACATGGTGAGAACCAATTAAAAAGTAATTCTATTATTTCTTTGAAAGATTCATCTTGAGTTTTATATTCACTCCTCAAATTAAGGATGATGTTCTTGGATAAAACTTATAATGCTTAGAGTCTTCATTCAATTTTGGTACTGCTTTAACTACAAAACTCTCAATAATCTTTGAAGAAATTGAGGGTAGATTTAAAGTGATCAGATACTTATTGATCATCTCAAATAATGATAATTTAAACACATTACAATATGGTCGGGGACCCTATCTTCATCACTATCTGGCTCTACTATCACCTCTAGCTTGCATTTCAAATGAGGTGAGATGACTAGTGTGTTAACCACATATGACTTATCCTCTAAGCTAGATTCTAAGTCTATGTAAATCTTAAGAGGGCTTCAAGCCGGTGGTATGTATATTGGCCTCCCACCTCTCATGCTTCTAGGTTCCTTTCTCATCCTTGTCATATAAGGGATCAAAATATGTCACCTACTCATTAGAAAGAAGGTAAGATGTGATTGGATGATAATGCCAGACTTTATTGTAGAGAAATTTTGTGACACAACATAGAGTTTAGGAATTATTTATTTGGATGATCAAATATGACATTAAGGTATAAACATATTATCTCAAAAGATAAACATGTCTTCCTTTAATGGATTCGATCATTTAATAAAAGACTCCTAAGGCTAATGGGTCTTTCATGTACCAAAGATTTTTTCCCAGAACTACATGAAAATGTAGAGTAGGGTTTATTTTAAACTTGGTTCATGATTCCTTATAGAGGCAAGCCCCTATAATTTATTACATCTTAAGAAGGGTTTCTTATTAAGAATACTCTTGATTAAAGAAATGAATTAATATTTCTAAGGATTTCTGAGGTAGTTTTCAAAGGACTACTTTTGGAAATTCCAATTGGGATTGATTCAAATTATTGAGAGTTATTTTAGGAGCCAAATTGGATAAAGTAGGAAATTTCTATTGATATTGGGATGCATAGTAGACATTTCAACTATCCTATAATTGGGCTTTAAAATTTGAAATTATTTTAGAGTTTGAATTAATATTTTCTTCAAGTTTAGGATTTAGATTATAGTAGCACAAGACTACAGAAATGTCTAGGATTGAAGACTTATTCCTAAAAATGATGCTTTAGAACCTAGTCTACAAGTGCTTCTAGCACATGTCAGATGCTCAACCTAGTTCTATTTTGAGAATTATCAGTCATTCCTCTCACTTAAGGGAACTAACATATCCCTGACTCTTCTAAACTTACAACCCGCCTGGAGAGGGTTGACAGCTAACACACATTTTAAATTCATGACACTGAGTCTCATTAATGTAAGATGAATGGGTTATTATATTTTTAAGAAATGAATCTATGAACCTAGACTCGTTCCCTAATCCCTAAGATCATGTAGGGTGTGAAATGCATCTAACTAATGCACATTTTTCAAATTTTTAAATATTTTAGTTCAAGATTTATTTGAGGTCTTGGGTATGCATTTGTATGCTAATGTCATGAAATTAGAAATGGTTATGTTCCAAGTCAATAATAGAAGGCAAGCTTCCCCAAGATGGTGGTCATCCTCACATGTTAGATCTCCCTTATGTGTAATGGGTGAAGTGCCCATTCAAGGATTTAGAGCAATATGATTTCATGGTTTTAAGATCTAATTATTTCTAATTGATTTTATGTTTTACCTAAGGCTTTAATTTATGTGAAGTTTCAATTTTTCTTTTATTTTTATTCCAGTTGTTCAGATTTAAGTTGGGTATAAAATTTAGTTTTTCTTATGAGCTTTATCGTCCAGGCATTTAATCACAAGAAAGCACAACACAGAAAGAAACATAGAAAAATCAGATTGATTCTATTGTGCATGCAAAAAAAATCAAGCCAATTTAATTTAAGAAAAAGGCCAATGCGCACTATAAACCCGGATAAAAGAAAATGAAAAGCTCACTTATACAATGCCTAGAACTACAAGTATAGATATATGGGTCTTCTTTCCAGGATAGTCTCCTTCTTGAGGGACATCCATCGAGCTTCATAGGAGACCACAACATCTATCTTCTGGTAGGGTCAGCTCCTGCTAATCCTAGACCCCTCAGATTATAACCTAATTCTAAGCTCAAATTTATATTTTTATTTCAAAATTAATTTCTAAATCTTATAAAATAAATGTCAGCAAAATACAAATAGCATATAACAGTTATATTTCACAAACATATGGGCTTAACATTAGTTGCTTACCAAGCCCACCTATCATATGGGTTATACTTAACATTTGGTTGATTTATTATGATTTAATTAATTTTTGGTTAATTATTTGAATTATTTAATTCATTTAATTATTTAATTAAGCCTTGTGGTGATTTATTTAGTTTGAATGAGTTTCATTGATGATTTTATATTCATTAAGTTGATTTAAGGTTATTTAATTCATTTTCATGAGTTAATTCATTTTCTATTTATTTATTTAATTAAAATTGAGGTTTAGGAATTGAAATTTCATATTTCATGAATTACATTGAAATAATTCATGAAAAGTTTTCTTATGTGTGTTTTAACATCAATTGTAGTTCCCCAAAGTGTCATTTGAATTTAATTATTGGTTTGTGATTAATTAAGGTTTAATTGATTTCATTCAAAGTCAAATTAAGGGTAGAATACCAAATATTAATTAGGGATTACAATCTTAGTGGATTCATGATGAATCCATGGAGCCCAAGTTTGTATTTTTTGGATATTTATTTATTTATTTTTTAATGATTTTTAATTAATTTTAAAAGAGATTTACCCGTTTTATAATGACAGACCGACGTGGTGCTTACCTGGCACCGTTGCCATGTGCCGCGGCTGGGTTTGGCCATGTAGATCCTGTGTGGTATCTACATTAAAAGTGGTGCCACATAGGACCGTCTGATCAAAGATCAGATGGTTTCGATTCGATCTGTGATGTCCTTAAGGGATAAAATCAAATTGTTCAATTAAATCACAACCATCTGTTCCTAATAGATCTCCAGTGAGAGACCGACATTGTCCATAATTTTCGCCCAAATTTGGTGATTTCTAGTGATTTTGGATGCATTTTTTATTGCAAAATGATCAAGGGTCATTTTGCAACCCATCTGTGTGGTTTGATCCACTTGGGGATCAATTTCATTTTGAAAAGTACAAAAATTGATTGCCTAAAGGATCGGTGGTGGAGCGTACCTTATTTTTATCAATCACCGGTGGGGGATCGACTCTATTAGCTTCATATCAATGCGATGAAGCGGTGTATGGAATTTGACAGCTTGTCTCCCCATTGATTGCTCTATAGACAACATCATATCAGTTTTTTGATGGCTCTAGTCATTTTTTGGCTTGCTGAAAGCAAAGGGATGAGATGGCTATTTGTTTGAGGTCATCTCGACCTCTTGAACATGTTGGAACATTCAATTTGATGAATGAACATCTCCCTTGGATTTCATCATTAATAGGCTCCAAGGCCATTGATTTCTATTCATTTTATGGTGAGCCGGCAGTGAGGAGTCGGGGAAGGGTCTCCTCCTTCATCTCTTGCCTTGGTGAATGATTTGAGAAGAAAAGGGGGGAGGGAATTGGCTCTCCCTCCCCTCATTACATACTTGGCCAAAGCCTCCTTTTTGGCCTTCTTGGTGGATGAAATCTGGCCACTAGCAGTGGCAAGGATAACCAAGTGGTGGGTTCAATCCCTCTTGGCCTTGTGAGCAAGTTTGAATGACTACATGGAAAGGATGAAAGAAATTACTCCCTCTTCCATGCTTGGCTGAGCCATTGGCTCCTTAGCTCTTCCTTGGAGGAAGTAAAACTCTTCTTGATTTTCTCTTGGTGGCCTTCAATTGATGGCAACCATATCTCTTTGTCTTTAAGCTAAGAGATGGACTTTTAAATGAGATAAGGGATTAGCGAAATCAAAGTGAACTTTGTTTCTTATAATCCCTCATTGACATTAGATAAGTTTATCATTTTTTCTTGATTTAGATTTGATGAATTTAATTAAGTTTACTTGGCAATCTTTTTTAATCCATGCAAGGAAGAATTTAAATAGGTTCCATAGGTTTCATTTCAATTTGAATCCATTAACCTTAACATTAGATTTAATTTAAGTTTCAAATGCTTTAACTATCATTAATTTATTTTAAATTTTGACTTGGATCATCCTTGATTGTCCATTGGATGACTAGGAATTGACTTAACCCATGCCACATGAAGGTTTAGCAACTCCAAGTCAACTTGACTCATTTTGCCTTAAATGGGTTAAGTTGGATTTGGTTGAGTCAAATGACCAAATTTGACTCAATTAAATTATGTTCACACTATAATTATATTTAATCGCATGTTTGAAATGATTTGGAGAGATTTATTTTATTTAATTTCAATTGGAATTAAATTTGAACCCATTTATTGAAGTTTGTGGGTTCAATCACTTGGGTCAAATGATCAATTTGACTAAATTGGACCCATTGATGAGTTGAATTGTATTTGATTATCATTTCCAAATGATTTTGAGCAATCAATTGAGTTGATTTTAATTTTATTTGAGTTTGAACCCAATTAAAGTATAAAAAAAATTAGATTTCTTTAGATTTGTGATCAAATCTGTTTATTTGATCATTTGAAATATTTGGAATAATTTAATATGGTCAAATTCATGGTGGTTGACCTTTGACTTGGTGGAATCCACCTGAGTCAAACCTATGTCAAAATGGTTGACTAGATTTGACTTTTGTTTGATTTTTTAATTTATTGCTTTATTTTAATTTAATTTCAACTTTATTTATTTGGATTTGATTTGATTTAATGCAAATTTGGGTTGAGTTCACCTAAGCCAATTAAGTTAGATCAAACCTAATTAAGATTCCCTATGTCACTAGGTATAGTGCCCTAAACATTGAATTAGGAGATTCCTATTTGAGATTATGACATTCTAATTACTAATTTCAGAAGTGATGTTAACCTCATCCAAAAATGAGGTCAACATTTACTTTCTTCCCCAAATTTTCTTCTTCCTCTCTCTATCTTCTTTCTTTTCTTTTTTTCTTTTTCATTGTTTTCTTTCTCTTTATCTCTTTCTTTTATTTTTCTTTTTAATTGATATTATTTTGAACATCTTAAGAGTAAGTTGTTTATCTCTTAGGGAGGTAGTAGTTTGCATCTTCATTTATCCCATTCTAATTCACTAAGAACAGTTTCATGTCACCTTTGATATAATACTCTAAGCCACTTTGCATGAACTTGATGCACTAATAGAGTGAGGATGCTACCATCTTATTCTCATGTAGCTAAGGTCTCTTTAATAAGGCATTGAAGGATGTATCTAAATCTATGATGTGGAATTTTGCCTTAATCTTGAGATCAGCAATGTATAGCAATAGTGTGATCAAACTTAAGGCCCTTTGGTCTTATTTATTGAATCCTTTCAACATCATCTTATCCAAAATGAGTTTAGTGATGTCGTTCCTAAAGTAAGTGAGGGTTATTAGGCTCATAATGTTGATCAATGCTCTAGGTCATCAAGCACTCTAAATCTAAAGTTGTCAACATTTACTGAGATGAAGATTGGATGGTTGTGATTTGTAGTTCATAAGTGTATATCTTTATCTAAGAAGGTGGCTCCTAGGACTTCTTTGAAGTAGTAGGCTTCTTCTTCAATAATAGATGTAGATACTAGTTGAGCTAAGCATATTTTTTTGATCTAGTAGAGCTTTAATTAGGGATACTCTCATTTCTTTTGATAAGACAAGGGCTTCATATATGCTTAACTGTTGACCTCATTTTTAGAATGAGCTCTCAACCCCTCCATCTTAGACATAGAACTTCTCTTAGATTTTAAGAGTTCCTTAGTCTTAAAACACATCTAGTGATTAGGTGGACACTCAACCTGCCCTAGAGACTTAGAACAGTTAGCCATAAGAATAGGTTATGCCTTGGGGGTGTTAGAAAAATTTTCTCCACCTATAACCCAAGTTCCTCACTTCCTCCCTTCAAGTCAAACTCAAATCAATTCCAACTTGATTGATTTTCTCCAAACCCATATCAACTCTAACTCTAACTTAAACCTTGAACCAATTCAATGGATTTTCCTCAAATCATAAATCAATTCCAAATTCAGTTCAAATTTTTTTCATGACCCAGTTATTTTCACATATATAAATGAAATATAAATTCAAAACAATCAAACCAAATTCAAAAATTAAATTCAAATCAAAAATCTTTCTTACACTTTGATTCTATCTTATGTATTTAGCCTAAATCAAATCTAAATCAGTTTAAATTTAAGGAGTTTTCTCATAACCAATTTATATTCTCATTTATATTCACAACTATAAATGAAATACAAATTCAAATATCCAAAACAAAATTCAAAAATCAAATCCAAATTCAATCAAAAGAATCTAACCTAAGCCTTCAAGTCAAAATCTTGAACATAGCCAAATCAATTTCAAATCAAGCCAAACCCTTGATTTTTCTTCATGATTCAATCAATCCTACAATCACGAATCCAAATATAAACATAAACTTTAAACATCAAACCAAAACTAATTCAAAACTCAAACTCAAAATCCAACCTATGCCTTCAAGTCAAAATCTTCAACTTAGCCAAATCAAAAATCAAGCCAAACCCTTGATTTTTCTTTGTGATTCAACCAATCCTACAATCACGAATCCAAATATAAACATAAAATTTAAACATCAAACCAAAAATCAAACTCAAAATTCAAACTCAAAATCCAACTTAAGCCTTCAAGTCAAAATCTTGAACTTAGCCAAGTCAATTTCAAATCAAGCCAAACCCCTGATTTTTCTTCATGATTCAATCAATCCTACAATCATGAATCCAAATTTAAATACAAACTTCAATCATCAAACCAAAACTAAATTCAAAAATCAAACCCAAGTTAAACTCATGTTCATCCTTTGAACTTGAAATTGTCAAATGAATCAAAACCCATTTAACTTCAAATCACTTGCAAATGCATTTATATTTCAATCATAAGTCCATATGTGAGTTCAATCAAACATAGGCCACTCCATATGGCCCACTTAGGCTCACATAACTTAAAGTGACTTAAAGTACCTTTATGAGCTAAATTCTAATTCTAACCAAATTGGATTGAACTAAGCCCATCTAAGCCTCACATTATGAGCAATAATCATCATGAGAAGATCAATCACTCAAATTGGGTCAAACTAAGTCAAACCTAAGGGTTAACTAAGTCAACACTTAGCCAAAATGATACCTAAACTAGCCAAAATCCACCATAGTCCAAATTGATTGAAACCATTGATCAAAACTCATTCATGACCAATGTTTGAACTTGACCAAGTCATCATTGGAACCTAACCTAGCCCAATTGACCACTTCACACCAGTTGACCCTACATGAGCTAAAAAGTCAAAATATATCAAAACTTGATCTAAGCCAAATTGATTGAAACCAATGGGTAAAGTTCATTCCAAATCACTTGTTGAACTTGACCAAAATCACAATTGGCCAACTAAACCTAACATAGCTCAATTGACCATGAACCCAACTTGACCTAAAGGGTCAAATTGAGCCAAGTCTAAATATAAATCAAATTGTTTGGAAACAAAGATACCAATCCATTTAAATGATCAACCAAACATAAACAACCCATGAACTAACTAAATATGTCAAATGAGTCAAATTGGTCAACTTGACCCATTTGACCTAAATGAAATCAAATGAACCAAATTCAAATATAAAATAAATTGAATCAAACCAATGATGCCAAAACATTTCAAATGGTCATATGAACTTGACCCAACCCTTGGTTTGACCCAATTTGACCAATTGGTAAACTTGACCCAAGTTGACCCATTTTGACCTAAATGGGTCAACATGAGTCAAATCACATCAAACCAACTCCAAATTCAATGAAACTTGGCCTAACCCTTTTTTCAATCATACCAAATATATTCAAATTGAAATCAAGGTCAAATGACCATTTTACCCCTTGGCCATGGGGTAACCAAAAATCAAAACCACTTGGAATTTGGTCAATTCCTCTTCATGGACACATCCTCTTACTGGATCAAATGGTCACTATTGGATATGGTGCACATGAACCAATGAGTTCGGGTCAGCCCAACCCAACCCAAGGACAAAATTGACCACTTGCTTGAACATGAGCATGTGGGGATCATTCCTCCACTCAATTAAGCACATGGGAGCTTCACCACTCCACTCCTTTAGCCAAACTAAATGCCATGACACTCCTAATAGCCTAACAAACCTTTTGAATAGGGTGTATTGGATCAAAATGGCAAGGAAGCTTGCGGCCATCCGATTCACCAAGGGGGAGATATACTTCCCCTAATTCCACTTGAATTCATCAATGACACATTCGATTGAGCTTAGGGAACTCAGGGTAAGTCATTGCAAGTCTCCTCAAGCTTCTTAGAGTGAGTTAGAATTCTCTATTTCTCGATTTCTCTAAACCAAAAATAGGGGAGCTCAAGCAAATTTCCATCTCACTTAATGCTCCAAACTAATCCAATTCCTCCTTCGAGCACCCTCAGAGGGCCTAGTCGAACTCATCCCAAGCTTCTTCCAAGCTCCAAAGGCAAGGGAGGTGGGACTTTGATCAAGACCATGAGCATTTGAAGGTGAACTTGGTCTATAGGAAGATTCATTCAATCTCAACACCTCAAATCTCCAACAAGGCTTCGTATCCACTAGATGAAGCTACTTCAAGGGATTCGAGCACCGGCGATAGCCTCTAGTGAGGTATGCCATTAAACTGAGCATAGTTTCATTTTTTTTCTTGATTCTTTGTGAAGGAATATTCCACCCCAAGCAAAGTTAGCCGTTGGATGTGTTCCCCTTTACTCTTTGATGGTGTGGGTTGAATTTGGTTTCAGTCCGAGCTCAATCGAGCTCGGATCTTCCCCTAGAACATGGACGGTGGCCATTCTTGGTAGGGAAGATCAGGGATGGATCATGGGTCGTCCATATGCGTATTTTGGATGGACAACCATGATCAAGATGAGTCAGATATTTGATTTAATCCTTTAATACCTTGGGCTTAATCTCAGTCATCTAATCTTTTGATCAAACGAATGGGGAGAAAGCGCGTAGCACCGCCGCTGATGCGGAGCTATGATGTGATAACTTAAGTGGCCTCTCCCATCAAGCCACGTGGAAAGCGCACGCTGTGTCTGCCTCCTTGTGGTATCGACGGGATTAACCACTTAATTAGGCTATTTAATTAATGAAAAATCACGAAAACTTCAAATATTCATAACTAAATGAGGAAAAGTCAAATAATATGAGGTGAAATGCATACGAAAGATATTTTAATGTGAAATAATATAAAATTATTTTCAATGAATTTTGAACAGTGATATTTCCTAAATTTGGGTTTTATTGGGATTGTGATTATGCTAATTATTCTCTAATTATCCCACTGATTAATCCAAACTTATCATGTGCATTTAGTGGGATGACTTCTACCTCCCCTAATTTTCTTGGGATTTATTAATGGTTTAATTAGGGGAATTACTTGGTTCATTCTTAATTACCCTCTTAATGTAAATAAGCTTAATTAAATGT
Organism: Cymbidium sinense; assembly: GCA_021442155.1. Taxonomy (NCBI): domain Eukaryota; kingdom Viridiplantae; phylum Streptophyta; class Magnoliopsida; order Asparagales; family Orchidaceae; genus Cymbidium; species Cymbidium sinense. The sequence continues at coordinate 147,328,586 of CM038220.1, forward strand.
ATGAATAGTGATTTAATCCCTTGATTGAGTTAATTAAACTTTGTTTGAGTGATCAGGAGGTTTAGGGAATAAGTTTGGGATATTTTCCCTAAGTTATTCCTTAAACCCCCTTTCTCTTCCTTAATCTAAATTCAATTAAGGGTTAATCCACTAATTACTAACTTAATTAACTTGATAAAATTTTTAAAGCATTCCAGAACTTAATCAATCCATCTTGGGTAGATGCTTAGGTGTTTAATAACCTAAGTGGCTTAAGAAAATCAAAATCTAATCCACATGTGTGGGAAGGGTTATGAAAGTACTTAACTTAAACCCTTTAGCTTAATTAATCATTAATTATGAGCCAAATATATTAGGCCCTTTTCTTCTTAGGTGCATTGCTAATTTAAATTTCTTATGTGATTTTATGTCATATTATTGGCTCATAATTATTTGGTTAAATATGCTAAGGTGGTATATGTAAGGGGTAAATAATACACTTAATGTACACCTTAACCTAACTAAAATATAGAATTGACCTAATCACCTAAAAATAAAAAAATAACATCCATATGTGGGAATGGGTTAGGACTAGTAAACTCATCTCACATTTCTCAAATTGAAATCAAACTCAAAATCAAACAAAATTTCTTTAAAACTAAATTTGATTTACTTTAAATAATTCTATTCCATAGCATTGCTTTAGGAATTAATTAGGGTGAATAAATTTACATTGCTTTCATCACTTTATTTCTTTTCTAGCATGATAAATATATATGCCATATGAAAATCATGCTTTCATTCCTTTTAAATATCAAAATTAAAATGAAATATTTTCGTTATGTCAAGTTGCATGTTTTGTCTATATTACGAATATGAATGGTTATTATCACTATTAAATTCAAAATTATTTTTCAAAATTTATAAATCAAACAATAAAATTGAAAAGTATGCTACTTATAATTATTTATAAGCTTGCATGTGAGAAATATAAAGATAAGTATTATGTGGCTTTGATCCTCCCTCTCTTTCTTAACATAGAATTGTATAAGTTTGGCAAAGTGTACAGTCCATTTGAAAAGTACATAACACTTAATCAAATCCATTCCTATACACTCTTATGTCATGACTTAAGAAGGAATTTCACATCACATCGATGAATTAAACAACCAAACCAAAAATCAAATAAATATAAACTTTTGCATCTTTCTTTTTCCATTTATTTCTTTTGTACATCCATATGTATTTAAGAAAGTGATATATTAGTCTGACAACCCTGGTTGCGGTTTTAAGTAGCCCTAGCTAATACCTTACACCCCGTGCTAACAATGAACCACTCACTTATGCCTTTCATACATACACGTGCATATGAATAAAGGATAAAATAATACCCTCCTTTCTAATCATGCATCATAAAGCATCCAAATTTTCTTAAGTAACACTACTTAGCATTCATCATTAAGACGTGCTAAACATTTTCATTTGCATGTATAGATATGCTTAGGATTCCTCCATATGCATGTTATACATGTTGGGAAAGAAATAAAGTGGTGTGTGTTTTGTGATATTAATTCACTTTACTTAATCTTAAAATGTCTTTCTCTTTGGATAGGTTTGTTTAGGGAAAATCTAAACTTAGGATTAATTAAAACACATAATAAAATATTCATTAAATAAAAATCAAATATGAATCTACCTTAGAAATTATTTAAGGTAGAGAGAAAAGAGAAGTTCCCTTCTCTTTTTCCTCTCTTTACAACTTAGTAATTAATTGTAGGTTCATTCAAACATAAAAAAATCATCAAATAAAAATTAACTAAATCAATTAAATAACTTAAATAAAACCACCCTCTAAGTTGAACATTTTCACACTTAGAAAATTTAAACCTTAAATCCATAGCCAAGCATACCACAAAAATCTTACATAGCACGTACATTAGCCTAAGTCACCATTTCTAATTTTAGGTTAGGGTAGTGCATGGTTTGATGCTTTGCTTTTGTTTTATGATGTAATATTTTAGTCTGGATGTTAGGTTGAATGTGCGTGGAATGAATGGTAGGACGATTTAGTCTAATCATTATTTTATGCAAGGGATTGTGCTTAAGGGGCACTATAATAATAAAAATATAAATGCTTTTGCTGTGTAGGTGCTTATACCCCTAAGCATAATCCAATAGGCTAGGTGGACTTGGTTACCCATGTGTGGGGTGCTAAGTCCAATATGTGCTTATACATGCTTGGGATTTGTTTGGTTTGTTTAGTAAATCTCTATTTTATATGTGTTAGTTAGATTTACTTGTCCTTTTCATGTAATTTTGCAATTAGGATTTTAGAATGATTGTTATGGGGGATTAGGATGAGCATTGGTCATATGATTTCATCTTATGTACCATGTGAAGTCTTTGGAGCAACTACATTCTAACCATCCAAAAGAAGGAACCAAAAGAAGAAAGAAGAAAAGAAGAAAAGAAGAAAGAAGAAGTGAAGAATTGAAGACCCCCCATAACATGAATTTCTTACTTAATTATAATTAATTCATTTATAATCTAGGTTGTATAAGGGTAGAGCTACCTAATTTATTTTTGGTTTATGCGGTGGTGCCCGACCATAAATGACCTTTTATTCTTTTGCATTAGCTTTATAAAATGTTTGATGTTTTGTTTAGCTTGTGCACTAAAATGGAATATTTTTCTAGTTTCTTCCTTGCTTGATGTATGGCCTGGATGATGATTAGGCTCTTAGGAAAAAATAAATCTTCTACCCAATTAAGCAACTCAAATTTTGAAATAAATAACTCATAACCTCTTTAAAAGCTTAGGCTAAAATCAAGATAAAAGAATTAGTAACCCTTACGATGGAGCATTACTTTTATAACATCATGCATAAAAAAGCATTTTATTTCACTCTTGATTGAGGGCTAAGAGCTTCACACTTTTGCCTATAATCTATATTTCATTTATTTTACTTATGAAATTGATTGCATTAGATTTAAGACATTGAAGCATGCCCTTACATGACATTGTCTCTTAGGGTGTGTGTTTAAAGATTTAGTCTCTTCCTAAATAAATAATAACCTTGCTATCTTGCATAAACATATGACTTGCCTACATATTTCAAAATTGTAGGAGTTAGTTAGCGGCCACTTCCAGGTGGTTGTAAGTCCAACAGCCGGATGGTTTATCCTCTCTTGTGGAGGTAAACCAAATACCCATTTTTACCTTAGATTTAGGTCATGCTTTTTGGCTCTCACCAAAGCTCCCTAGATTTAGGTTCAAAGATTGCTACTTTCCTTTGTGGTCTATGAGCATAAATCCTCACCTCTTAGGCATTTCTGTGATCTTGTATCATGGAATTGTAAGCCCTATATATCTAATAAAAATTCAACTCAAACAAATTAATTCAATTTTAAAATGTAAAGCCCAACCATAGGGTAGTTTGGGATGCTTACTAGGCTTCCTAGTATCTTAAGCAACCCCTGCTTATTTTCATTTGCCTTCGATAAGAACTCCCTCCTCTTGATCAATCATACTTAACTTTCTAAAAATAAACCAATTGATTGATAGTCATACCTTTCAAAATATTTGGAGACAATGATCATTTACCTTAATCGAGGGTATTCCTAAGGAATCCCGTTCCTTAGGATGTAATTAACTATGGGGGCTTACCCCCTTTATCAAACTTGATGAACTTGGTTTAAAATAAACTCTATTTACTTTTTCATGTAAAGTAAGGGAAAAATCTCAGACATTCAAGTGGAGACAATGATCATTTACCTTAATCGAGTATTCTAAGGAATCTTCCTTAGGATATTAACTATGGGGCTTACCCTATCAAACTTGATGAACTTGGTTTAAAATAAACTCTATTTACTTTTTCATATAAAGTAAGGAAAAAATCTCTAGTACATTCAGAAGACCAATAGTCCTAAGGAGTCCTTATTGAGGTGATTAGGTCTATTATAGGGTGGTGACTTCTATCTTTTGATATAGTATACCTCTCCTCAATATCGTATCCGATCACCCTAATAAGAACATCTATGGATCTATGTGGCATCCCAACAAGACATATTATATATATTGTTTTATTTCATTTGTCCTTCTTTTTTGAAAGGGAAGGGGATAGATGAAGGCAGAGATATATATAAAATTTTCACCATAGATACTCAATGGGATGGTTCCTCTCTCTATCTTTGTAAATGATTTGTCTCAGTATCGATAGTGGGTTTGTACTTGGTATGAATCTAAGACTATCTTTCTTTTCATTGGCACTTAGCTTATTTCATCCTTAAGTTAAGTTATTAACATCTTTAGGTTTTAGGACCTCACCCGTGTTGGTCTTAAAACCACCATAGGTTCTCCAATGGGTGAAAATAAAAAAATTAATAAAAAAAAAATGATTAAAGACTTCCTCCTTACCATTTTTATGGTAAGGAAAGGTTCATTCTAAAAATAAAGACAAATAAATCCTTCATAAAAGTCTTACTTTTCAAAAGCACCTTTTTAAAAATACACTTAATAAAATATTTGCACTACATCTAATAATTTTTTAAAATTGTTCTTGTAGAAATATTTCAAAAATAAAACCAACAATCATGATTTTCAAAAGCACAAATGGACTTCTTCACTCAATTCATTTTGATGAAGACTTCATTTTTAAAAATAAAATTTCAACAATCGTAAACTTTCAAAAGCATAAAATTTGAAGATGGGCTTCCATTCAATACATTCAAATTGTGGATGGATGTTACATCTTCAAGCAAAATCACAACTTTGAAATTCCACTCAACACATTCCACATGTGTTAAGTTGGAATTTTCACCCTTTCAAAAGCACATATGAAACCTCTTCATTCAATATACCCACATTCATTGAATGGAGGTTTTATTTCCAATCAAAATCAAAAATAAATTTTCCAAAAGAACATATGAAACCTCTTCAATCAATATACCCATATTTATTGAATGGAAATTTCACTTCCAATAAAAATCAAAAATAAATTTTATAAAAGCACATATGAAACCTCTTCATTCAATATACCCATATTTATTGAATGTAAATTTCACTTCAATAAAATCAAAATAAATTTTCAAAGCCCTTGAAACCTCCATTCAATATATCTATTATGGGTTTCATTCAATCAAAATCAAAATTAGACTTTCAAAAAGCACATATGAACATCTCCATTCAATATACCCAAATTTATTGAATGAAGATTTCACCTCCGAAGAAAGTAACATTATTTTGAAATGCCACTTAGCATATTCTACATATGATTAGGTTGGAATTTCCTCTTTCAAAAAGCAATAATCACACATGAAAATACATCTTTTGAAAAATGAAACATAAATGATTTCTATCTTACATACCCAAATATGTTAAATGAAAATTTCTCTTTTCAAATTCAATAAAAAGAAAAAAATTTCAAAATACATTGGAACTTCATTCTAGCATACCACATTTGCTAAAGTGAAGTCTTCATTTTTAAAACAAAATCAAAACATAAAAATTTTAAATACATTTTTTGAATTTTACTTAGCATACTTAGATTTGCTAAGTGAAATCTTCATCTCACAAAATTTCATAATACATTGGAACTTCATTCTAGCATACCACATTTGCTAAAGTGAAGTATCTCTTTCAAAAATACAAAAATTTGAAACACATTTTTGGAATTTCATTTAGCATACTCAAATTTGTTAAGTGAAATCTCCATTTTACAAAATTTTAAAAGACATTGGAACTGTATTTTAGCATACCACATTTTTTAAAGTGAAGTCTCTATTTTCAAAACAAAATCCAAAACACAAAAATTTGAAATTTTGGAATTTCATTTAGTATACTCAAATTTACTACGTGAAATCTCCATTTTGCAAAATTTTAAAACACATTGGAACTTCATTCTAACATACCACATTTGCTAAAGTGAGGTCTCCTTTTTCAAAATCAAAATCTCCAAAAACAAAAGAAACACATAAGGATTTTCTTAACATACCCAAATTTGCTAAGAGTCTTATATTCAAAAATTTTCAAAAGCAAAACACACATGGATTCCCCATTTTAGCACACCCAAATTTGCTAAATGAAGATTCCATTTTTTAAAATCACAAATGATTCACAAAACAAAGCAAATAAAGAAAAAGAAGAAATTGTTTTCAAACACCTCACCTAGCATACTTAAATTTGCTGGTAAAATCAAAATCTCAAATCACAATTGACCCTTTACTTTAACATACCCTCATTTGTTAAAATATAGGGTCCTCAAAATGACAAAATCAAAATTCAAATATGAACCGATGGAAACATCTCTCCAAAAATATTTGAACCCATTTTCAACTTACCCAAAATTGTTGAAAATGGATTCTAAATTTAAAATTTCCTCTTTCCAATCAAAATCTCAAAATCTCTTCTAAATCTATTTGAGCCCGACTTAACACTTTCAAGATGTTGAGTATGGGTTCAAATTCTAAATCTAAATTCAAAATCAACAAAGTAAGAAAATCTAATTCAAGTTTATTTTTGACATTGCAGTTATAGTTACTTGATCAATTTTTTCTGTTGTTATACGATTCAATGGCGGCAAGTATGTGTTCACCTTTCCCATGGGATGGATTTGGCCTGGATTAGGCGCTTCACTCATGCACACCTCATTCACTTTGGATGAGGTTTTGAGGGCAGATTACACATGAGGGGACCTCCCTCACATTATTAGAGCATAATGGCCATGAGGCAGTCATTGGGTTGACATGTCGATTTTGAGATTTCCTTAAGAGGAAGGCGAAGTTCCCTAATAGTGGTGATGGTGTGCACCCCATGGTTCTCTGTTGCCCAGTTAGGGCTAGCACCACTCTCACCCTCAAGGGAAGGCTCCCTAATCCTGGGATTGTCTCCTTTTGAGGTTGGGTCTAGCTCTTACTCCTCCTACCAGGACCCAAAGGAGAAACAAGAACCGCATGATAAAGCGGTACCACACTAGGAGATGGAGGCAACCACACGATCATTGTTGAGGTTCCACTTTGGTTTCCTTGGTTACTGACAGCATCCTCTCTGTCTGAAAAGAGGATGTCGGAGGATTTGCTTCACCTCCAATATTTAGTTCCACCATTAATGAGAGGAGGTCATATCTTTATCTACATCTAGTAGAGCTATGGATGATGAGTCAGGCTCAGTTTAATTTGAGATCCATTATCCCCCGCAGCATGGGGAAGCATATTAGATAGGAGAGGGCCAAGGAGGCCCATACCTTAGTTCATATCACCACGGGGAGCGAGGTTTATAGTGGTGACTCGCATAGTGATTTTCCTGATTGGCATGCTACCCATGTCAATCATGCATAATATTCTCTGGGGACTACTCATGGGGGAGAGCTCCATGAGAGAAAGTCGATGGTGTCTCCACGCTCTACCCCCATTCCGCCATCTCTGATCCATGTTCATCTCTAGTTCCACCAAAGGCCATGAAGGCCACGGGGAGAAGAGGACCCCATTGGTGATCCACTACGAGAGATCCCGTTCTATCACCACCCTATGGTGAGCTCTCTCTCCCTTATGCTGAGTGGTGAAGGAATGTGACCTCAAAGCATAGTAGTGTCCTTCACCACCACCACCATAGGGGAGATGGTTGTAGCAATTCTGAGGGAGAAGGTGGCTGACTCAATTATGATGATGGATCCTCTTATGAGTGTCAAATGTGATAGTCGAGCATATTTCTTTCGCAGTATAGCCCTCATTGGGTTAACTCTCCGGTAGAGGAGGTGCCTCTGATGCATGATAGTGATCCCACCAGTCGACAAAGTCATTTGTGCCATTAGATCATTCTCTAGATGATATAGTAGCCCATTATTTCATGGAGAAGAAGAGATCTAGGATATGGCGATGAGGAGAACATCAGCTTTGATCCCAATAAAAATAATTTATTGGGAGATTCAGTAGGGGTTTGCATGGTAAATACCAAGAGATCCCTCCTTAGAAAGCAGCAGACTATGGATGGTGTTGAGGCTGAGCAAGAAGACACAGCCTACTCGACCCAACACCTCCTTTAGTAGATAAAACAGAAAGATGAAAAAATAGATAGGATGGAGAAGAGGCTCGAAGATCTATTAGTAGTTGTCTTAGCACTTCAAAACCAAGCACCGACAGTCCATCCTACTATATCAGAGGCCAGTCAGCCAGAGTTGGTGCATGTCTTGGATCTAGCCAATACTTTACCTCCAATAGAGCAAGGTAGCACTGACATGTATAGGAAGGTAGTGGATAGTACCTCCATACAACAAAAAGATATCAAGTGTATGGTTGACTAGCAAGCAAAAGAAGCATTGGCTCAAGCCCAATGAGGATCATTAGTTCTAAAGGGTAGACCCTACCCAAAGGAATTTGATGCAATCCAATATCCAAAGGGTTTCGTACCTCCTTCTTTCAAGAGTTTTGATGACAGTGGGAACCTAAGATAGCACTTTGAACATTTTAGAGCCAGTTGTTGCAATGCTGGTGGCAGTGATGCTTTACTCTTTCATCTCTTCGTCATTAGCTTATCGAGTATAGCATTTGACTGGTATGCTAAACTTCCCAACAGTTCAGTGAAGACTTTTGCTGAGTTAGAGAAACTCTTTATTAAGAGGTTTTTTGGAGCTCAGCAAAGGGTCATTGTTGGCGATCTCGTTGTGGCTCAACAAAACCCTAGTGAGTCTCTCATTGATTACATTCTCAGATGGCATAATTTGAGTATGAAATATGAACCACAGCTGCCTGAATAGCACTCCATTAAGATTTTGCTTAAGAATATCCATGGTCTAGTCACCTTCATGCTCAAAGGTTTCACCATCAAAACTTTTGAGAAATTAATCAACAAGGCGGATAGCTTGCAAGGAGAAGCCAAATAGTTATCTTCTCCAAATCTACCAACAAAGCCAAAGCTGCAGAAGGTATATGAGAAGAAACCTGGGGCAGTGATAGCAGTGGATAAGTGGAAACAACCAGCCAGAGAGCAGTTTGAGACCTCGCTCCCACCTTGCTTCCTCCTCTACCACCAGCGCCTATGCAGCCTCCACAACCTACTACCTCCTCCCTCAACATCATCGGTGGTGGTACATACCGCATCTAGTATGGTCCACCTACTTTTTGTTTGAATAAACTTAACAAGCCTTATTCATTTAAGAGGGAGGTAATGAAGATCTTTAAGAATCTCTTAAAGAAGCCTAATTTTTCGAACTTGAGACTAGAGGAAGTGGGCAAAAGCCATGATCCTGACTTTTGCCCCTACCATCGTATGCTAGGTCATGTTTTGGAAGATTGCTTCACATTTAAGGACTGGCTTGAACTTAGCTTCAAGATCGGTGCTATAGTTATCCCGAAAGAATATCTTATGGATCTAATTCCATTAGGGTAATCCTTGGGGATACTTGCGATCCTTCCAAAACCAAAGAAGGTTGGGATATCTCCTTATCCAAAACCTTTAAGAAAATTATATCAAGATCAAGAAACTTTCCTTGGGGTGCTTGAGTAGCTCAAACCTCAACATCAAGGAAGGTTTGCAAGTTGCTAGAGCCAACGAAAGGGGAGCTCAAGCATTAGCGATGGCCGGCAGGATAGCCTAGTAGCGCAACCACCAACCGAGTCTAGCCTCCAGCCCACTATTGTAGCTACTACATCATTGATTACCTCCACTTCAGCTAGCTCTTCTTCTTTTAGTAGACATTTTGTATTGGCGGATGAGGGCATCAAAACCCTCACCCTCTTACTTTACTTGATTTCTACTATGTACCTCTTATCGAATCCAAAAAATTAAAGAATAAAGCTAGCTTGAATTATATCTGTGTCACTTCTGATAGGTTGTCTAAATATATTCTAATGATAACTCTTCAACTAAATAATAATAACAATTATCTTCCTTTTGATTGAGTTAGATTTTCCCACTCGAATACTATGGGTTGCTCTTGAGATAGACTTGAGAATCATCCAATTGAGGGTCCCATAGGAGAAGTTGTAGTGAGCTGGCGTGCGGTAAAATCTTCCATTACCCTACCATAAGAGATCACTGAAGTCAACCTCCATAGTGGAAAGGTTCTACCTCCTTGGGCATCACCTCAAGATCGAGGGAAATGAGTCATTGGTTCAGAGGATCGAGAAGCCCCTCCACAGGGTGCTCCACCCTTGGATATGCTTATGGAGGATCATCCCAAGGTGGACTACAATGTCCTCTCTCACCTAAGAAAGTTATAATCTAAGCTAAGAATATATGTTGCCATTATCTTATCCAAAGAGATGAGAAAATCAATAATCAAGGCTCTTTGTGATCCTGAGATAAGCTTAGCTTAGCTGATCGCTAGTGGGAGGAGGCACATTATTCCAAAGCTAGGAATCATTTCATAGATGAAGACCTTCTTAGGGGACATGGCATTCCCTGACATTGATTTTGACTTGCGAGTTCTCGATCGGTGCATCGGTGAATATTATGATTCTAAAGACCTTTGCTTATTTAAGGATCAAAATCTCCACACTCCGAGGGTGACTACCTCCAATGAGGAGGCATAGAGGCGGTTCTAGAGGTGGAAGACCCTTGGTTGGCCATGACCAATAGGGGTTATGTTCTAATTCATGGAGTACCCTATTCACATGACTTGGAATCAGCTGAGGATGAGTTTAATGGTTAGTATACCACCAATCCCTCCCAGTGGTTTCATTGGGTGACACTCATGTGCAGAGAAGACCAGGGCTTAGACAAAAGTAAAGTATTTAAATCAAATACATGTAAAACTATCAGCTGTTGGAAACTCTAACCTCACTTTCACTAAAAATATGAAGGTTTAGTAGTTGAAGCCCCTAAGTCTTCAGTGATATGGTGGAGATTCATTTTAGGATCATCCTCCTCAAGTCCAAGTTGATGTAGAACTTGAGAATTCATACAAATAATTAATGGAATTACCTTTTGATTGGTACTCGACTTGTGTTATTAATCTTGCAAAGAAGGGTTTCATTCCTTATTCATAGTTTAAGCACTGGTCAGGTACTTTGAAAAGCTATGGAACAATACAGGCAAAGAACCACAATCAAGATCAAGACTAGGATTTGGTATAGAGAGTCCAATCGACGACAATGATTACTGCTTAGTTGTCACCAACTATTTGGAGTCTGATAGATTCTTTTCACACCAAACCAACTCTTATGAGGATGTGTGTTTAGAAACCTTAAATGATAGCGATCTCTCAAAGATGCGCTTGAGAATTTGAAGAGAGAAATTCATTCAACAATTGACAAGCTTAAAGAAATCAACCTGGGATAGAAGAAAATCCATGCCCTACATAGTTCATTGTTGAATGATGAAGAAACCAATGACTTAGTTAGGCTATTGATTAAGTTTAGGGCTGCATGGAGTTATGAAGAGATGCTGATTATTTCACGGTCCACAAACTAGCAATAGATCTAATTTAACCCTATCAAGCAAGCTCAAGATGCATGCGATTAGAAATTGAAAGGTCATTTGAGTCAAGAATTGATGATGTGGTTTCATTAGAAAAATACCTACCAGTTAGCTTGTCATCTAATTAAGAAGAAGAATGACAAATTACATATGCATCAATTTAGGGAGATTTTAAGGCATGTAAGGATGAGTTTCCTTTTCCTATAAGAATTAATGGAACATCGCCTCATCTCATGTATTTTCTCTTTATGGATGGGTCATCACTATAAAATCAAGATGGCCCCGAGGATGAAAGAAACGCTTTTCAAATCGATCGATATATTGTTATAGGTCATGCCTTTCTTAAAATGGTGGTGCTACATACCAGCGGGCCATGACTTCAGATCTTCAATGAACTCATCCATCAGGTTGAGTGTTATGTTGATGATCTAATAATCAAGTAGAGAAAAGGAAGACCATCTCTTTGACTTGAGTAGTTTTTGAGCGATTAAGATAATATAAAAATGAATCCCACTGTGCATTGAATTCGGGAAAATTCCTTGGGTTATTGTCCAAGGGAATAGAAATTGATCCAAGATTAAAGCTATCTTATAAATTTTGCCTCCTAAAAGTTTAACTCAACTCAGATCTTTTCAAGGATGGTTGGCATATCAAAGATGCTTTATTTCTAACCTATCGGAGATTCAAGCCATTCTCACTTATCAAAAGGATGCCAAGTTCAAGTGGGATGACAAGTGGCCATGCCTTTGAAGATATCAAGTATTTGGTGAAGCTATAGTTTAGCCCTATCTCGGGCCACTCATCTCTACACTGCATTGGATGACTCTCTGACTTTGTTGGCCCAAGCTGATGAAGGCAATGAGTGCTCTCTACTACCTCATCATGATCGCTTTGAGTGAACTATCCACCAATTGAAACATTTCTAGCTTTGATCTTTGCCTCCCAAAAGCTATGACACTATATGCTTTCTCATAAGGTGAACTTGATTTCAGAACCAATCCATTCGGTATCTCATGACAGATAATGCTATGTTTGGCATGATGGTCCATGATTCTCTGTTTGATATCACATTCATACCCTCATGCGATAAAAGGATGCACTAGCGAATTTAGCGCAACACCCACTTCTGGCGATTCTCCGCTTAGTGATGATCTCACGATGAACAAATCATGAACTTAGGGAGGTTGACAAGATGGGAGATGTATTTTGATGGTGCTTCTTTTCATAAAGGGAAGCACCGATCTACTCTTCCGGAAAGGTAGGGATAGAATAGTTCTCTTAACTCTGTGATGTGATGAGATTCTCATACTATCTTTTCCAAATGACCAACCTGAATGAAGTATGAGGCTTTGATTGCGGTGCAGGTTAGCTATCACGATGTGTGTTAAGAGCATCAAACATCTTTGGGGATTCTCAGTTGGTCATCAATCAGATTCTCAGGTCCTACAAGGTTCTCAAACCCAATTTCATCACTACCATAAGTATACCATAAAGCTATTGGCCCCAAGTCACCATCTACAAGGTTCCCCAGAGAAGCGTATGCTTTGGCCAAACTTGCCAAAAGCATGTCAGAAAGTTGAGTCCATTCCAATAAGGTCAAAATAGACAAGTCCTATCCTTATTGATGTTGAACTCATCGAGACTTTCTCTTGAAGGAGAGGTTGTCATTTATAAGGACAAGGAGCTGGATTGGAGGCAACGTTCATAGACTATTTGAACACCGAAAACTACCTCAAGAAAAGTCACTCATCGGGTGAAATGAGCTCTCTCTATGCTCTGATGGCACCTGCAAACGGTCCTTTGATCAAATGTGGTTACATTGTTTAGAAAAACATGAAGCCTGTGGCATTGTAACTAAGGTATATTCAGGTTTATGTAGAGCTCATTAATCTAGTTCGAAGATGAAGACAAAGATCAAGAGATTAGGATACTACTGGCTTTCGATGATTACAGATTACATGGATGTAGCTAGAGATGCATCATAGTGTGGTACATGATGTGGTCTTATCAACCACCCAAAATTCTACACACATTGGCCTGGCCATTTGAGTGTTGGGGGACATTATGGGTCAATCAATCCTCCTTCTTCCCAGGGTCATGTGGTTCATCTTAGCTTACCGACTACTTTTCCAAGTGGGCAATCCCACTTAGAGAGGTCGCATTTCGGCATGTGCTTGATTTTTTAGGAAACCATACTCATTATATGGGTTGAGGGTGCCATGGCAATTATATTGATAATGATTGCGTTTCAAAACACCAAAGATCATGGCTTGTAAGAACCGATGTAGATTTAGAGATACTATCCACTATCCTAGAGCATTAAAGCAGAAGCATTCAACAAAACTCTCATCAAAATACTAAAGAGACTCTTGATGATAAATGATTGGAATGGCGGTTGGATTTGAAACCTTATGGGCCACCGCTTTCTATCGAACTCCAACCCAATCACCCCGTTTTTTGCCAGGTGTAGGGGTTTGAAGCCATTCTCTGCCTTTAGAGTTCAACTCCCATCACTGGGATAGCATTGGGTAGAAAGATGTCTGAGGAATGCAAAGTTACGGTTAGGCTTGAAGGTTTGGGAGGAGAGAGTCTGGGTGCGAACCTTAAGTTGTATAAGGCCAAAATGATTCAAGCTCACAACAATGGTCTAGGTCTTTCCAAGTAGAAGAACTTGTGTTAGTCTTAAGGAGACCAATTGTTGCCCATCGAAAGATGGGAGGCAAGTTTGAACCCACTTGGGAAAGCCCTATGTCATAGAGAAGACCTGCTAAAGAGGATCTTATTAGATTATTGATTGTAAAGGAAAACACCCAATGCTTCCAATTAATGGGCTCTATTTGAAGAAATATTACCCATAAAACATGTTTGAAAATAATTTTATCAAAGAATGAAAATTTGATTCCATTTCATCAAAATCTTCTCTTCTTTCGAAGTGTTGTTTGTTTATCGTGCGAATCCACCATGACGTGTCTGAGTTAGGTGTAAGAGTCCCCCAGTGGCATCATATCCCTCTTTCACAACACAAACATAATCAAACATAATCTCCCGATGGTATTAGGATAGGTGTAAGAGAACCTGAGAGGCATCTTATTCCCTTTAAAGACAAACATGAAAACAAACACATATCTTTTGTCTCGGACAATTTTGATGTGACAGCAAGCCCCTGTGGCACTCACTCATTAGCTGTTCTAGGTTGGGTATACATGCTACGCTAGTATGTCACCCCAGTGGTCACTTGTTTGGAAGATGTGAGTCCCCACACATTCTTCTACTTGACCATTGCAAACCAATGAGCACCTTGTTGTATGGTGGACTTCCCGGTAGCTATCTCATGTTGATTTTGTTTAAGATGTGAGTCCCCGAGCTTTCTTCTTGAACTAATCATCATGATCTAACTAGGTTGAGTATATTTGAAGTTTAGGATAAGTCCCCCAGAGGCTCCTTTCCTCTTGACTACATTTGAGTAAATATAAGTCCTCCAATGGCATTCACTCAATAGTCACCCTAGGTCGGATGCTTTATTGGCCGAAGATAGACTATCCCAATCATTCGCTATAGGAGGATGTGAGTCCCGAGCTTTCTTCTAGGCGATTATTACAATGGGCACCTTAGGTTGGTTGATGTTGCTATCTTGTGATGACTCACGTGGATACACCACTCTTGGCAGATATGAGTCCCTGAGCTTTCTCCTTGAGTTGGCCACCGAATACCTTTTTATATATGACTAGCCATGTCATCTTCTCCAGGGTTTTGGATTAAGCCCTTAGCGGCCCCTCTCTCTACGGGCACTCTATTTGGATCACGTCCTTTGCGGCCCCATTTAGACACTACCTGTGTTACTCTTGGATTGGACAGTCCCCCTTTCTTAGTAGCCACCCCTATGATTGGAGAATTTGTTCAGTGGATGCGCAGATTCTCCCTTGGTTCAATAAATTTTAGATAGGTCTAGGCTGATATAAGCTCTTTCTTTATTTGATCCCTCGCAAACTAGTAGGGTCCATGTTAAAATAAACTAAATAAATTAACAAAATTAATTGTGGATTAGAATTCAAGCCCCAAAGGGTCTTTTCCCAGGCATCCTATCTTTAGGCGGTGTCGAACTCCCCATAGGAATTTGACTACTTAAGTTGAGATAAATCCGGTGAACTCACTCCTTAGTCTCCTTAGGGGTTCAATCTATTTTCCACAAGGTTACCCTAGTCATTCTGCTTTGGAAGATGTAAGACTATGACGCATACTTTCTAGCATGATTGCTCCAAACCAATGGGCAGCCCTAGGTAGGGATCAATTTATTGCCCAAAGCAATCGATCACCCTAGTGGTCTTTTATAGTAGAAGATGTGAGTCCCCGAGCTTTCTTCCCTTGAATTGATCATTGCAAACCGAAAGGCACTCCTTTGGTGGATAGTTCTCCCATTGGCGAGAAGCTACTCCCTTTGGTTAGTAAATCAGATAGGTCTAGGTTAATATAAGCTCCTTCTCAGCGTGATCCATCACAAACCAACAAAATCCATCAAAACAAATTAAAAATAAAATTAATCTTGACTATCTTTGAGCTGATTTAAGTCCCACAGTGATATTCACTCAATAGTCAACCCTAGGTCGGGTTCGATCTGTTGCCTTGTCAACCGATCACCCCAGTGGTTTCTTGTGTTGGAAGATGTGAGTCCCTACGCTTTCTTCCTAACTTGACCATTACAAATTGAAGGGCATTGGTCAGTTAGTCCTACTACATGGTTGGTAGACTACTCCCTTTGGATTCATAAGTCTGAGTTAGATCTTGGCCTCCATTTCCCCTACTCATTGAAGTCCATCGCAAACTATTGGGATCCGTCATAATCAAAACAAACTAAAGAATGAAACTAATCTAGACTATCTTTGAGTTGATTTAAGTCCTCCAGCAGCATTCACTCCATAGTCAGCCCTAGTTCGGGTTTGATTTATTGCCTTGCCAACTGATCACCCCAGTGGTCACTTGTTTGGAAGATGTGAGTCCCGCTTTCTTCTGATCATTACCAAAGGCACCTTTGGTTGAATAGACTACTATGGTTGGTAGTAACTCCCTTTGGATTGGTAAATAGTTAGGTCTAGGCCTCATGGCTCCTTTCGGTCATCCATCCATGACAACAAGGTTCATCCCAAATCCAAAATCTAAAAATCTGAAAGAAATTCAACCCTCCTCCCTCAGTGGAGTCAATCAAATTAAAATAATCAAAATAAATTAAATAAATCAAATCAAATCTCCCATCCCCTTATGGATAATTTGAACCTATCTCCCTAGTGGAAGGTTCACATACTTTATCCCTAGTAGATTCCTCCTTCCCTCTCTTATGTCCTTGACATGAGTAGAGTCACATTGCACTAAGCTCATTCCCACCTGGGTTAGTAGAATTTCTTACTACTTGTGATCATTTGATGTTGTTGATCATTTTGGTCAACATTACATGTGTTCCTTGTCGGTCACACCACTATTAGGCACTTTGTTGACCTCATTTTAGAATGAGCTCTCAACCTCCATCTTAGACATAGGACTTCTCTTAAACTTTAAGAGTTCCTTAGTCTTAAGACACATCTAGTGATTTGGTGGACACTCAACCTAGCCCTAGAGACTTAGAAGAGTTAGCCATAGGAATAGGTTATACCTTAGGGGTGTTAGGAAAATTTCTACCCTATAGCTTAACCCAAATTCACCTCCTCCAAATCAAACTCTCAATTCAACTTGATTGATTTTCTCCAAACTCATATAAACTCCAACTCTAACTTAAACCTTGAATCAATTCAATGAATTTTCTCAAATCATAAATTAATTCCAAACAATTGAAACTTATGATTGAAGCTCATGATTGAAATTCCAAGTTCAAAAATCTTTCCTAAGTCACTTTGATTCTATCTTATGGACTTAGCCTAAATCAAATCTAAATCAATTCAAATTCAAAGCATTTTCTCACAACCCATATATATTCTTATTTATATTCATATATATAAATGAAATATAAATTCAAAACAATCAAACCAAATTCAAAATTCAAATCCAAATAAAAAATCTTTCCTAAGTCACTTTGATTCTATCATGGACTTAGCCTAAATCAAATCTAAATCAATTCAAATTCAAGAATTTTCTCATCATTTATATTCTCATTTATATTCATAAATATAAATGAAATATAAATTCAAATCAAAAATTAAATTCAAAAATCAAATCCAAATTCAATCAAAATCAACCTAAGCCTTTCAAGTCAAATCTTGAACTTAGCCAAATCAATTTCAAATCAAGCCAAACCTTTGATTTTTCATGATTCAATCAATCCTACAATCATGAATCCAAATATAAAAATAAACTTTTAAACATCAAACCAAAATCAATTCAAAACTCAAACTAATCCAGCCTTGAGTTAAAATCTTTGATAAAATGAAACCTAAATAGCCAAAATTCATTTATAGGCCAAATTGATTGGCCATTGATAAAACTCATTCATGACCAATGTTTGAACTTGACCCAATTCATCATTTGAGCTAACCTAGCCCAATTGCCAGTTGATAACTTGACCTAAAAAAGGTCAAAATGTGTCAAATCTTTAGCCAAATTGATTGAAACCTAATTGTTCATTTAAATCACTTGTTGAACTTGACCAAAACCTCAATTGGCCAACTAGACCCTTCATTTACCTTGAACCCAACTTGACCTAAAGGGTCAAATTGAGCCAAGTAAAAATATAAACCAAATTGATTGGAAACAATGATATCAATCCATTTCAAATGATCAACCAAACATAAACCAATCCATGACCTAACCCAAATAGGTCAAATGGGTCAAATAGTCAACTTGATCCATTTGACCTAAATGAAATCAAATAAACCAAATTCAAATATAAATCAAATTGAACCAAACCAATGATGCCAAAACCTTTCAAATGGCCATATGAAGTTGACCTAACCCTTGGTTTGACCTAATTTGTCCAATTGGTCAACTTGACCCAAGTTGACCCATTTTGACCTAAATGGGTCAACATGAGCAAAATCATATCAAACCAACTCCAAATTCAATGAAACTTGGCCTAACCCTTTTTTCAATCATACCAAATATATTCAAATTGAAATCAAGGTCAAATGACCATTTTACCCTAGGCCATAGGGCAACCTAAAATCAAAATCACTTGGAATTTGGTCAATTCCTTTTCATGGACACTTCGCATCCTCTTAGTGGACCAAATGATCACTAATAGATATGGTGCACATGACCCAATGGGTTTGTTGTGACCCAAGGCAAAAAACCCAACATGAGCTTGAACATGAGCACATGGGATCATTCCTCCACTCAATTAAGCACATGAGCTTCCCCACTCCACTCCTAGCCAAACCAATGACATGCACTAACACTAAAACCCTTTGAATGTTGGATCAAAATGGAAAGGGTTGACTTCGATTCACCAGGGAGATATACTCCCCCTAATTCCACCTGAATTCATCAGTGACACATTCGATTGAGCTTAAAGAACTCAGAGCAAGTCATTGCTAGTCTCCCTAAGCTTCCTAGAGTGAGTTAGAATTCTCTATTTCTCGATTTCTCTAAATGGAAAATAGGAGAGCTCAAGCTAATTTCCATCTCACTCAATACTCAAACCAATCATTCCTCCTTGAAGCACTCATGGGCTCAAACTCATCCCAAGCTTCTTCCAAGCTCCAAAGGCAAGGGAGGTGGGACTTTGATCAAGGTCGTGAGCATTTGAAGGTGAACTTGGTCCATAGGAGGATCCATTCAATCTTAACACCTCAAACCTCCAACAAGGCTTCGTCTCCACTAGACAAAACTACTTCAAGTGATTCGAGCATTGGTGATAGCCTTTGGAGGTATGCCATTAAACCAAGCATAGTTTCATTTTTTTTCTTGGACTTTTGTGAAGGAAAGTTCCACCCCAAGCAAAGTTAGCCATTGGAGGTATTCCCCTTTACTCTTAGATGGTGCGGGTTGATTTGGTCAATCAAGCTCAATAGAGCTCAGATCTTCCCTTAGAAGTTGGACGGTGGCCATCTCCCATAGGGAAGATCATGGATGGATCATGGGCCGTCCATCCGCACATTTTGGATGGACGGCCATGATCAAGATGAATAGGATATTTGATTTAATCCTTTAATATCGTGGGCTTAATCTTAGTCATCTGATCTTTAATCGGACGAATGGGTAGAAAGAGGTTAGCGGTGCCACTGACACGGTGCTATGATGTGACAACTTAGGTAGCCTCTCTCATCGTACCACATGAAAAGTGCATACCACATCAGCCTCCACGTGGCACTGATGGGATTAACCACTTAATTAGGATATTTAATTAATGGAAAATCATGGAAACTTCAAATATTTATAACTAAATGAGGAAAATCATAAAAATATGAGGTAAATGCATGTGAAAGATATTTCAGTTTAGAATAATATAAAATTATTTTCAATGGATTTTAAATAGTGATATTTCCTAAATTTGAGTTTTATTGAAAATGTGATTATGTTAATTATTTTATAATTATCCCACTGATTAATCCCAAACTTCTCATGTGCCTTTAGTGGGATGAATTCTACCTCCCCTAATTTTCTTGGGATTTATTAATGATTTAATTAGGGGAATTATTTGGTTCATTCTTAATTACCCTCTTAATATAATCAAGCCTAATTAAATGCATGAATAGTGGTTTAATCCCTTGATTGAGTTAATTAAGCTTTGTTTGAGTGATCAAGAGGTTTTGGGAATAGTTTTGGGTAATTTTCCCTAAGCTATTCCTTAAACCCCCTTTCTTTTCCTTAATCTAAATTCAATTAAGGGTTAATCCACTAATTACTTACTTAATTAACTTGATAAAATTTTCAAAATATACCAAAACTTAATCAATTCATCTTGGGTAGATGCTTAGGTGTTTAATAACCTAAGTGGCTTAAGAAAATCAAAACCTAATCCACATGTATGGGAAGGGTTATGAAAGTACTTAACTTAAACCCTTTAGCTTAATTAATTATTAATTGTGAGTCAAATGCATTATGCCTTTTTCTTCTTAGGTGCATTGCTGATTTAAATTTTTTGTGTGGTTTTATGTCATATCATTGGCTCATAATTATTTGGTTAAATATGCTAAGGTGGTATAGGTAAGGGTAATTAATACACTTAATTCACACCTTAACCTAACATAAAATTGACCTAATCACCTAAAAATTAAACAAAATAATATATACACATGTGGGAATGGGTTAGGACCAACAAACTTCTCACATTTCTCAAATTAAATCAAACTCAAAAAAAAAAAATTTCTTTAAAATAAATTTGATTTGCTTTAAATAATTCTTATTCCATAGGATTGTCTTTAGAATTAATTAGGGTGAATGAATTTACATTGCTTTCATCACTTTATTTCTTTCCTAGCATTCTAAATATGTATGTCATATGAAAATCATGCATTCATTCCTTTTAAAAATCAAATTAAAATGAAATATTTTCTTTATATCAATTGCATGTTTTGGCTAAATTAAGAATATTAATGGCTATTATCGCTGCTAAATTCAAAATTATTTTTCAAAATTTATAAATTAAATATCAAAATTGAAAGGTATGCTACTTATAATTATTTATAAGCTTGCATGTTAGAAATATAAAGATATGTATTATGTGGCTTTTCCTCCTCTCTTTCTTAACATAGAATTGTAGGGTTTGGCAAAGTGTATAGTCCATTTGAAAAGATATAACACTTGCTTCCATTCCTATACACTCTATGTCAAAAGAAGGAATTTCACATCACATATAAATTAAAAAACCAAAATCAAATAAATATAAACTTTTGCATCTTTCTTTTTCATTTATTTCTTTTGTACATGCACATGTATTTAAGGAAAGTGGTATATTAGTCTGGACAACCCCGGGGTTGCGAGGCTTTAAGTAGCCCTAAGTAGGTCTTGTACCTTACACCCCTGGTGCTAATAATGGCATTGTACTCACTTACACATGTGCATATGAATAAAGGATAAAAGAATACCCCCTTTCTACTTAATGAAAATCATGCATCATGAAGCATCAAAATTTTCTTAAGTAAAACTACTTAAGCATTCATCATTAAGGTGTGCTAAACATTCTCATTTGCATGTATAGATATGCTTAGGATTTATCCATATGCAAGCTATATATGTTTAGAAAGAAATAAAGTGGTGTGTATTTTGTGATATTAATTCACTTTACCTAATCTTAAAATGCCTTTCTCTTTGGATAGGTTTGTTTTAGGAAAATCTAAACTTAGGATTAATTAAAATACATAATAACATATTTACTAAACAAAAATCAAATATGAATCTACCTTAGAAATTACTTAAGGTAGGGAGGAAAGAGATGTTCCCTTCTCTTTTTCTTCTCTTTACAACTTAATAATTAATTGTAGGTTCATTCAAACCGAAACAAATTATCAAATAAAAATCAACTAAATCAATTAAATAACTTAAATGAAACCACCCTCTAAGTTGAACATTTTCATACTTAGAAAATTTAAACCTTAAATCCACAGTTAATCATACAACACAAACTTTACATAGCACACACATTAGGCTAAGTCACCATTTCTAGTTTTAGGTTAGGGATGTGCATGGTTTGATGCTTTGCTTTTATTTTGTGATGTAATATTTTAGTTTGGATGTTAGGGTGAATGTGCATAGAATGAATGGTAGAATAATTCAGTCTAATCATTATTTTTTGTAGGGGATTGTGCTTAAGGGGTGTTGTAATAATGAAAATATAAATGCTTTTGCCATGCAGGTGATTATACCCCTAAGCATAATCCAATAGGGTGGACTTGGTTACCCATGTGTGGGGTGCTAAGTCCATATGTCTATACATGCTTGGGATTTGTATGGTTTGTTTAGCTAATCTCTTTGTTTGTAGGTGTTAGTTAGATTTATTTTTCCTTTTCATGTAATTTTTGCAATTAGATTTTGGAATGATTTATGGGGATTAGGATGAGCATTGGTCATAAGATTTCATCTTATGTACTATGTGAAGCCTTTGGAGCAACCACATTCCAACCATCCAAAAGATGGAACCAAAAGAAGAAAGAAGAAAAGAAGAAAAGAAGAAAAGAAGAAAGAAGAAGTGAAGAATGAAGACACCCCATAAACTGAATTCCTTGCTTAATTGTAATTAATTCATTTGTAATTCGGGTTGTATAAGGGTAGAGCTCAGCTACCCAATTTGTTTTTAGGTTTGTGCGGTGGTTCCTGACCATAAATGCCATTTTATTCTTTTGCGTTAGCTTTATAAAATATTTGATATTTTGTTTGGCTTATGCATTAGAAATGACATGTTTTCCTAGTTTCTTCCTTGCTTGATGTATGGCCTAGATGATCTTGCTGATTTTAGCCCATAATATAATTTCTCATGCATTAGGCATATGAATCCTAAAGCCTGTATCAAATTGATTGTCCAAAATAAAAATAAAAAAATATAAAAAATTTTGCATTAGATTTAAGTCAATGAAGCATGCCCTTACATGACCTAGCCTCTTAGGGAGTGTGTTTAAGGACTTAGTCTCTTTCTAAATAAATAACAACCTTGCTATCTTGCAAAAACATATGACTTGCCTACATATTTCAAAATTGTAGGAGGAGTTAGTTGGCGGCCACCCCTAGGCGGTTGCAAGTCCAACCATTGAGTGGTTTGTCCTCTCTTGTCTCATTTATTCCTTAGATTTAGGTCATGCTTTTGGACCCTTGCCAAAGCTCGCTAGATTTAGGTTCAGAGGTTGCTACTTTCCTTTGCAGGCTATGAGCATAAATCCTCACCTCTTAGGTATTTTTGTGACCTTGTATCATGGAATTGTAAGCCTTACATTTCTAATAAAAATTCAACTCAAACAAATTAATTCAATTTCAAAAATGTAAAGCCTAACCATAGGATAGTTTGGGATGCTTACTAGGCTTCCTAGTATCTTAAGCATCCCCTACTTGTTTTCATTTGGTTTCAATAAGAACTCCCTCCTCTTGATCGATCCACTTGACTTTCTAAAAATAAATCAATTGATTGATAGTCTTACCTTTTGAAATATTTGGATACAATGATCATTTACCTTAATCGAGAGTATTCCTAAGGAATCTCATTTCTTAGGATGTAATTAACTATGGGGGCTTGCCTCTATAGGGAACTTAACAAACTCGATTTAAAATAAATCCTACTTTACTTTTCTATGTAAAGTAGGGGAAGAATCTTTGGTACATTTTGAAGACCCATAGTCCTAAGGAGTCCTTATTAAGGTGATTAGGTCCATTGTAGGATGGTGACTTCTATCATTCAAGATAGTATACCTCTTCTCAATGTCGTATCTGATCACCCTAATAAAAATATTTGTGAATCTATGTGGCATCCCAACAGGATGTATTTTATGTATATTTTTGTTTTTATTTATCCTTCTTTTTTGAAAGGGAAGGGGATAGATGAAGGCGGAGATATATATAAAATGTTCACCACATTAACCTAACTAGCAAGTTTGTGAGATGGTTTAAGATGTTATATTCAACTTTATGCTCATTATTCATAAATATATCCTATGAAGGAGCATTCTGTGGAGAGGTCTAAATGTTCGTTAGAGCCAATGTCCTATTTTTTTTATCTTGAGGTGCCATCCTAATAGGTAAGACTTTGCCAATATAAAGATTGATTTCTATGATCTCTTAATGGAGGGGTCGTAGTGGTGTTTACATGCTTGTATGGGGCACCAAAACCATCTCCTAAAGGATTTTATGAGTTAGAGGACTCCAACTCTATCTCAATGGTAGCATCTTGAAGATTTGAAGAGATCTCATTGTCAGAGTCAAAGTCAATAGAAAAAGATGATAGATCAAAATCATTTTGTAGTTATTTATTAAAATCATGAGTCATTATTATTGGTATTATGATCATTAAGAACATCATAATCATTTTCATCATGGAGAAACAAGATATAAGTGGAATCTTCCTTCATTGATTTCTTGATCTTTGTAGGGACAAAGTAGAAATCATACAAGGTGAGTGGCATGAGTGGCTTGATGCCCCATCCATATAAACAATGCTCCTGGTACTAGTAGTAGCCTTCTCTGAGTTAGCCATCATAACTTGCAAACTTATTTGTAGGGTGGAGGCTTGAGCTAGTTTAGATACTTATAAGAAAATTTTTTTGACTTTAGAAATGACTTTTCAAGAGGTTTCGGATGATGAGATATCCCAACCTTCTTTGATCTTGAATGGATTAAATGATTCTCCAAAGATTACTTTAATGGACCTTATGACATATTTCATTGAGTACTCTTTATGAATCACTATGGCTTTAGATTTATGGTTTCTTTTGAGCCAATCCTTAAAGATAATGTAATCCTCGATTTTCTAAGTATATGATGGTAGGGCCAAAAGTTAAGATCATTGCTCTTGCCACAATCATCTAGCTTCTTGGGTTCAAGTGACTAGAAATTAGGTTTCTTCATCAGATTTTCAAAATTTCTTACTTGCCTCCCTCTTAAAAGAGTTTGATTTATTTAATTTTTCAGTGAGGGTAGGGGGAATGTAGCTACTTGAGCATGACTACTATACCATAGATATTCTTAAGTATAATTTCAATTGCATGGTGCTCCTAAAGCTAAAGCTCACACTTTATATTAAGTTTCCACCATCTGAAATATAATCAACTAGGATTCCTTAGGTTTCTGCTTTTCTACCAATAAATCCCTTACAATAACCTTTTGTTGTGCACCTATGAACCTCTTGATAAATAGCTACTCTAGCTTGGCAAATGTCTTTATTGAACTATTAGGATGTTCAACATACTAGTCAAATTCTACTCCTGACAACTTATTAATAAACTATCAAAAAATAAGTGCATCGATGCCTCTAACATTGCAACAGTTGGCTCAAAACTATGTGTTGTCATGGGTTCCCATTACCATCAAAGGCTTTGAAGGATGGTAGCACAAACCCCATTGGGGAATTGAACTGCATTCAATTCCTCTAAGTAAGATCTATCATTTGGAACTGAGGAGGCTCCTTGGGTTTGCACCAATACTTAATTCACTTGCTACTCCACCAACTATTTGATGTCTCTCTTCTACAAAGCTACATTATTGGCACCATTCTGATACAAACTGCTCGTATCCTCATTTATGAGAGTGGTGCATTTATTCCTCCTAATTGTATGCACCACCTCTAGTTTATCCGTCTCCATAAATGTAACTTGAAACATTGGTACAAATCCTTGAAAGGTAAGTAGTAATTACATGAGTTCTTCTACCCTTCTCTCCATGCAACAAATTTGGTCATTTTTTTATTTTAGTTGATGTAACAGTCATTGGCCTAAGTTCAGCATCGAACCTTCCTCAATAACATCTTGTACATCACTACCTTGATGTTGCTCTTTATGCGAAGATGATCTGCTCTAAATCACATGGACCTCTGTAGACTCATCTAAGAGATCATCCTCATTAATTTCAAAGTCAATCATGTGATTTGCTGGTTGTGGTTGTTATTGTTGACTATCTGCTTGACTGTGGCTTGGTGATCTTCTAAGATATCATTTAAGGAGTAGTTATCCATCTTTTTAGGCTATACTAGGATGTACCTAGGATGATCACTGACTCTATCCAAATCCTCTATATCCATATTATCCTTTTAATTAACCTCCTGCCACAAATTATTTTGGGCCCTACACATACCATTGGTTCTTTTTCATTCTCCTTTTTTATGTCAAGTGATTATGGTGGGGTCATAACTACACACTTATTCCTCCACACCCTCTTATTTACTAGTAAAGTGGGAGGTTGAATAGGGGAACTCAACCTCACATCATTAGTGTGAAAAGAGAATTGTTGGCCCTCAGGATGTAGTATAATCACTAGACACTGGGCTTTCCACTCTTTGGATGGCCTCTGATACTTACGGGGAACCCTAAATGCTGCCAACTATATGGGGAGGGTGATTTGAGGTTTATGTGGTATTGTGGTGATTGCACTAGCTACGACTCTTTAAATACTTAGATCACCTTGTTTGAATCGAGGAGCACTATCTTATCAGACTTGACTATGCAATATAGTTGGAGCGAACTATGATGTATGTTCATCAAAGCAGAGGCCACTGACTGCCTGGTAAACCTCCATCTATCTTCTATTAGCTTGTGTATAACATTGGCCTTTATGGCCCTTTCTCATCTAAATTGATCCCAAACATTTTTGGAGATAACTGATCTCAAGCCTCTAACCATGTCTAACTTAGAAAGTCCAAATCTCTTCCACCACGTATTTGAGAACCTTCCTTAAACTAGTATAGATGATCTCCTCCTCTTCATGGTTAATATACTGTACTTAGAAGTATACAAGGGTAATGATGCTATGTGGTGAATGTCTTCTTCTCCATCAATAATGGAGAGTGCATGAAACCTTCTACCCCTAAGGAGGAGAGGTCTCATTTGAGGAACAATCCTCAGCCACATGAGATGAGGTTTCTTTTTCCTAGAACACTTATGATATTGCTTCTTTATCTTTTTATTCTTATTCTTCCTTTTGGTTTTGGTGAGAGGATTGTGTTGGGAGGAAGAACATTCCTCAAAGACAAATGGGATAGTCACTTGCACAACTTTGGTCTTCCCTTTGGAGGTTAGGGTTATCCTAGATACTACCTCAACTCTAGCAACTCTGGTAGTGGTGGGAAACAATAGATGGTAGTGGTCAAGTCAAAACCTTTATTTATTTACTTATTTATGAAGGGAACTCTATTTTAGATCTCAAGTCAAACTGTTGTAAGGGTTTCCTATCTACGACGTCCTAGTGGTCCACCGTTGTAAAGGATAGACCATTACAGGTCATCTTAAGATCCTTAAAGCCCATGCCAAATTAGATGATGGGATTGTCGAATAAATAGGCTTGATCCACAGTCAAGTCTAATTTGGTGACGAAAGAAAAGATCAAATTTTTTGAAGACATCTTCCTATATTGTAATTAGTAAGATGTTAAGCATTTTAATATGATTTTTTTGTAAGATTCTTATTTGGACCCACAATTTGAAATTAACTCTTTTTTAAAGTATCATTGTTAGACCAGAGATGTGAGGTAAAAATTTCCTTCTGACCAATAGCCTTGCGAGCTCAAGTTTTCATACTATAAACTTGATAATTGCATTGAGCATGCACATGATTAAAATCTTTGATTATTCTTTGACTATTTAAACTAATGTGGAAATTTAATAGTAATAATAGCTTGAAACAATGAATGCAATATAAGTATAAATGTACACACATTAAACTTATACTTTAAAAAAAATACACTTATTCATTTATGAAAGATCATTTAAAACATAGCCATTCATTATATTGATCAAGCATACACATACAACTTAATGAGAGGCAAGCTAATTATCATAAAGAGAATCCCTTTAACTCATTGATCCTAGGGTTGTACATATGATAATAAAACCACTTAAGTTTAACTAAGCTCATTTAACAAATTTTTAATAAGAGTGATTAATTCCATTAAAGTAAATCAAACTTAACTATTCATTATTCCATGATCCGCTTCATTCATTAAATGATTAAAGTCCCAAAAACATTTTTTTTATTTATTAAGGTTTAATAATTATTTGATCCTTTTAAGCCTAAATAGATTCAAAATTTAACTAATCATGAAATATAAGTCCATATATTATAAGAAAAATCTAAAAGATGCATAATTACAAATAAAGCAAACTCTAAAAGTTTCAAGTCACTTGTGGAAAACCATAATTAAGTAATTAGACTTAAAATGCCCAAAATCATTTAACACTTTTAATTTAAATGTATAACTCTCTATTAACTGAGCACAAAAAGGGGTTATGCATATTCTTTTAGAAATTTTTGCAATTAGTTATAAATTTTCTAAGTCCTATATCAATTAATGGATTATTAATGGTTAGTTAATCCAATTAAAGATGATTTTGA
The DNA here is from genome assembly GCA_021442155.1 of Cymbidium sinense. NCBI lineage: Eukaryota > Viridiplantae > Streptophyta > Magnoliopsida > Asparagales > Orchidaceae > Cymbidium > Cymbidium sinense. The sequence goes on from CM038220.1 coordinate 147,356,917, forward strand.
GATTTAATTAGAACCGAAGGTCCTAATTATTTTTTCTAGGTGTTTATATGTTAAGAAATAGTGCTTGAACAAAAAAAACACCCATTTGGAAATTTCCATAAATTTATAATTTAATAATTAGGTTAATTATGTCATTAAGGATCCAAAATACACAACTCCTAATTCACTCACTTAAATGACATGAAATAACTATGGGAGACAAAGAACATTACTAAGAATGTTCCCTAAAAATTTCAAATCATTTGGGAGAGTAATTTAGGATTAATTTTAAAATTAATGATTTCAAATAAACCTTAATTAGTCTCTATGTAATGGACAAAATTTGGGCTTTTATTTTTTCTTGATTCTCTCTATTCACTAATTCTAAAGAGTATTTATTTATATTTTTTTTGAATTTTTCCTAATGAGCTATGATTTTCTAAGTATTGGGCTAATTAATCTTATTTCAAACTCTAATTAAATGATTTTACAAAGTTAATGTCGAGTCATTCGTGCTCTATGTGTGGTGACATAAGATTAGCTATTTAAACCATCCCCTATGGTATAGACTTAACTGGCGGTAACTCTAGTTTTGATTTGAGTCATTTGATAAAAAAAATGGAATGAGTTTAATTAAACCCATGGCTAATAAGGAATTGAATCTAATGCTATTGTGCATTGATAACACAGCCATCCATTTTAATCATAGAAATGGACATCGTGTGATTCATCTTCAACCTACAATAAGAAGTAGAGACCATCAACCTTTCATCATCAAATCCAAGTTAACCATGGATGCATTTTTAATCTAAATGATTGCAAAAGGATTAGGAATGAAATTACAACGGTCTTTGACAATTACATTCTAATGAATTGCACAAACACTTCACAAAGCATGGAGAACCTATAGCCAATCTATGGATTTGGGGTTTTACCTCACTAGAGCTAATGTCTAGTAAAATAAATGATAGAAGTAGCTTCATCTAGTAAAGACAAAGACCTACTGAGAAGAGCCCCCCTTGGCTCCTCATTGTATGCTCCCAAGACCAACATGCCACCATGGCTCACCAAGGTTTGGTATTTCACTGCCTTTCTATGCTCGAATGAAGCGGTGCTTAATTTGTTTGTTTCAAGGGAGTGCAGGGAAGGTGTAGGGTGAGTGATGGTGAAAGTTTGAGGCATTCAGCTTTGGGGAGCTTAATGGTGGCCAGAGTTCGATACGAAGAAGCTCTAGGAAGCTTGGAACATGCTCTAGGAGTGTAAAGATACTCTGGAATGAGTTAAATGTTTAAATTTAGAGTGTGTATGCCTCCCTAAATGAACCCTTAATTTTTCTTAATTTAGTCATGGGCAAGGTGTTATGCAATGGCTTGAGCTCGATTTGGGATAGGACTTATGAGATGGAGTCCCTCTAGTGGCTGGCCAAGTTTGGGGTAATAGGGTGAAGTGGACAACTCATGGTGAGTGAACTAATGGATATCCAAGGTGATTTGGAGCTCATCTTAGTCAATGGTTGGGAAAACAAGCTTTGGCTCAAGCAGAGTATGTTGGGTGAGCTCCAGGAGTGTTAAGGGTGTTGGCTTAAGCAAGGGGAGGGGTTAGACCATTCCATTTTGGGATTTTATCATCATTTAAAACTTGGTTTTTTGGTTTGGGCTAAACTAAGTTAACCATGTCTTGGGTTCACTTAGCAGGTATGGAGTGGTCCAAAAATGAGTCATGTCAAGTTTGGTTGGGTTTGGAGTTTATTTGGTCGGGTTTGGCTCAACATGATTAATATAGATCAATTTGGGTTAAGAACAATTAACCAAGTTAGGACCAAGTGACTATTTTGGTATGTTCAAAAATCATTTTGGAATGTGTTGGAGTGATTGGTTTGGTCCAATTTGAGTGGGATTGAGCTTTGGCTCAATCTAGTTCATATGGGTTCATTTAGGTTAGCTTGAGTCAATTGGTCAAATTGGCTAATATTGGATCCAAAGGATTCTTGGTTTATGTTTAATAATCAAATTGGAATGGATTGGGAGAGTTTGTTTTCATTTAATTTTGGTTTAATTGGGTTTTGGTTCAATGTGGTTCACTTAGGCTTATTTGGATCAAGTGAACTAATTGATCAAATTGGGTTCCAATTTTTCATGTGTTACGTTCAATCATGTATATGAGATGATTGTAGGTCTTTAGGTTGGTTCAAATTAGTTTGAATTAGGTTAAATTTGATTTTATCCTTATAGGGTTCCATTGGGATAGCTCAGGCTATGTGAGCCATTAGGCTTCAATCTAGTTCAAATGGTTAGGACAAGGTCAATTTTAAATTATTTTACTTAGATTTAGATTTATCCCATGAAGGTTTAAATGGATTATGTTGCACTAAGTGAGCCAATTCGCCACATTGGATTTCAATTAAGCAAAGTTTAGGCATGGTTTTTTGGATATCATATGGATGATTGGTTAAAATCAATTTATGTTTTGGTTGAGTTTGGGTCAAGGTGAACTAAATGGGTCAAATGTATTAAATTAGGTTAAGTGAACCAATTTGCACATTTAGAGTCAATTATGCTCGATTTATATTTGGCATGATTGGATTTGAGGTTAGGATGGGTTTGGCTTGATTTGATTTAGTGTATGGGAGTTCAGATTGGTTTGGACTAGGTGGGGTCCACTAGGCCAATGAACCTCACCCTAGGTTAAACCTTTTGAGTCTTTGGTTTGGGTTAAGTGTCCCTCAGTCATCATAAGTATCTTAGAGCCCTATGTAAGGAAATCCTAGTGCTTAAGATTAAAATCTTAAGACTAAGGGTCATAAGTTTCAACCTCACTGAAAGGAGGTATATAGTGCTTAGTAATTGTAACACTTAGAATTCATAAGACCAATGATCCAAATAGCTGGTGACTACTCACTAACAACTAACACTCCATGTGGTCAATAACTCAGCATTTTTTCCCAAAAGAAAAGTAACCCCATATACTAATTAAGGTAACTTCTATGAGTATGTAACTAAACATTTCATTAACATGTAAGCTTAATTTCACAAACATAATAAGTACATTTTGCATAAAGAAAAACAAGTAAAGCAAGTGTATTTGCAAAAGTAAATGATCACAATTTACAAGTATGCAATGAAGAGATAAGTTAAAGAAATTTTTATTTCTTTGAAAAGTGTTAAGTATGAAAAGTGCGTGGAAAGTAAAAATAAATAAATATATAATTACTCTATTCTCACTCATATGTACACGAAAAAAAGAAAGAAAAATTACAACAAACTTTAGCTAGTGTTGTTCTTCTCATTTCTTTCCCCAAATTTTGACTCTATAACACCAAGAGTGCAGTTATCCTCAACATAAAGATATCGAGGATCTTACATTAGCCCATTTCCCCTGCCATTCTTCTTGCTCAATGGAGCTTGAGGAGATCACAGCGCCGCCACACTATCTAGCCTCTTCTTAAATTTTAAGGAACCGAAGTGTTCATACTAGCTGCAGTCACCTCCTCAGTGGGCCTCTCTAGCATAGCCTTAATTGGTGAAGACTCACCATCACCTCCCTCTTCAGACTCACCAAGGAACTGAAGCACCTTGGGATCAGTTGGGAAGGGAGTGGAGACATCATGACATATAAGGACAAAGTCAATTTATCACAAATAAAAATAAGAGAAAAATTAACAAGTTCTAAATAAGTGAGTACTTACAGTAATCAATTCTTGAGTGTTGCTGAAAGTGAGGAAGAAGGTAAAGTTGTGTGACTTCTCTATCAACTTCTTTAGTGTTTCCTCTTTAATAGGAGACATTTGGAGAACCACCATGTTATCGATAGGGAGGGAGTGGGCACAGTCGGCACTACCCAACCTATAGAGCAATTCATGAAATAAAACTTGGGCAGTTCTTGGCCTTGTTCTCTATGTTAGTTATTTGTAGGTAGACTACTAAGAACTACATAGTTCCATCCTTATGCCATTTTACAAACAAGACATTGTAGAAGAAAGTCAAGCTCCATGGTAGCTCCACTTGCTACAAATAAAAATGAAGGTCATGATGCTTGCTTTGAAATTCGTCTACACTTGAACAAGCACCAAGCCATAGAAGTTCAATACATCCATCAACTAAGTGCAGTGGGGAATGTAGAGGCTATATTGAAAATGGTTGAATGAGTCGCATAGGTCATCATCCTTCATGATGTCACCCTCTCATCACTTTAGATAACTCAAATCAAGATATTGTAGTTGCCATGGTAGTGTCCAATGAAGCTGAAGTTCATAGCCTTTGAGTTAAGAATGGATGACTCATACACCTTATTCACTAGAAAGTTGACAAAGTCCCTTTTCTAAGTACCCATTACCAAACTTGAGAGGGAACTCACAAAGAAGAGGAATAAAAAACTCATAATAGTAGAATTACTTTCCCAAGTTAGAGAATCAATGAAGTAAAAACTCAACTATTCATGGGAAGAAGTACTTAGAGGTGGGGGTAAATATTTTTAGAAACTTGGGTGTCTTGTCAAGTATTTAATATAGAAACTTAAAAGATATGATTATCAAATCTCATGAAAAATTAAAATGGCTCACATCATGACAAAGATAACAGTGTGCTTACTCTCCAAATAAAGAATTAATAAACTTAACATAAAAGAAAATTTTTTTGAATTATACACAACGAGAGACTAAAGTGAAAATATTTCTTTTTTATTTTAAACAAATATTTACTACAATAAAGGGGATCACACACACTTGCCCCTACTTTTTATATTGTTATTTCTTAAACAAGTTAACTACTAGATCTGCAAGCCACTCAACAGTGAGTGCTCCCTTGCTTGATAAATAGTTGAACATGAAGTTGGTACTCTCATTGAAGTAAGATGACTCACATAGCTCATCATGAAGGTTAAGAGAGATCAAGTCAGCTTACATGGTCACTAGACTCCTTTGCAACTTGACCACCACTTCTTCTATCATGCTCACACCCCTTTCAAAGAGATTGTCTCTCTTTTATAAAAGGGTGAACTTGGCAGAAGGATCAAGAGGCTGAAACTCCTCTATGGTATCTCCTCCCCATGTGGGAAGGACTTGTTCTTCTTTGAATCACCAATCTCACGATGGATCAAAGAAGGGAAACCTACTAGCATCTTGTTCAAGTTTATCGAAGTCATTTCAATAATAGAAAAAAAAATATTGAGTACTTTTCTATCAAGCAAAGCTTTGCTCCAAAAAAAAAAAAACTCAGAGTTGTTAAATGACCACCACTGGGATTAGAGGTAGCATGCACAATTCTCATCAAAGTTTTCCCTCATAATGAGAAACAATGTCATGAATTATAATTAATGGAACTTTCATATGTGGCAACTCAAAGACATCATCCATGGAAAGAGAAGCCTTTGATAAAGCAAATGAAATTCCTCTTCACTCAAATGATCTCCCATCAAATTGCCAATAATAAATTGAATGTACACCTTAATTCTACTTGTATGTTCAAGAAATCCATCTGCATAAGCCAAAGATTGCCCATTGTCCCTCTTGGTGAATTCAGAAACACTCATCATGTTAGTTAATTTTTTTTACTAAAAACTAACAAGATTTTCAAAATCAAGAGTGAATTCATATACCATGGTGAGACAATCCTCCATCATTTTTTTCTAAAATGGAGTCCTTGCTAGTCTCATCATTAGAACCTTCTATCATTGCATAGGAGAAAGGCACTCCTTCTTTACCTCTTTAAGAATGCTTTGCATTCTTAAAACCTTTATCTCTATAGTGGGCATAGTAAAAGATTCTCAAACCTGTTTGTTGTCACCATGAGATCTCTTGGAGGTCAAGGTGAAGATTTGAGTAGTTAGGAAGAACAATTATCAAGTTATCAAAAAAGAATAGTCGGCAAGAACATAATAGAGACAATTAGCTCTAGAGTGCAACTGCCCTTTTATATAGCCACAAAGTGCAAAATATGCCAAAAGGGTAGGTCAACTCAAAAGTGATATGGCATAAATATTAAAAAAATTGGTCAAACTTTCTAATAATGCCAATAATGATAAATTTTTTATTTATTCTTCTAACTTTTTCATGAATTTCCTTAGCAAGAAGCTATATAATCAAAGAGCTAAATGTATCCCAAATAAACACCAAAGGATATAGTAGAAGGATTGATACAAAGAACATCTAATGCCAAGTACCTAAGCTTAAGAAATAACTCACTCGCTAGTCATCTAAGGGGAACTTGCCTCCTCATGGGTGAGCATGTGAAGGATTTCTCCTTAACTAATGATGGACTATCTAACTTGCATGAAAAATCATGATAGTGAACCCACTGCTTGACATATAGTATTAACCAAATCACCATAAGCATGATCTAGTCTCTTCATATTATGTACAACATACAACACTCACCCAACTACTTGAAGCATGGACGAGTCTCCTCATATTGTAATTGATAATATAGCTTCTAGAAACTAACTTATAGTTTTCTATTGCAACCACCTCTAATCTTTTAATTTTTTCGGATATCAAGAGGTGTAAGTTTTTTTTTCTGGCTTTTTAACATTTTCTGAAGAGAGAGTACTTTGAAGCCTTACTTGTACTCATATTTGATATTGTAAAATTTCTTATATATATATATATATATAGTCCTATATGATCTAATCTTGCTTCCCATGTGTCTAAGTAAGGTCCTACATTATCCCATGAACAAATTTGCATTCAACAACTATATATTAGTGTCATATAATTTAAGTCATTAATGATCTTATTGAATGCACCATGTAAGTATATATATTGATGACATGTTTCTCAAAAACTTTAACAAAGAACAATATTCTTCTAACTTGGAATAATATTTTCATCTCATCAGACATTTGTAAACATCTTAATCTAATTAAATTTTCTCCTAACCACATCAAGTAATTATTTTAGCATTCATAGTCACATGATAGCAAATTGAAGCAAATATGAAATCATTAAGGCTATACAAAGTATAACATTTTCAAGAACATATAGAAGAAAGAATGTTTGAATGGATGAATAATAGCCTTATTAAATTTTTGGATCATTTAAGAAATAAATTCTTATTGTTCTTCAAGATACTTAAAGTTGCTTAGAGTATTAGCTTTTACTTGTCAGACTAGTATTAAGCTTCCTTTAAATAACTCAAAGCATATCTTGATTCACCACCTATATTTTTAAAGTTAATCCTAAAAAAATACTTTATCTATACCATTTTATTTTACAAGATAATTAGGGGTATTTAATACCATATCCATTATATTAGTAAGATTTTGTTTGACACTAAAGGGTGATATCCACTAGCAGATAAGATTGCCTTTGTGTTAGTATTCCAAGTAAGGAAGTTGCTTCCATATTTTTAAGCTCAAACCATTTGTATTTATATCAAACTTTCTCTCAAGGCTATGCTTTAGAAACCAAAAGCTTTTGATCTATTAATTAAGTAGTTAATGCAATTGGGGGAATTAATATTTACCTCAAGTCATGAATGAATACTTATTAACTTTATGGTTGAATGCATATTTCATAGCTCCATTGTATAATATATTTCTTCTTTTAATCAACCCATTGGGCATCATATATTGATAGAACACTAGGATTTCTAATGTTGGGGTGGGAATCTTATTTATCTTAACCAAACGCAATCCTTAAATTATGAACTTCATCTGAAGTTCTCTACATATAATAATAAAACTTTTCATTGGTTGTGGAACTCAAAAATATATAATTCTTACTAAAGAAAATTTATGGTTTCCTAAAGATAATACATCAATATAGTGATGTCACTCCTCTCTCTCATTATTACATATCAAATTACCCACATATATTAAAATAGAATGCTTGAGTTGATGCTCTTTTCAAGTGTGTAACTAATGAAAGAAGATGTGATAAGGATATATGCTTCCAAATTATACAAGATCCATTGAAAATACAATCCATTAAAAAATTAAGACCTATTGACCTCACTTTTAGCGAGTTTGATAACCATCCTCCTAATATGAGGATATGATTTAGGCACTAAGGCTTTCCATAATTAAGGTTAAGACACTTCTAGTGGCTAGAGGGGAGACCAACCCAATTCTATAAGACTCACAAGGCTCAACCCCAACTTGGATTAGGTGGGACCAAATGACTTGATCTCAAACCAAATCCCATATGTCAAACCTAATTTATTATATGCCACCCAAAGTCCCAAACCATACCTAATTGGAGTTCAATTTGGCCAAATGACTAAGTTGACCCCATATGACCCATATTGGCCTAAAGGGGCTAAACTTAAAATTGATCCAAACCATATTGAATTGAATATACCTAAACTCTTTGGAACACCATTTGAACTCAATTGAAGCCTTATCAAGACTCAATTTGACCAATTGGCTCACCTAGCCCAAATTGACCCAATTGAACCCTATAAAGCTAAAATCAGATCCAACTCGATATAATACAAATTGATTCATTACAAAGCTTTACAATCACTCTGATTATCCAATTGAACATCCTTCATGACCAATTGCAACTCAATTTAACCAATCGACTCATCCAACCTAACGTAGCCCAATTTGACCCAAAGAGTCAGAAGTAAATTCAAACCACATCAATCCCTTCAACCACTTTCAAATGAACAATTGATCAAATTCCAACTCCCAAGTGAAGTCAAGTAGGCTAATTAGGCACTTTGATCTGCTTGACCTCATTGGATCCAATTTGACCTAAAGGGTCAAATTGAATCAAATCTTGATCCAACCTAATTTGGATCAAACTAATTTTGCAATCAATCCTAAGATGACTATTGATCATCACTAAACACCCAAATGAGCCTAATTGAACCCAATTGAATGAATTTAACATATTGATCTAATTTGGCCTAAAGGTTTAAATTGAACTAAATCATAATCTAACTTTAATTGAACTAAATCAACACCTATAATTAGCTCCACATTGATTATTGAACATAATTCAATGATCAATTGAACCCAATTTGACCAAATTTGCCATGTTGGATCACTTAGCCTAAATTGGCCTAAAGGGTCAACTTGAACCAAATCTCTTTCCAACCACCCAAAATTAATAAAACCAAAACTTACAATCATTCCAAAATTGATCATCAAGCATACCCCAGCCCTCAATTGAACTAAATTTGACTAATTGGCCAAGTTGGTTCACTTAGCCCAATTTGATCTAAATAGTCAAATTGAACCAAATCTCAACCCAATTCAAATTCAACCAAGCCAACACCTACAATCATCCCTAAATTGATGATCAAGCATTCTCTAACCATCAGTTACATCTCTAGCCAATTTGGCCAAATTCACTAACTTAACCCAAAATTCAAACTACTTCAATTCAAGTCAAAGAAATTGCACCATCACATTCGAAATCATCATTTAAACTTAACCCAATAACCCCTTAGGTCCAATTTTGTCAATTGATCAACCTAACCTAATTGAACCTAAATTGACCTATATGAATCCAAATGAGTCAAACCTAATCAAACTTGCCATGACTTGTCCTTGGATCCCCCTTGAACGTCCCATGTGAGCCCAACCTATGGTGAACTTTGTTCAGCCCAAACCAAGTGAACTATGGGTTCTAAATAAGATAAAATCTCAAAAATAAAAAATTCCAACCCTTCCTTTGGCCATGGTTTGAGGTCACCCTAACTAAACCAAGCTAACCCAAATCTATTTGGTCTATCCAATGACCAAAGAGAGGTCACCTTGACCATAGTTACCCTTGGTTCACCAAACCTGGGGTATCCACTTCACCACGAGCCACTAAACTCTTCTATCCATTAGAGGAGGTCAGCTTCATCAATCCAAAGCTAATTCTAGCCATGTATATTGCATGGATGGCTGTCAATGACTGAACCCACTATAAATGGTGGTTCATATGGGGAGAAAGGTATACACTTTATCACCCATTCAAACTTTAGACACACCTTCATTCTAATCCTAGATAAGAGCCCCTGAGTTTCTTTGAGCCTTTCATGCATTTCATCACTAGAGACACCAAACCTCCTCTCTGCTTTGAATGTCCCAAACACCCAGCCTCACCGAATCTTCTCAAAAGCCTAATAAACTCTTTCCACATCTTCTCTACATCCTCATGAGAAATAACAAATCAAGAATAACTCGATTCGAACACTCGAAGACTTTCCTAGACCAACTCTAGTGAGCTTGTGATAATATGTGGTTTCAAGAGCAAATGGCGAGGAGACAGATAGATACTTCAATAGTAAAGCTTCATCTCTATAATATGAAGTTACCTTGATTAGGTTCGCTATTGGTCTTAGTTCTAGTAAGATAAATTTCTTTAAATCGTTGAAAGCTTATTAGGTGCTGATGTTTTGTGAAATAAATTAGCATCTTGTGTAGATCATACCATAGGGAGCCTGACATTTTCATTTTAATCCTAATGGAGTTTATTTTGTTATGAAATGAGCTATGATAGGCTTGGATCAAGCGGTGAAAAATAAATGATGTTCGTCTCTCATCAGAAGAGGAAGAAGAATCATGGGTCACCCATCTCGCATGATTAAAATGTATGGTTGTGATAAATTTGCATTAGATTATTGATTTAATCCCTTTTAAACTTCGAGATTAATCAGAGCTATTTAAGTTTTGATCGAGTGGCTTATGATGAAACTATGTCCGCCTTCGCTGACTCAGTAGCCATGATGGATGGTTTGAACAATCAATCTCGTTGCACTATGTGTAAAGTGCGACTAACTTAGCATTGACTGTGTAATCTAAGTTAAATAAGTTTTAAAATGTGATTAATTAGGTAGAACATTAAAAACTCATAACTAATTATAAAAATTTTAAAAAATATAAATAAATATTCTTTGGAAAGGTTAGATAGAGGAGGAGAATCTAGGAAAAATAAAAGCCCTAATTTTTATCAAATATAAAAAGACTAATTAGAGTTTAAATAATTTTATTAATATTATAATTAAGCCTTAATTACTTACCCAAATGACTTCAAATTCTTGGTTAACATTCCATGAGATGGCATCTACCTTTCATAACTATTTCAAGTCAATTAGATGAGTACATCATGATATTCATATTTTTCAAATCTTAGTTAGCCATTTGGGCTATTTAATAAATTTATTTAATTAAGAAAATTATGAAAATTATTATGGTTCACTAAATATGTAATAAAAACTTAATGGTTACCAGAGACTTATTAGGACATCTAATCTTAATTATTTCTTAAAATCAACATTAAAGGGACTTTTAAATAAATAATTCATTAATTAACCTAGAAATTAGAAAACTCATAAATTAATTATGTAAATCTCTAAAAACTATGAATGAACTCTTGTTGTGCTTAAGATAAGCTTACTCGCATAAGGGGTACTCAATAACCAAGAATAAGTATACTCACTAGAAGGTGTGTCTAACAAGGAAAGGTCGACATAATCCCGTGAGCCAAGCACTTAGGTTATAATAACTTAAAGGACAAGGCATGACTCGACTCACCGACTATAGGTGACTATTCAAAGGCATGAAACAACTGTCCTCAGTCTCATCTCCACCTGCATTTTAATCTGATGATGGGCAACTCACTTCCACCAACTAGTAGATATATATTTGCTCGCATGCACACCACCATTCGCTTAGGTGATAATTCATTTATACTAGACTTATCTTTGTTGACCTCATTTTTAGAATGAGCTCTCAACCCCTCCATCTTAGACATAGGATTCCTCTTAGACACTAAGAGTTTACTTAGCCTTAAGACATTTCTAGTGATTAGGTGAACACTTAACCTAACCCTAAAGACTTAGAAGAGTTAGCCATAGGAATAGGTCATGCCTTAAGGGTGTTAGGAAAATTTGCCTACCCTATAGCTTGAACCAAATCCCTACTTCCTTCTTTTAAGTCAAACTCAAAATTCAAATCAACCCCAAACTCAAATCAACTTCAATTACAAAACAAAACCTTAAATTAATTCCAATGAATTTTCTCAAATCATGAATCAATTTCAAATGATTAAAACCCATGATTGAATTCCAAATCTAAAGTCTTTCCTAAGTCAGTTTGATTCCATCTTATGGACTTAGCTCAAATCAAATCCAAATCACTTCAAATTCAAGAAATTTTCTCTTAACCCATTTATATTCTCATTTATATTCTCAAATATAAATGACATATATATTCAAATAGACAAAACTAAATCCAAAACTAAATTCCAAGTTCAAAAATCTTTCCTAAGTCCCTTCAATTCCATCTTATGGACTTAGCTCAAATCAAATTCAAATCACTTCAAACTCAAGAGATTTTTTTTTATAACCTATTTATATTCTCATTTATATTCACAAATATAAATTAAATATAAATTCAAATAACTAAAACTAAATCTAAATTCCATGTTCAAAAGTCTTTCCTAAGTCACTTTGATTCCATCTTATAGACTTAACTCAAATCAAATTCAAATCACATCAAACTCAAGAAATTTTCTCATAACCCATTTATATTCTCATTTATATTCACAAATATAAATGAAATATAAATTCAAATACCCAAAACCAAATTCAAAACTCAAACCCAAATTCAATCAAAATTCAACATATGCTTCTTCAAGTCAAATTCTTGAACTTAGTTAAATCACTCAAATCAAGCCAAACCCTTGATTTTCTTATGATTCAATCAATCCTTCAATCATGAATCCAAATATAAACATAAACTTCAATCATCAAACCAAAACTAAATTCAAAAAAATCAAATCCAAGTCAAACTCATGTTCACCCTTTGAACTTGAAATTATCAAATGAATCAAGACCCATTTGACTCCATATCACTTACAATTAGATTTATATTTCAATCATAAGTTCATATGTGAGTTCAACCAAACTTGAATCAAGCCTTGATCAAGCCAATTGACCCACTTATGATCACTTGACCCAAAGTGACCTAAAGTACCCCTTTTGAGCCAAATTCTAATCCTACCCAAATTGGATTAAACTAAGCCCACCTAAGCTTCACATTGTGAGCAGCAATCAGCATGAGATGATCAATCACTTAAATTGGGTCAAACCAAGTCAAACTCAAGGGTTGGCCAAGTCAACACTTAGACAAAATGAAGCCTAAGCTAGCCAAAATCAACCATAGGCCAAATTGATTGAAACCATTGATCAAAACTAATTCATGATCAATGTTTGAACTTTACCAAGTCATCATTTGAGCCTAACCTATCCTAATTGGCCACTTGACCCAAGTTGACCCAACTTGACCTAAAAAGTTAAAATGTGTCAAATCTTGATCTAAGATAAATTGATTGCAATCAATGGGTCAAATTCATTCTAAACCACTTGTTGAACTTGACCAAAGCCTCAATTGGCCAATTAGACCCAACCTAGCCTAATTGAATGAACTAACTGTAAAAGGTCAAATTGAAAAAAATCAATCAAACCAAAATTGATTGAAACCAAAGCTTGCAACACATTTTAAATGACCAACCAAACCTAAACCAACCCATGACCTAACCTAATTAGGTCAAATGGGTCAAATTGGTCAACTTGACCCATTTGACCTAAATGAAATCAAATGAACCAAAATAAAATATAAACCAAATTGAACCAAACCAATGATGCCAACACATTTCAAATGGTCATATGAACTTGACCCAACCCTTGATTTGACACAATTTGACCAATTGGTCAACTTGAGCCAAGTTGACCCATTTTGACCTAAATGGGTCAACATGAGCCGAATGACATCAAATCAACTCAAATTCATTAAAATTTGGACCAACCCAATTTCAAACTATTCTAAGTCTGCCCAAAGTAAAATCAAAGCTAAATGACCATTTTACTCCTAGGTCAAAGAGTAACCTAATTCCACTTGGAATTTGGTCATATCATTTTCATGGCCACTTGACACCATCTTAGTGGACCAAGTGGACACTAGTGAGTGTGGTGCACATGACCCAATGGGTTTGGGTCAACCAAACCCAACCCAAGGATTAAACTGACCACCCAATAAGAATTTCTCCACATGGGATCACTCCCACTCTCATTTCAAGCAAATGGGAACTTCACCACTCCACTCCTCTGACCAAACTGAATCACATGGCATCCAAAATGACCTAACAAACTCAATTAACTTGATCAATTTGATCAAAATGGAAAGGAAAGCTCGATCGATTCTTTCAAGGGGGAGATATACTCCCCCTAATTTAATTTCATTTACATTCACTCACACTCGATTGAGCTTAAGGAACTCAGAGCAAGCTACTCCAAGTTCCTCCAAGCTTCTTACACCTACTTTGAATTCTCCATTCTCAGTTTCTTCAAGTTGAAAATAGGGGAGCTCAAGGAAAATTCAAACTCATCCATCACTCAATTTTAATCAAATTCCTCTTGCAAGCACTCTCAGAGGATCTAATCAAACTCACCCAAGTCTTCATCCAAGCTTCCAAGGAACGGGAAGTGGGAGCTAGACCAAAGCCATAAGCCTAGGAAGGGGACTTTGGCCAATTGAAAGATCTACTCAGCCTCAAGCCCTCAAACCTTCAATAAGGCTTCGCCTCCACTAAACGAAGCTACCTCAACAGTTGGGAGCATCGGTGATAGCCTCCAATGAGGTACTATTCAAAATCGAGCTTGCATTCAATTTTCTTTTGTCTTTTTTGAAGAGAAGTGTGACCTCAAGTGAATTTGATCATTAGATCTTCATCTCCTTGTATGTTGATGGTATGGGTTCAATTTTAGCTCAATCTGAGCTAAATCGAGCTCGGATCAAGCCTTAAGGGATGAACAGTTGCCCTCTCTCGCAGGAAAGCGTAGGGTCGAATCGTAGACCATCCATCCCGCATGTTTTGTATGGACAGCCTTGATTAATCCATGCAAGATCTTTTGATTAATTCCTTTAATATCATGAGCTTGATCTTGACCGTCCAATCTTTGATCAGATGGTCCAAGGGAAAGCACATAGCCCCGCCGGCTGACTGTGTAGCCGATGTGACAACTTAAATAATGAATCTCGTCATGCCACATGGAAAGCATGCGTAGCATTAGCGGTCCACGTGGCCCTGATGAGGTTAGTTATATAATTAGGGATTTAATTAAGTTTTAATCATGAAATCTTTAAAAATACATAACTAAATGTAGAAAAATAAAAAAATTACAAACTCAAATGCATTTTGAAGATATTTCAAAGGGCAATAATATAAAATTAAGTTTAATTGATTTTGAACAGTAAATTTCATGCAATTTGGATTTTGTTAGGAATATAATTATGTTAATTACTCCTTAATTATTTCACTGATAATTCCAAACTTCTCATGTATATTTAGTGGGATGACTTCTGCCTCCCCTAATTTTCTTAGAATTTATTAATTATTTAATTAGGATAATTGCTTGATTCACTCCTAATTACTCTCCTAATTAATTAAATGATTAATTAACCTTTAAAATGATGATAAATGCATTAATTAAGTTTTCTGATTACCTTAGAATAGTGAATAGACTTAGGGAATGAGATTAGGAGTCCTCTCCCAAATCTTTTCTCCTAAGTTTATTTCATTTGGATAAAAATCTAATTAAGGTGCAAATTAATTAAATAGTTTAATCACCTTGTTAAATGGCTTAACTAATCAAAAATTTTAAAATCAAATCAATATGAATTTAATCAATTCTTTCTTGGGTAGATACTTAGGTGTTCAATAACCTAAATAGCTTAAGGAAATCAAATCTAACCCATATGTGTGGGAAGGGTTATGAAAGTACTTAAATTAAACCCTTTAGCTTAATTAATCATTAATTGTGAGTCAAATGTGTTAAGCCCCTTTCTTTCTTAGGTGCATTGCTGATTTAAATTCCTTGTGATTTTATGTCATATATTGGCTCATAATTATTTTTAAATATGTTAAAGTTGGTGTAAAGGGTAATTAATAGACTTAATGTACACCTTAACCTAAACAAAATATAAAATCAATCTAATGGTTCTAAAAATAAACTAAATCAACACACACATGTGAGAAATGGGTTAGGACCAGCAAACCTTCTCACATTCCTTAAATTCAAATTAAACTCAAAACAAAATCAAAATTACTTAAACCAACTTTGATTCACTTTAAATAATCTTATTCCATAGCATTGTCTTTAAGAATTAATTAGGGTGAGAAAAATTGCATGCTTACATTACTTTATTTCTTTTCTAGCATGCTAAATATGTATGTCATATGAAAATCATGCATTCATGTCTTTTGAAAAATCAAATTAAAATGAAATGTTTCCTTTATGTCAGATCGTATGTTTTGGCTAAAGTAAGAATATGAATGACTATTATCACTATTAAATCCAAAATTACTTTCAAAACTTATAAATCAAACATTGCAAATGAAAGGTATGCTACTTATAATTAGTTATAATCTTCCATGTGAGTATAATATAGAGAATGTGACTTTTCCTTCTCTTCTCTTTTAACGTAGTTTTGAATAGGATTTACAAAGTGTATAGTTCATTTGAAAAGAACACAAAACTTGCTTACATCCATTCCTATTCATTCTTATGTTATCATTTAATAGGGTCCTTCATATTTACACATGTAAATTGCATAACCAAATCAAAACAAACAAACATAAACTTTTTGCATGATTCTCTTTCCATGCATTTTTATTTGTACATGCACATGTATTTAAGAAAAGTGATATATTAGTCTAGACACCCCGGGATTGCAAGGATTTAAGTATCCCCAAGTAGGTCTTGTACCTTACACCCCTGGTGTAGAAAACAATGGCATCGTACTCACTTATATCTTTCATACATATAAATATGCATATGAATAATGGATAGAAGAATTCCTCTTTTCTACTTAACAAAAATATGCATACATGAAACATTCCAAATTTCCTTAAGCAATATCTCCTAGCATTCATCATGAAGGTGTGCTAAATATTTCTATTTGCATGTATTGATATGCTTAGGGTTCATCCATATGCATGGTACACATGTTGGAAAGAAATAAAGTGTCGTGTGTTTTGTGATAGTAATTCACTTTACTTAATCTTAAAATGCCTTTCTCTTTGAATAGTTTTGTTTAGAGTCCATATAAACTTAGGATTAATTAAAACACATAGTCACTAAATAAGAATCTCTAATGAATCTACCTTAGAAATTACTTAAGGTAAGAAGGAAAGAGAAGTTCTCTTCTCTTTTCCTCTATTTATAACACTTAGTAATTAACTATAGGTTCACTCAAATAAAATTAAATCATCAAGTAAAATCAACCAAATCAACTAAACTTAAATGAAACCACCCTCTAAGTTGAACATTTTCATACTTAGAAGATCTAGACCTTAAAGCCTAACTAAGCATACCACACAAACCTTATAAGGCACACACATTAGGCTAAATCACCATTTCTAGTTCTATGTTAGGGCGGTGCATGGTTTGATATTTGCTTTTATTTTTTGATGTGAAATTTTAGTCTAGATGTTAAGTTGTATGTGCATAGAATGAATGGTAGGATGATCTTAATCTAATCATTGTCTTCTGTAGTGGATTGTGCTTAAGGGGCGATCTAATAAAGATATAAATAATTTTGCTGTGCAGGCTGCTTATACCCCTAAGCATAATCCAAAATAGTGTGGACTTGGTTACCATGTGTGTGCTAAGTCCAATTTGTTTATATATACATGCATGGGATTGTGTGGTTTGTTTAGCTAATCTCTATTTTGTAGGTTTTAGTTAGATTTACTTTCCCTTTTTCATGTAATTTTGCAATCAGGATTTGGAATGATTGTTATGGGGATTAGGATGAACATTGGTCATAAGACTATATCTTATGCACCATGTGAAGCCTTCAGAGTAACCACCTTGAAACCAACCAAAAGGAGAAAGATGAAAGAAGAAAGAAGAAAGAAAGAAGAAAGAAGAAAAGAAGAAATAAATAATGAAGAATGAAAACCTCCATAACATGAATTCCTTCTTGGTTATAATTAATTCATTTGTAATCTAGGTTATATAAGGGTAGAGCTCAGCTATCCAATTTATTTGCGAGTTTGTGCGGTGGAGCCCGACCACAAATGGTCTTTTATTCTTTTACGCTAGCTTTATAAATTGTTTGATGTTTGTTTAGCTTATGCATTAAGATGACATGTTTTCCTAGTTTCTTCCTTGATTTGATGAATGGCCTGGATGACGATTAGGCTCTTAGAAAAATAAATTTTTTATCCCACTAATCAATTGAAATCAAAACTAAAAATTAATAATTCATAACCTCACTCAAAGCCTAGGTTACAAAATCAAGATAAAAGATTTAACAACCCCTTAGTTGAATATTGTATGTTTCACATCATGCATAAAAAGCATCTTATTTCACTCTTATTATGGAGGGCTTCCACCCATGCTAGGGAATTTGGCTTGACCTTTGAGAGCCATGGTGGAAACACACATCCTTTCTTGCTGATTTTAGCCCATAATCCAATTTCTCATGCATTAGGCATATGATCCCATAAGCCGATGTAAAATGAATTGTCCAAAAAAAAATGAAAATAAAATGTTATAAAATTTGCATTAGATTTAAGTCATTAAATCATGCCCTACATGATCTATTCTCTTAGGGAGTGTGTTTAAGGACTTAGTCTCTTTCTAAATAAACAACACCTTAGTTATCTTGCAAAAGCATATGACTTGCCTATATGTATTTAAAATCATAGAGGAGTTAGTTGGCAGCCACCCCCAGGCAGTTGTAAGTCCAAATAGTCGGGTGATTTATCCTCACTTGTGAAGGTAAACTAAATACCCATTTTCTCCTTAGATTTAGGTCGTGCTTTGGCCCTTGCCAAAGCTCCTTAAATTTAGGTTCAGAGGTTACTTCCCTTTGCAGGTTACAAGCATAAATCCTTATCTCTTAGGTATTTCCATGATCTTGTATCATGAAATTGTAAGCCCTAGATTTCTAAATAAAAATTCAACTCAAATAAATAAATCACCTCTATTTCAAAAATATAAAGCCCAACCATAGGATAATTTGGGATGCTTACTAAGCTTCCTAGTATCATAAGAATCCTCTACTTATCTTCTTTGGCTTTATAATAACTCCTCTTGATCAATCCCACTTGATCTTCTAAAAATAAACCAATTGATTGATAGTCCTATCTTTGAATCCTTGGAGACAACGATCATTTACCTTAATCGAGAGTATTCTTAAAGAATCATGTTCCTTAGGATGTAATTAATTATGGGGGCTTGCCTCCATAGGGAACTTAACAAACCCAATTTAAAATAAACCCTGATTTACTTTTCCATGTAAAGTAGGGAAAAAATCTCTGATACATACGAAGACTCATAGTCCTTAGGAGTCCTTATTTAGGCGATTAGGTCCATTGTAGGGTGGTGACTCCTATCTTTCAAGATAGTGCACCTTTTCTCAATGTCATACCTGATCACCCTAATAAGAATATCTGTGGATCTACGTGGTGTCTAAACCAAAAGTATATTTTTATCTTTATTTTATCCACATAAATTGAAGATGCAAGTACATAAGAAATTTTCACCACAACCTTATATGTAGTTTATTAGTATGGTCACCCCTTGATATTATAAAAGGGAGACTTCTCTCTTATTAGAGAACCTTTGGGATCTCATTGTACACTCCTGCACTTTGTACTTTGGTTTTGAGCAATAAAATGATTATTTCCCCTATACTTTTTACTTCTTTATCCTCCTGCTCATAATATTTCTGGTTAACCCTACTTCCCAGGTATCTTAGAAGGTTCTTTCTCCATCTATGAATAGATTTATATTCAACAACCTTTTAGGTGTGGTGAGCATTGATGAGGATTAGAACTAGAAACTAAATACAAAATGAAGTAAGACCTTTAATGTGAGATCGCTCAGTAGTTATGGAGTAGAACATCTAATAATTTATAACTCAACAGATTTATAAAATAAGGAGGATAAGATCACTAGTCTTGTATAGGTGGCCATCATAAAATCACACCATAAAGACCTTAGACTAAAGGAGAATGAAGGATCCACAAAATTGGCAACTCGTCAAGCTCGATAAGGAAAAAGATACCCATATAGGGTCCTCAATTCTCATCCATCCAAGATATCTGACTCTGGAGATGAATCCTATGACACAAGTGAAGAAGAGAGTATGTCAAAGAAATAATTGTATCCAACCAATGCTTTCTTTATGAAGATTATAAAGCTCACCCTCCATACAAACTCAAGATCTTACATCTTGAATTATATAAAGGTTGGCAGATCCCACTAACCATATAGCATATTTCAATTCAACCACATCACTATTGGACTTATATGATGCAATGAAGTGTGTCAATTTTTCTTCACTACTTTCAAAGATTTAGCCCTTCTTTCCTTTGGGGGTCATAACATCATTCCTTAACTTCAAAAGGATGTTCACCGAGTAATTTACCAACACTCAGAAGTTGCTGAAGAGTTCTCAAGCTCTCCAGCAAATGAGGTAGGAACCTGAAAGTCCTTGAGGAAGTTCATTACTCACTTTTAGTGAGAGATGCTGAAAGTCAAAGATTTGGAGCCCATCGCTCAAGCAGCACTTGCTCAAGCTTGAAGGAGGGGCCCTTCAAGTGCACCTTAGAGCTCTAACAACCTAAGACACTCACCAAACTATTAGATTTGGTCAATAATTATGTTATTGTCAAAGAGTATAATGAAGTAGTCTAACTAGTATCGCTAGCCAAGACTAAATACTCACTAAAGAGGCCTTTAGAGCGACTACCCATTGAAGGGTATCAAAGGTGAAGAACAAATGACACATGAAAGAGGTACCGTGATCTAGGATTCAAAAATTTGGCTAAAGATCCAGAGAATTATACAAAGTAACTCCTCTTAGAGTATCCATTGTCAAACTATTAGAGGCAATTCAAAATAAAGATTATGTCAAATTCCCACCACCCATGAAAGTTGATGAAGTGTGCAATCAATCAATATATTGTGCTTATTATTGCAATCACTACCTTGACACTAATGAGTTTCACCATTTGATAAGCTTGGTGATGAGTTGATAAAGGTAGGGAAACTCAAAGAGTTCATGGAGAGAAAAGACAAAGAAGTCATTAAGGTGGCAATGAGCCCATACCTGCACACACTATTCATATTATTTGAATCATACCCGCTATCTTTGAGGGCAATGGAGAGTCCTCTAAAAGGCAATGCCGAGTCCTCTAAAAAAGTTTAGTATGAAGAGATTGTGATTAGGAGAAGTAAACTCAATAGCTATGATGCGAGCACCCTCTACATTCATCATACCAGTGATTTTTCAGAGAGGGATAGACTGCTAGAAATGCCTACAACGACTTAGTTATAGTGATAGCCCTAATCACCAACTACTAGGTAAGAAGCATTTTGTTTGATGTGGGTAGTCAATCAATATTATTTTTAAACTAATATTTGTTAAATTAGGTCTAGAAAATTCTAAACTCTCACCCACTAGAGGAGCATTATATGATTTCTCAAGAACATAGAGAAATTGAAGGGATGATCACTCTCCTTATCACTTGAGAGAAGGAAAGAAGTAATTATGGTTATAGCTGACTCCATCGTAGTAGAGGCCCCTTGCTACTTAAAATGTTATCTTTGGTCAACCTCTACTCAACACATTTAAAGTAGTGGTATCAACAAATCATGCAGCCATCAAATTTCTCGTTGGAGGAGAAGAGATTGCTATCAAAAGAAACCTCAACTAATCACACATATTATTTAAAAGCCAGCAGTACATTGAGTAGGGAAGTGAAGTACTACAGTTGGATATAGAGTGAACAAGAATCAAAGTACTTAAGGAGATAGAAGAAATTTTGAGGTGGAAAAGACTATGTCACTCATCAAGCATAAAGAAGCCCTCATTCAAACTCTGATGGACAATATAGATGTATTTTCCTGGACAATAGTGGAGATGCCAAGCATTAACATCAACACGCTTGTCATCACTTCAATGCTCGTGTAGACACACAACCTATCAAGCAAAAAATGAAAAAAAATAGCAGCTATACTCATCGATCTTATTAAGGAGGAGGTCGCTAATCGCTGATAAATTCATTAGAGAAGTGATCTAGTGTGTCCAAAGATGAAAATGGTACATAAGTTATAAGGATGTGTGTCAATTAAACTTACATTTTAAAGTAAGGTACCCTTTCCCATGAATGACAAGCTTATATATCATAACCGAATCTATGATGAGTTTCCTAGATGTAGTTTTAGTATATCATCAAATTTAGATGCGCCTTATAAACACTGAGAAAATGGCTTTCATTACTTCTGAAGGACTATGCTACTATAGAGTTATTCCTTATAGAAAAAAATGCAAAGGCAACATATTAGAGACTAGTGGATCGAGTGTTAAAAAAGCATAAGGGAGAAATGTGAACGTTTATGTTGACAATTTGCTAGTCAAAATCAAGTAGAAATTCACCACACTTAATAGGTACAACATTGGCCTTAACCTCCATGTATTTGGTGTCAAGAGAAGATCCAAGAGCTAATGCAAATATA
Source organism: Cymbidium sinense (assembly GCA_021442155.1). NCBI lineage: Eukaryota > Viridiplantae > Streptophyta > Magnoliopsida > Asparagales > Orchidaceae > Cymbidium > Cymbidium sinense. Next base: position 147,379,365 of record CM038220.1, read on the forward strand.
TCATGAATACTTGCCAAGCTGGATCTACCACATTAAGTACTTATAGATTGGTGAAATTAAAAAAATAATTACTAATCATATAAGGAGGTTCAAAATAAAGGTAACCCAATACATGTTGATAAGGAGTTATTTCAAATATCGATGACCTCACTCAACCTTAGATGAGTAAAAGAGGTTAAACAAAAGAGAGTCCTTGTGGAAATACATTCTTGGTAGTGTGGAAACCATTTGGGTGGAAAGACACTTACCCACAAAATCCTTAGGAAAGGATATTTCTAGCCCACAGTCAGAAAGGATGCTGAAGACTTTGAAAGGAAAGTGTACAATATCAAAAATTTACAACACTCCTTGCAACCCATCAATAGTCCTTGGTCATTTTCTATTTGGGGAATGGACCTGATAGGTCCATTACTAATCACCAGTGGGCAAAGAATGTTCATATTAGTCATGATAACTTATTTTAGAAAATGGATTGAAGCAAAGCTACTAGTAAAGATCATTTCTCAGATAGTGAGAAACTTTATTTGGACTGACAACCTTTGCATGTATGATTTTCCATTGGCCATAATTTATCAAGAAGGCCTAAAAAGGTTTTATGAGTCTCAAGGGAACAAGCAGATGTTCACATTAGTGCATTACTCCTAGAGTAATAAACAAATAGAAGTCACCAACAAAAAAATTCTCAACTTGCTCAAGAAAAAGTTTGAAGGCTCTAAAGATAAATGGATAAATACACTACTCGTAATACTCTGGGCACTTAGAATAACTCCCACTAATGCAACATGACACTCTCCTTATTGCACATAAATACGTATGGTCGCTATAGTATAAATTCCAGAGTCAAAGAGTATTGATAATGAAAAGAATAGGAGATATAGATGGAAAATGAGTTCAAGAAAACTCAAAAGTCATGGAATACACACTAAACATGCTTGAAGAACTTAGGGTTAAGGAATAATTAAGATAAGAGAAAACAAAAAAGGGAGAATTGGCCAAGTATTACAACTACTATGTGAAGGAGAAGCAGTTCAAAAGTGGTGACCTAATGCTGAAGAATGTTGACACTGTTGTTCACAAAGATATTCTAGTCAAGCTTGCCCACAATTTCAATGGACCTTTCATAATGTAAGAACAAGTCAATCTTGGTGCATATCAACTACTATCTCATTCTATCAAAGACATACCAAGGATATAAAATGCTAGAGACTTGAAAAAGTTTTATCCCTAAGTGAAAATCTCTCTGATTTTTACGCGCTTTACTAATTTTGAGTATCATGTGTTTTTTTCATTTTCAATAATAAAGTTTTTTTATTTTTCTCCATAAACAAGTTAACTCGCAGGATAATGATATCCACTAAAGGAGCATACTCGAATATTAAGTGGTGAAACTTGTACTCGGGTTGTTACGTGATGACTTAGGATATTTGGTGCACCATTCATGGCCCAAAGGTCTCACTAAGTGAGCAATAAAAGCCTAAGTAAGAGATCTAAATACTTAGCATGCCACTCTTGGCTTAAGATATGCTAATTTCAAACCGAGCAAGCCCTTAATGCAAGAATACTTGGGGAGCTATGTGATGACTCAAGATATTTGGTGTGCCATTTTTGGCCCAAAAAATAGCCTCACTTAGTGAACAATAAAATCCTAAGCGAGAGATTTGAATACTTAGCATGCCACACTTGGCTCAAAAAATTGAGTCATATAATCTACCTTCATATTTGACCAACTCTATAAGATCCATAGTGTAAGAGTGACACCCCCATAAGGTTGTGACTAAACTCAAGAAGACCACCTCTCCTAGTTTGTAACTAAAAAGATCAACACTCCATGAGGTTGGGGATTATAGTATAAGACCAACACCCCACGAGATCAAATAAACTAAAAAAAAACTTAACTCTCTAGTTAGCAACTAAAAGACTAACACTCTATGTAGTTGGTGACTATAGTATAAGATTGACACCCCATGAGTTTATAAGCCAAACTTTAAAAGACCAGCTCTCCTAGTTGGAAATTATAAAGACTAATACTTCATGTAGTTGGTGACTATAGATTAATACCGACACCCCATGAGGTCGACAACTAAACTTGAAAAGATCAACTCTCATAGTTGGCTACTAAAAACACCAAAACTTTATTTGGTTAGCAACTTAGTGTAAGATTGACACCCCATGAGATCGATGACTAAGAAAAAGACTAATTCTCCTAATTGGAAAGTCAAGGTTAATTCTTTAAAGAGGTGACTAATGCAAAATGTGACTATGTAGTGAACAAGCTCTCATGTGATTAGGACTTAAGGTATTCTAAGTCACAAACATAATTATTCATACACGACAAATGAGCACCTATTCAACAAAATATATCAAACTCACCATTCTAATGTGACTATATATTAGGCTTTCTTATGTGAATAGTGACAAGCATTTTAAGTCATAAATTTATTCATGCATCAATGAACAAGTATCAATCTGACGATCATATGTAATGCTAAAGAGACCACCCAAGAATCTCTTGCTATTGATCAGTGACCCAAATATTATAAGTTATGAATAGGCCTATTATGCATTGAACAGTGAATTTCAACTCAATGGTAAAACATTCATTTATAGATATTCAGTGAGGAAATAAATTCGGCTACTCAAATAAGTATACTTGACTAAAAATGTATTTATGATTTTCATTTCATATAAAATATTTACAATTAAGTTAGTATGAAATAGGCATCCCACTCACCAAAAAATATATTAAATAAATGTTCATAGAGAGAATGAAGGAGGGAAAGATATGTCAACTTGAATTGCCCTTGTCATCATCATCACACAAGTTCATGAGTGTGAGTACATTTTAGAAGTCCTAAAATGTGGCATCAAGATGATCATGATTCCATTATGATAATAAAGTGGGTGGTATCCTTGAACGTCTACTATAAGAACTCTTGGCCTCATCAAAATCAAGAAACTAAACAAATTAGACTTCTCTTTTTCGAAACTATTCAACTTGATGCGAGAGTTCCTCCTCCAATTCTCTCTTTGCTTCCACAAGGTGAGTAAGCTCAAGAGTCACTCTCTTATTCTTCTCTTCTTGCTAGCAGGCTCAACCTGAAGGTCCCTATGCTTGGCTTTGAGAAATATTAATTTTTCTTTATACTATCCATTTGGGACTTACTCGTAAAAGCATCCTTCCTCTTCTCAAAAAAATTTATAGCAAATCTTTAATGTCGTCACACCATCGTGGGAGATCATGATAGCTTATGGTAGGTGAGCATTAGGAAGGTTGCCAAAAAAATCATCAAGGTCCTTCAAGAAGATGGAAGAGCCAAGCACGTAGGCTTTATGGGTGGGCTCACGTAGGTTTGGAGTGTAGTTATTTTCCAAGTCTTCTTGCTTAACCTCCTCCATAGACTTGTTGCTCTGGATATTATGAGGAGCTAATCTCACGACTCTTTTTGTGGACTTTTTGAGAGCTGTGCTCAACCCTACTTCATCAGTCGCCTCGATGGGAGCTGCACTTCCTCTTTATCCTCTTCCTCCTCACTGACCTTGAGAGAGGTCGAGTCCTTGCCTTTAGCCACTCACCCTCCAATCTCATGCTCACCTTTCTCAAGGAATTAGAGAACATTAAGGCTAGGCTCGAGAGTAGCCTGTGAAAAAGTTAGAAGAAAAAGAATTAAAAGAATGAGTCACCAAAGGTGTAAAATAATTAGAAAGTAGAAAAGTGAAGTATTTATTGAGAGTGGCATAAATGTCATTGATCTGAAGGTAGAAAGAGATGTTTAGGCTACAGCCTTATAACCTTGCTATAACCTCCTCTTATTGCGCCCTCAATTTTCCAAGCTTGGTGTGCCTACTTGTAGATAAGGAAGAGGGATAGTTAACATCGACCACTAAGATGCACTCTTCACAAATAGAAGATAAGTGCCACTTCTCCATCATAAATTTTTAATAAAGTCATTGAAAAATGCACAATCCCATCCTAGTGACCTTTCACCATAAATGCTCAGCGGAAGAGGTCTAAGCTTCACAAAATGCCCTCTTCTCATAGGCACAAGATGAAAGTAGTGATGCTTGCCACCCGAGTTAGGAAGAACTTGGCAGGCACCACTCCAAAGAAATCAAGGATGTCAATCCACTTGCAAGGAAGATCAAGACAAAATCCATTCTAGAAATGGGCAAGTGCAATGCATAGCTCATACATCCTGACTGAGCTGAGGCACTTGCTCTTCTCGATCAATCACACTGTAAAGTTTGGGTATGATGATAAAATTTTGGGACACCACATAGAGTTTAGATATTCTTATTTGGATGAAAAATGCATTATTAAGTAATAAACATATTTTCTTATGATGTATTTGATTATTTAATAAAGACTCCTAAGGTTAATGGATCTTTCATGTACCAGAGAATTTTCCCCTGAACTACATGTGAAGGTAGAACAGGGTTATTTTAAACTGGGTTCATGGTTCCCTACTTGGTCAAGCCCCTATAGTTAACTATATCTCAAGAAAGGTCTCTTCCTAAGAATACTCTTAATTGAAGAAATAAGTTATTATTTCTAAATATTTTTTAAGTTAGTTTTCAAAGGCAAGATCTTTGGAAATTCAATTGGGAATGATTCAAAGTGGAAAGAACTATTTTTGGAAGCCAAATGAGATGAATAGGAAATGCCCATTTATATTGAGATGTCCAATAGGCACTTCAACTATCCTATAATTGGGCTTTAAATTTTGGAATTTAATTTATATTTTGAGTTGATAATTTCTTAGAAGTTTATGACTTAGATTCTAGCATCACAAGATTGTAGAATTTCCTAGAGTTGAAGACTTACTCAAAGGAGGATGCTTTAGAACCTTGTCTACAAGTACTTCTAATACAAGTCAGATGCTTGACCTAATTTCATTTTGGGAATTATCAATCATTCCTCTCACTTGAGGGAACTAATCTATCCCTGACTCTTCTGGACTTACAACTCACTTGGAGGGGCTACCAACTTACACCACCTAAGCGCATTTTAAATTTATGATGGCAAGTCTTATGAATGCAAGATAACGGGCTATTATGTATTTCTAAGAAAGGAATCTAGAATCCAAAACTTACTCCCTAATCCCTAAGATCATGTAGGTATGAAATGCACTAACTAATGCACATTTTATATTAAAATGATATTAGCCTAAAATAGAACCTATACATTAATGGAGTTTTAAATTTTTATACATTTTTATTTGATGATCATTTAGGCCATGGGTATGAATTTATGCCTACATGGTATGTAATTAGAAGAAAGTCATGGGCCAAATCAATAATGGAAGGCAAACTTCCCCAAGAACATGGTCAACCTCATAAGTTAGATGCCCCTTATGTGTAATGGGTGAAGTTTTCCAATTCAATGATTAGAACAATATGGTTGTATGATTTTTTGAGCTAATTATTTTTAATTAATTTTAAGCTATTCCCTAAAGCTTTAATTTATGTGAGGTTTTAAATTTTATTATTCTTATGTTTGAATTAATTAGATTTAATTAGGTAGAAAATTTAATTTTTCCTATGAGCCTATGTCCAAGAAATCATCATAGAAAGCACAACATAGAAAACCTAGAAAAGTAGGTTAATTCTATTGCACACCCAAAAGAAATCAAGCCAATTTAATTAAAGAAAGGCCAATGCGACCGGGTATCGATATACACTCTGGAAGAAAGGAATATGGGCAGCTAAGCTTTGCCCTTATACAACTCAACCTAGAACTATAAGTCTAGATCTATTAGTATTTTTCCAGGATCATCTCCTTTTTAGGGACCTCCATTGGGCTTCATAGGTGACCTCTACACCATCTCTTGGTAGGGTCAGCTCCTACTAACACTAGACCCCATAAATCCTAACTTAATTTTAAGAACAAATATACATTTTAAATTCAAAAATTAATCCTAAGCTCTATAAAACAAATGTTAGGAAAATACAAACAACATGTAACAATTATATTTTACAAACATAAGAGTTTAGTATTAGTTTCTTTGCAAGCCCACTTGTCCTATAAGCTATGCTAAGGGACTATTCAACACCTACAAGTAATAAAAATTTTATAGATTTATTTATGATAGCTATCCCTTTAGCACAATCCCTTGTAGAAGACAAAGTTAGTTCTAAAAATAATGTCCTACCATCTAGACAAATGGTAATTAATCCAAGCCATCTAGTCTAAAATAGTACACCACTAAATAATAAAAATAATTCATATCACAACATCACAGAATATTACAAAAAAAAATCACAAAATGACTTAACCTAAGTCTAGGGTTCGTGACTTATAATTCAAGTGTGTGAAGAAAAGAGGTTTGTGTGGTAAGGCTTTGCTAGGCCTTCTTTTTTATTCAAGTTCTAATTTAATTTTTTTAAAATTTGTTTATTTTTACCTTTGGGTGATTTCATTTCAAATTATTTAGTGATTTACAACTTCATTTCCATTTTAAGTACATTTTATATTAAAGTTATATTAGGTTTTCAAGAATGAAGAATACAATAGGTTTTATTTTGAGTGAAACCCATTCCATATCAACATCCTAAGTCCTAATAGATGATATGTTTATAAGGTAAAGATTTAACCTAAAGACCTAACTAAAATCCTAAGTATTTTAATTGATCCTTTCTTTAAATTTAGAAGATTTGAATTAGTTTAGTTTATTTCATTTTGTTTTCAATTTATTTATTTATTTTCACTTAGTGTTTTCTATTTTGATTTCTTTAATGTATGTTTCTTTAACAATAATGTTATGATTTAATTTGAATTAATTTTCACTTGAAGTTTAATTCATTTGTTATTATGATAGTTTGGTTTTTTCTTTAAGTTTAATTCTTTTGCTTAATATTATGTTATTGATATTTCAAATTTTATCATTTATTTTATATTCCTTTTTTTCTTAATTTGTTTTATTATTCCATTACTTTATATGTTTGTTTTAATGATTATGATCATTTATATCTTTCCAAGTTTAATTTATTAGGTTTGCTTTACTTGTACATTAAATTTATTTTGCTTTTGTAACTTAGATTGATTAAGTTTTAATGTTTATGTTATTTGAATTCATCTTTAATTTAATATTCATTTTTATTTATTTATTATATTATATTTAATTTCATTTTATTTAATGTTTCATTAAGTTATATTTTTATGTTTAAATTTTTCATTTAATTTTGGAATGCATTTAATTTACTTATTACATTTAGGTATATGTATTTCATTCATTCAATTCAAGTTAATTTCATTTATTCATTTTCATTAATGTTTATTAACTTAAGTAAATTTACATTCAATTTATTATGTTTAGTATTATTCAATTTATTATGTTTCAATTTTATAACCCATTTGCATTAATGATTCATTCTTATTTTAATTTATTCATTTTATGAAATTCTCTAAGGTTTATTAATGAATTTATACTAAGATGATTGATTCCAAGTAATATATTTCATGCATTATGGAATAGTTCAATTCATTTTAATTAATTTAAAGGGAGTGATGAGTATGTCATTTGAAAACCACTTAGCCTAATATAATTTCCCTTTTTCATCATGACTTAAGGAGTTTAAAGAAAGGTTATTTTTATGTGCAATAAACTTGTCCTATATTACTCTAGAGTTTTATGTTATTTCAAGTTCTATTTAGCTTACCTTATGGTTAAAGAAAGGTTATTTTCATGTTCAATTACACTTAACCTTTTATATTGACATTGTGCCACTTCATTCCTTAATCTAAATGGCTCTAATGTATTCATATATTGATGACTTATAAATTTTAGAGATTAATAAAATTTATATTTCAGCTTATTAATTGATTCATCATGGTTTAAGGGATTATTATTATTGGAATATGATTAAGTTATATATTTTAACTTATTCATAACCCTTAACTTTGGATTATGTAAGTTCTTTTTCTTTCAATTTGCTTGGGTATTCTTATATAAGTGTTTAGGTATCCATTATGATATCTTAAGTTTGTATTATAGGTTCTTCTATGATTTTTTTTGATTTATTACCTTCTTTAAATTGACCTAGAGACTTGGAAATTGAAATATTCCCAATCAAGAAATCAATTGGGTTTGAAATTTTTATGGTAAGTGGTGTTCCTTGCTAATTTGATTTCCCTAAAATTTCACTTTAAGATGTACAATTAATATGTAATTAAGGTTTTAATTATTTTATTAAAACCTAAATTTGGCCTAATTTAGTGGTTTTTTATTCCCTTCTGGAAAATGCATCCAAAGAGGGTTCATTCATAATTTTTAGAATTCTCATTGATTTATTATGATTTATTTAAGTTCAGGTTGATTAATTAATTTAATTAATTAAATTAATGGTTTAATTAAGCCATTTTGTGATTTAATAAGTTCTAATGGGTTTAATGACTTATTTATGTTTATTAAGATGTATTATGATGTTTTGAATTGAAATGATCATTTTTCATCATTTATTTAATTTATTATTAATTTATTTTATCAAATGAAGGTTTATGGTTTGAAATAAATTATGAAAATTTACCTAATGTGTATCTTAACATCAATTTCAACTCACAAAGTTTAATTTCATTTTGATCAATGGTTTGGGATTAATTAGGGTTTGAGAGTTTTCATTCAAATTGAAATTAAGGCCAAAACACCCCAAAATTTGGAGATTTTAATTTTAATAGATTCTCTCTTCAAGAGAAATCCATAGAGCTCAAGTTTATAATTTTTGGATTTATATTTAATTTTTTATTGGTTTTGGAACTTTTTTTGGCATTTTCTTTAATTTTTTAAATTTAAAACTTAGATTTTCGCTTGCGATCCATGGACCTAATGTGGCACCACATCATTGTGCCACACGAGATCCACATGGATCCGTGTTAAAATGGTAGCACACATGGAATTAATTGTTGGCCATCCAATTGAAGATTGAATGGTCATGATTCAATCTATGGTTTGTCTTATCAATTTTAATCAAATATCTGACTAGATCTCGACCATATGTTTCTTATAAAAGGAATGGACGGTGGAGATTTTGTCTCCTACAGCGCGGTGGAGGTCGAGAACCATTTGTCATCTTTTCATGATTTCCAGCCATCCAACTGTCAAATCATGCCATTTCGATGTCAAATCCATCAGTGGATGAAATCATGAAGATCTAAATGATTTAATCTCACTTGAGATCAAAGTTCCTTTGAAAAGTACCAAAATCAAAAGCTTGGGTAAGCCATTAATGGCATACCTCGATCCTGGCAATCTCTGGTGGTGGAATTGACTATAATTGCTTTAGAACAATGTGAGGAGCTCGTGTGTAAGAGGAATTGAGTTTCCTCCTTGTGGATCATCTCCTAGACCAAGCTCAGCTTGGATTCCATTAGCTTTGGCCATTCAGCCTCTCGGCAAGGGGATTAGAGGAAGATTGATTTGTTCTTTGTGCAAGGTGGGGAAGGTGGTGGGATAGTCAATTTCACTTGGAAATTTCCCTTGGTGACTTTTCCATTGAAGTCGAGCCTCTTAAGCTTGATTTCTCTTCCTCTTGGTTGGTTGTGGATGATTGAGGTCTTTGGAGGTTAGCTACATGGCTCATTAGCCATTTAACACTTGCCTATGCTAAAGAGGTGGAGTAAGGAATGGGAAAATAGGGTTATGCAAATTGGACTTGGCTTCATATGCTTTTGACTTGCCATAGTATATTCTTTGGCTTTGGTACTATTTGTATTTGATTAAATGACTTAATGTTGGCTAGAAAGCAACATTAATTCATTTTGGGAAGGATTTGATTGCATCCCAAGGAGGTTAGTTGGAGATTTGGTTCAAAAATCCCTTTGAATTATGCCATTTAATTGGATTTCTTTACTTGATGGATTAACTTTAGATCAATGCTTGGATTATGTCCATTAAATCACTAATGAACTTTTTAATCAAAGGTTTTAAGGATTTGAAGTTTATTGATTGCTTACTTTATATCCTAACCCATTTTAATTCATATGAATTTGGGTTAAACCTAATTGAGTCAAATGATTTATTTGGCTCAATTATAATGTATTTAATTTTCAATTGAATTAATCTAAGGAATTTGGGATGCATTGGATCAAACAATTTCAATTTTATTTCAATTTGAACCCATTTGACCTATATTGGGTTTAATGGGTTAAGTTTGGGTTCATTTGAGTCAAATGACCAAATTGGCCAAATTGAACCCAATGATGGGTTGGTTTATGTTCAATAATCATTTTCAAATAATTTTGGATAATTGATTTGTGTTGATTTGAGTTTGATTTGGGTTTGAACCCAATAAGACCCAATTAGATCAAATGACCTGATTAACCTAATTAAAGCCACATTAGACTTATATTCTTTTTTAAATTCATGTTTAATTATGCTCATATCATCATCTAAACCATTTAGAATGATTTTATTTGGTCAAATTTTGATGGGTTGAGCTTTAACTTGTTGGGACCCACATAAATCAAACCCATGTAAAAAAGGTTGACCAATTTTTGACCTTTGGTTTGGATTTGGATTTATTCAATTCTATGTCATGGTTTCATGCATTTAATTTCATTTGATTTGATTTTACTTGAATTTAATTTGAATTTCCTTAGGTTTATATGATTCTTAGCTAAATTAAGAGAATTAGGTTTAGTTCCCTAATTAAACCTTAATCTAAGATTAAGTAATTTCAATTTTGGGATGGTGTATATTTAGGTTGGAGATTTGGATTGAATCTGACTAAACCCATGAAGTTAGGTCAATCCAAAGAGGGTGCCTTAGTTAGAAGACTTCTAATTTATGATTAGAAGTCCTAATAATTGCTTTTAGGAGTATTATTAATCTCATCCAAAAATGAGATCAACAAATGGACCCCCTAATATGTGTAGTGGACTATCCAAAGTACACTACACATATTGGTGACCAACTAGTCAACACAAACATGGGCTTGTAGAAATTTTGTCTTTAATTTTGAGTTTAAGCTTATATTTTGATTTGATTGTGAAAGATAGGCAAAAATTTACTTAAATTTTAATTTGAAATGATTCAATCCTAGAGATTTAGGTTCACTACATTCTAAGAAGAATGGAGATGACATTAAAAGTAGATCTAAAGAAAGATCTAATCTTAATATAATCATTGTACTCAAAGAAAGTGTCTTCAAAAGATATTCCCTTGACTATTAGAGATTTGAATCTATAGGTTTTCAATGGCTATACTAAGAATAAAGCATAGGGACTTATATCTTCTTACATAAACTAGCTAAGGGGATAGTTCTAATGAACAAAAGAAGGATCTATAGGTAGATCTAGAAAATTTCTTCATTTAGACAAGATGCCTACTATGGGACTTAATCTTATCTAATTAACTATTAAGAAGAGGCCTTCAATGGATTTATGTCTTCTTGAATAGTTACAATGAGGAAGAGGTGTCTTATGGACGTATTCCTAAACCTTGGGATTTTAACTTTTAAGAAAGGGGTCTTCATGGCTTGTTCCTAACCTAGGTAGCCTATAGGGATAGGTTTCTCAGTGACTTATTCCATTTCTACATTTCTTTCATTTGAAGCTAGAATAGGGGTCATAATGACTTAAATCCTAGTCTAGTAAAATTTAGCTAATAGGAAGGGGCTTTCAGTAGCTTAATTCTAACCTGAATAACTTAAATGAGGGAAAGGGGTCTTAGTGACTTTATTCTATTCCTCAAATTTTGATTAATAGTAGGTCTTAGTGACTTTCTCCTAACTTTATCATTTGATAGGATGTCTTCTAAGGGACTTACACCTATGTGATTAGCTATTAAGATGGGCCTTCAATGACTTAATCCAACTTAGCTAGCTAAGAAAGAGGAAAGGATTCTCATTGACTTGTTCCAATCCTCATTATTTTTGGCTAATAAAAGAGGGGTCTTCATGACTTAATCTTAATCTAAATAGCTAATTTGATAGGAAAAGTGTTTTAATGACTTATTCCTAACCTATGAATAATAGGGATGGTGCCATAAAAGGATACTCAAACCTATGTAAAACATGAGGAGGATGCCATGAAAGGCTTTATTCTAACTCAAGGTAAGGGAAAGGTGCCCTAAAGAGGCTTACTCCTATTCTAAAGAGATTGTATTCTATGTTTCCACATAAGATAAATATGACTTCAAGTCATTGCATAGAATTTAAGAAAGATTGCATTCAAATTTGAACAAATTTATAAAAGAAATAAAGTGAAATAGTATTTATTTATTGATCATCATTCTTTTGAAATATAGTACAAATTACATATAATATTTCTTTAGGTAACATCCATTGATTGGTGGCATTGGACATTTACCATTACAAGTAGTAAGTTGGTAAGAACCTCCTTCATTGACCTTTTCCACTATGAATGGTCCTTCCCAGGTTGGTTTAAGAACAAACACTAAGTTTCCTACTTGAAAAGTTCTAGGATAAACCAATTTTTATGTGTTTGAACCATACGTGATAGGTACAGTTCAAGGTCTAAGAGCTTTCAAGCATCTTTCTTCAAGGCTTTCAAGTTCTTCCAATAGGGGTTTATGATTTTGATCTTTTGTAAAGCTATTGTTGGATGCTATTCTTAATGAAGGCAATTGCACTTCTAATGGAAGAACTGCATTCCATAAACCAAAGCATAGGGTGTAGACTGGGTTGGTGTCCTGTATGTGGTCTGGTAGGCCCATAAGGCTTCAACCAACTTTTCATGCCATTGATGATTGTTTTTATCAAGTACTTTTCTCAAAATCTGTACTAAAGTTTTATTGAATGCTTTAGCCAATCCATTTGCCATGGGGTAATAGATAGTCGAATATCTCCATTTTGTCTAACCACAAAATGATTTAATTTTTTGGACTTGAATGATGGACCAATATCGATATGATTTGGCGAGGGACACTAAATTGATATACAATATTTTCCTGAAAGAATGTTAACACATGATATGCCTTTACTTCTTTTAGTGGTTCCACTTCAGCTCATTTAGAAAAGTAATCTGTTGCAGCTAATATAAAATGATGCCCTTTTGATGACGGAGGGTCAATAGGCCTTATGATGTCAGTACCCCAACTCTCAAAGGGTTAAGAGGCAATCATAGGGTATAGTACATTAGGAGGCTGATGTAAGACTACACCATGTATCTGGCATTGATGGAATAACGTGCAATTTCTATGTAGTCATTTAACATAGATTGCCAATAGTACCTAAGTTTTTTATTTTCAATTTTATTTTGGGTCCGAATTAGTGAGCACCACACAATCTAGAGTGTACCTCATTTACAAACTTATGGACTTTCTGCTTGTCTAAATAGTGTAGCCACATTTGATCGAATGACATATAATATAATACATCATTAGTGAATGCATAAGTCAAGGCGCATTTTTTTCTTTTTGATTTGCTAGTGACATGTCTTCAAGAAGCCTCTCTTACTCAAGCAGTCAATGAATGGTTGCCTCTAGTCATATTCTTCTTGACCTTCGGTAAGAGAGGCTATCCTTTGTATTTCTACCTTTCTATTCATGTAATCTAAATCTATAGGAGATAAAACTTGTTGATTTTGAACTTCTATAGAAATAGATTTTTTTTTACTTGTGATTTCTTTGGCAAGCTTAGCCAAAGCATTTGTTATAAAATCATCTTTATAAGATATTCTATACAGAGTTACATATGAATTTTCTCAAATAGTTTCATCATGTATTAATAATAACTAAAGAGCTTTGGATGCAAAACCTTGTAGATTCCACTTACTTGGTTTATAACCAGTTGAGAGTCTCCAAATATTTTTATATTTTTTGATATCCATTAAGAGCATCATATTCAGCTTCATTATTTGTGCAAGGCTCAGCTAGATGATTGGAATATCGCATCATTCCTTTATCTAGGGTTATAAAAATTAACCCAATCCCTACTTACCCTAGGATAGATGAATTTAATTCTTTATTTTTCTTAGATGATGTTGTGCTATCAAAATATAATTCCTAGGTGGCATTAGGTTTACCTTATAATGTCATTATCTCCTCATCTAGAAGATCATCATTTAAAGGGGAACTCTCATGCATGGGATGTGCTGCTAAGAAGTCAGCTATGACTTAACCTTTTATAGAATGAAGAGGAATGTAAGTGATCCCATATTATAATAGAATTATCGACCAACGTGCTAGATGTCCAAACAACATCTGGCGGGTCATAAGATATTGCAATGGATTCACTCTTGAGATTAAATTAACTTTATGAGAAGCATGTAAGGCAAACACTAAGGCCAAATAATGCTTCTCAATAGGCAGATAATTCATTTTCGTTTGGATGAGTCTATGGTTGAGATAGTAAAGAGTATTTTCTTTCCCTTGTTCATTTACTTGGGCTAATAAAGCCCCAAGTGATTCATCTAAAGCCATAGTGTATAAAATCATTGGCTTTCAAAATTGGAGCAACCAAAATAGGAAGATTTATCAAGTATTATTTAAGGTTTTCAAATGCATTTTGGAATTTTTTTATCCCAAATTAATATGGAATATTTCTTTATTAATGCCACAAATGGTTGACATCTTCTGATAAATTTGATATGAATCTCCTTAAATATGCAAGCTTTCCCTAGAATGATCTTAACTACGTAAGACTTCTAGGTGGTGGCATTTCTATAATTTATTTATTTATTTATTTATTTTGGATCAATTTATATCCCACGGTGCTGCACTGCGACACTAAGAATTTTCTCAATGTTACTTCAAAAGCACACTTCAATGAGTTCATTTTCAGGTTATAATGGTGTAACCATTAGAAAATAATCCATAAATCATATAAATGATCTTCTTTTATTTTTCTTTTGATGACTAGATCATCGATATAGTACCTGACTTGATTGTGAATCAAGTCATTGAATATTCTAGTCATTACTCTTTGGTATGTAGCCTCAACATTTTTGAGACCTAATGGCATGATGGTATAATATAAAATCCTTATAGGAGTTATGAATGGTGTATGCTTTTCATTCTCTGGAGACATCTTAATCTAGTTATACCCAAATGATCCATCCATGAATAAAAAGATCTCATGCGAAGAGGCTTTGTCCATGAGAAGAGGCTATGTCCACCATAAGTTCTGGTAATAGCAAGGGGAACTCATCTTTGGGACAAGCATTATTCAAGTCTCTAAAGTCAACGCAAATGCTTAATTGACCATTCTTTTTCCTTACGGGGACTATGCTAGCTAGCCAATCATGATATTGTTCTTCTATCATAAAGCCAGCTTCAATCGGTTCTTCACTTCAACAATTACTTGTTCAATCTCTAGGTGCATTCGCCTAGGAGCTTGCTTTACTAGAATGACATCAAGTTTAATCTCTAATTTATGCATAGAACATCTGGAGATAATCCTGGCATTTTATCATAGCTCTAAGCAAAACAATCTTTGTATTCAATGAGTAAAGTGATTAACTCTTCAGAATCTTCGGACCCAGCAAAGTACTAATGAAAGTTGGCTTTGGGTCTTAAGTAGTTCCTAGATTAACCTCCTTTAACTCATCAATAGTATATTTGATTTCTTCCTCAAACTCAGGGGGAGCATTTTGAAGCAAGCAATCATTAGATTCATTTGTTATTTCTATGTATAATTCCTTTAAAGAGTTAGAAGAAATCTCAAATAATTGATCTAGTTCCAGATGATTGCTTACCATTAAATAATGTTCTATCATCTAATGGTTTAATGAAACTAAACCCCAATGCTAGCTTTGAAATTTGAATTTTTATGTTTACTATTCCACAAGCTTTCCATGCATTGAGCTGTATCTCTAGGTTAAGTATTTGCAATAAACCACATTACATAGAGTTTTTTACACACTCAAAGTACCAATTAAAAGGAAGCTCTATTACTTCATTTGAAAGTGGATCTTCAAGCTTTACATCTACTTTTGAGCTTGAAAGTCTAGTAGAATAACTTCCCACTTCTCCGACAAGTTACTTTAACTTTAATGATATTTTTTATTTTAGGGTGTCAAACTATCCACATATTTCTTTAATTTTTCAAATGTGGAGAGCCCAAGTTCATCATTTAATGCCTTGATTTGTTCTTCATCACTATTTGATTCTAATGTAATCTCAAACTTTATCGAGGAATCTTTTTGATTGAATCCTCATCAAACTGATTCCAAATCAATCAATATCTTTGGAAGTTCTTTTTATTTTTATTTTTTTTCTCCTTTTCTTTCATTTTCTTGTTTTCATTTGTTGCATTAATTGGCACCTCAATAATGTTGGATTCTACATAATCATGTTTTGGCTTCTTAAGCATGTAATAAGCCACGTCTTTATAAAGGTTCAATTTCATGAATAGAGAATGGTTGTATATCTCCTTTTATAGTGTATTTCCACCCCATCCCTAGTGTACTTAATACATTGGTGGAGTGAAGAGGGAACCATTCTATACTTATGAATCCAAAGGTCGCCTAAGAGGGCGTTGAAGGATGTCTCTGAATCTATGATATGAAAATTAGCTTTAGTTTTCAATCCTTCTATTTCCAACAATATATTGATTGAACCTAAAGCTTTTTCCCATTTCATTGAAACCCCTTAGTAGAATTTTGTTTGAACTGAGTCTTCTAGTTTTTATCTTTAGGAATGATAATGTTCTGGAGTTCATAATGTTGATTGATGTGCTACAGTCTACCAACACTTGACAACTTGATGTTTTCTATTTTAACATAATTGTAAAAGGATATTATGATCAGTAGTCCCCAAAAGTAGATCCTTTTCAAAGAAAGTAACTCTTGGGATCTCTTGAAGTAGCAAGCCTCATCTAAGAAAGTTGTTGCTAACTTGGTCAAGCATCTCTTTGGGTCAAGTAATGCATGTACCAACTCTCATTATTTTCAAAGAACAAGAGCATCATAAATATTCAACCTAGCAGAAAGTTTCCTCATATCGGCTAAAATGTTGTAGTTGACCTTAGGAATATTTTGTTTGGCTGTTGTTTATTTTTGAAAAGGTTCTAGATTTGAACTTTGATCCATAATTTGGTTTTCTTTATCTTCAGGAGGAGAAGGCAGGTGAGGTGGTAAAACTCTTCCACTATAGAGATTGACATCAATAATATCTCCAAGGGTTGTGTCAACCTGATCCTCATCACTAATATCTTTCTCTAGAGATTGATCAGAATCTGATAATTTTATCTCTATGCTAAGAGGATTGCCTTATAGTTCTTCCATATGACTATCAATATTTGATTGTGGTTCATAAAATACATCATGAGAATTTCTTTTTTTTTATCATTTTCAACAATATGTTAATTAGAAATAGTAAGAATATATGAAATGCCTTTAGAGATAGACTTTTTATTTATCCTTTCAAAATGAGTATAAAAGGATAAAGGCATATAATGTTTTGTCTTTCCATCTTTATCATACAAAATTCTATAATATATACTCACAACACTCTCCGGTCAGTCTTCTGCATAGCTGAAGATGCTGAAATGGGTAGAGGTGTAACTCACTCTCCAGACTCCAATGGATCAATCTAGATGATCTTCCTCCAGGTCTTCATCAAATCTTATAGCATTTTTAAAATTTTTTATCATATACTTTTTAGAATAATGGGATAGAGCTATATCCCATTCATTTGTAGAAGGAGTACTGGTAGAAGTAGGAGCCACACATGTGATAACCTTAATGGACCCTTATTCAGGATCCACAAAGTATTCTTTCGGTATGATCACCAACCCCTTCTTATAGTTTCTTTTAAGCCAATCTTTAAATGTAAAGCAATCTTCAATAGTATGCCCTAACATCTGGGGTATTGATAGTAGTTAAGGTCATTTACTTTTCCAACTTCCCCAGGCCTTTTGGGTTGGGTAGTTTGAAATCTGGCTTCGTTTTCAAATTTTTGAAAATCTTTCACCCTGCCTCTTTTTTGAAAGAATATGTCTGGTTCATTCTTAAAAAAAAGGGTTAGTTGGAACCTTCTTAGGGGATGATGATATCTGCAATTATGGTGGCCTAAAGGATAAAGGTTGCTCTGACTATATCTAGATGGGAGCCTTTCCCCTGTCCACTACAAAGACATTATCTGCTTTCTTTTCTAGAAGCTTCCTAGGTTTTCATTGTTCTATAGAAGAGTGATCTTTTAGGAAGGTCATCCTAGAGGCTTCTTTCTATAGGATAGAGGCTTTATTAAGAAGTTTTTCAATGGTTTTAATTATAAAGCCTTTTAACAAGAAGGTGATGGGACCATGGATGTTCTGAGGAGAATCTCAATAATGTACTGCTCCTACAATTGGGGCTCACTTAAGACTAAGGATTCTCCATCTCAAGATATAGTACACTAGAGACTCCCCAGGTTTTTATTTTTTCACCACTTGATCACCTACAATGATGTGGTGTTCAGTTTTAGTAAATATTTTTACAAACATGCCTTCTAGTTCAGTGAAAGTGTGTATTAAACCATTGGGCTATATACCAAAAGTAACTCCAATCAAGCTACTAATGAATTGTATGAATAATAAAGCATCGTTTCCTCTAACATTGTAATAACTTGAGTGGAAGTGAGCTAAATGTTGTCTCGAATTTCTAGTCTCATCAAATACTTTTGAAGGAGGGAGGTATGAATCCTTTAGGATAAGAAACAAAATCATATTCTTTAGGGTAGGGTCTACCCTTTAGAACTAAGGTCATGCCACGTGACTATGTCAGGGCTTCTTTTACTTGTTGTTCCACCAATGATTTTATTTAGTTGCATACATTATCAATAGGATTTAGTTCTTGGAGATACTCCTCTAAACCTAACCCCAAATTATTAGTGGGACGTGCTAATTCGGGTTGTTCAATCTGATAAGGATGCATAGAGGAGGGGATCATGCTTTGAAGTGATTGCATAGTAATAATCATTTCCTCCATCCTTTTTTTATTTAAGCAATCTGATCATCCTTCTTTTGTATTTAAAGGATCAGTTGCTAAGTGGGATCTAATGTATGATTTTCTTATGATTCATCACGCTCTTTCTTTGATGATCTATGAGCTACATGTAGTCATCATCATAATAGATCATCCTACTCTAAATCATAATATTCTTGCATTTTTTTTCCATTTTCTTCATCCTCTTTGATAATGGTTTCCATCTCTTCTTTGGATAGATGAAATAGTATGCCACTACTATTGAGAATTATATTAAACTCATCACCCATATTCATGGGTCTTATTTTAGACTCTTCACCTTTTGTAACCCCTTGGGTAGGGACTTCCTCAAGGGTGGCTCCCATGCCAAGGTGACACTTATCAGCAGTCTCTCTAGTGTAAGGAGATTGATGAAGAGACTTTGTTTTCCTAGGTGAAGATGATAGAGGCCTATCTGGAGTAAGCCTAGTGATAGGTACTCTCTCTAAAGATGAGGGTGGAAAAAGTGGTGAGGGCGCCCTAGGCTCAGGAGTCAGTGGAACCTTCCTAACATAAACTCTCTTATTTTCTTTTCTAGGAAGAACTCTATCTCTCCCTAGACTAATAGAATAATCTTTGTTCCATGTCAATGATTGTGCATGGTGATGATATCTACAGCAGGGATAAGAAGACTTTCAGAATGACTACCTTCCCCTTCCTTTTGTAATGGAAGTGGCAGGTCTATCCAAGAGTTCTTTATCTAGGTTTTTGATGCATGATCCTTCATAGCTTGAAATAACTCCTTAGTGTACGAGGAGGGTCAAGGGATCTTGTGAAGGATATGATGCAGCATACCATGTGACTCTTTATTTAACAGTTCAAAACTTTTTTTTTCTTCATGAATAAAGGGGCAAGGTGGAGAACTCGTAATCTTGGATATGTCCTCCTCTCTCTAGGTAGTAGATAAGAGGTGATATCTGCTTCCACCTAAGAGAGGGAAGTGTCTTGTAGGGTACAACCATCCCTCACACTAGCTAGTTCTATTTCTAGCATTTCTTTTTGTTCTCTCCTTGAGGGCTATCCTTCTACTCCTATTTTTCTTTGTACTTTATCATCTCAGGGGGCTCAAAAGTGGAGCCAACCTTAAAGGTGCTAGACAAAAAGGAGTAGGCAATGCCTCTGGAGTGGGTAGCTTAACTTTCTTCTGGGCATGACCCAGCTAGATCCTCTCAATAACATGAACAATAACCTTCATGCCTTCAACAAGAGCAGGAGGAGGTGTACTGGAGAATTCCAAGATTGGCTATTTATTTTTTAACTATTGTCTTAGCAATAAGAGCAAGTGTCACTCCATTTGCAATGATATTCAAATTTTCAAAACCACCTCCAAACTTAATGATAAAGCCATCAGCCAGTCTACTACTATCCACGGAGAAACTTATCCTAGATGTAGCAACAAAGATTAATTATCCAACCATTTTTGTTTATAAAAATAATAAATTTTAAATGAGAATTAATGAATAATACCCAAAATGTAGTCAAAAGAAAGCGTTTTGACCCATTAGAAAATTTTAGCCAATTTTATGGCTAAGATTTTATTTTATTTTATTTCAAAAGATATTTTTCTAAAATAGGAGTTATAAAACGTCCCACTTGATTTCCACAAGTGGGATAGTTCTATATTCTCTCCTTTTGTTTAATAGATGTTGAATATGCTCTACCAAGGATGAAATGGAGAGATATTCAACAAAAAGAAAGGCAATCTTGACCCGTGTAAACACAAGTACATTGTCAATTATAGAAATAATAACTTTTTCTAATGATTGAGAGAACCATTCCCTAATAGAGTCACCAAAAAATATACTCAAATGGTAAAACTTTGTGACACGACATAGAGTTTATGAATTTCTTATTTTGATGAACAAATGTCATTAAGGAATAAACATATTATCTCAAAAGATATACATATTTTTCTATGATGGATTTGATCATTTAATAAAAGACTCTTATGGTTAGTGGGTCTTTCATGTACCAAAACATTTTCCCTTGAACTACATGGGAAAGTAGAACAATGTTATTTTAAATTGGGTTCATGGTTACATATAAGGGCAAGCCCCTATAGTTAATTACATCTCAAGAAGGATATCTTCTTAAGAATACTCTAGATTGATAAAATAATTTATTATTTTTAAATATTTTAACTTGGTTTTCAAAGGCATGATCTTTGAAATTTTTGATTGGGAATGATCCAAAGTGGAAAGAACTATTTTTCAAGCCAAATGGGATCAAGTAGAAATGCCCATTGATATTGGATGCCCAGTAGGCACTTAAACTATGCTATCATTGGAATTTAAATTTTAGAATTTAATTTAGATTTTGAGTTGATATTTTCTTAGAAGTTTAGGATTTAGATTCTAGTAGCACAAGACTGTAGAAATCTTTAGGGTTGAAGACTTACTCCAAGGAGGATGCTTCAGAACCTAGTCTATAAGTGCTTCTGACAAAAGTCAGATGCTCCACCTAATTTCATTTTGGGAATTATTGGTCATTCCTCTCACTTGAGAGAACTAACCTATCCCTGACTCTTTTGGAGTTACAACCCACTTAGAGGGGCTACCACCTAACACCACCTAAGTGAATTTTAAATTTATGATGCCAAGTCTTATGAATGCAAGATAGTTGGGTGTTGCTTTTTAAGAATGGAATCAAAGAATACTAGACTCACTTCCTAATCCCTAAGATCGTTTAAAGTATGAAATGCACTAACTAATGCACATTTTTTATATTTTTATACATTTTGATTTGATGATCATTTTAGGCTATGGGTATGCAATTTATGTCTACGTGGAATGTAATAAGAATAAAGTCATGGACCAAATCAATGGAAGGCAAACTTTTCCAAGAAGGTGGTCATCCTCACAAGTCAGATCCCCCTTATATGAATTGGTGAGGTTGTCTATTTCAAGGATTAGAGCAATATGATTATATGATTTTGAGAGCTAATTATTTCTAATTGATTTTAAGTTATTCCCTAGGGCTTTAATTTATATGAAGTTTTGAATTTCATTATTCCTATGTTTGAATTAATTAGATTTAGTTAAGTAGAAAATTTAATTTTGTTTTCTATGAGCCTACATCCAGGCAATCATCACAAAAAGCACAACACAAAAAGAAACTTAAAAAAGGTTGATTTTATTGTGCACCCAAAATAAATCAAGCTAATTTAATTAAAGAAAGGCCAATGTGGTCAAGTACTATTGTATACCCCAGAAGAAAAAAAAATAATGGCAGACGAGCTCTGCCCTTATACAACCCAGCCTAGAACTATAAGTCTAGATTTTTGGGTCTTTTTTTCAGGATTGTCTCCTTCTTTAGAGACCTCCATTGGGCTTCATAAGGGACCTCTACACCATCTCTTAGTAGGGTTAGCTCCTACTAATACTAGACTTCATAGATCCTAATCTAAATCTAAGCTCAAATTTATATTTTAAATTTAAAAATAAATCGTAAGCCTACAAATAAATATTAGGAAAATACAAATAACAAAGTTATATTTCACAAACATATAAGCTTAGCATTAATTTCTTGCCAAGCCCACCTATCCTATAGGCTATGCTAAGGTACTATTCAGCACCTGCAAGCAAACAACAATTTTATAGATTTATTTAACAACGGTCCTTTTAACATAGCCCCCTACAAGATAAGATTAATTCTAAAAATAACCTCTTATCATTCAAACTAATGACAATCAATCCTAGCCATCTAATCTAAAATAGTACACCACAAAATAATAAAAATAATTCATACCACAACATCACAGAATATTATAAAATATCATAGAACGACCTAACCTAAGTCTAGGGTCTGTGACTTATAATTCCAGTGAGTGAAGAAAAGGGGTTTGTGTTTTAAGACATTACTCTGCCTTCTTTTTAATTCAAGTTTTAATTTGAATTTTGAAATTTGTTTATTTTTACCTTTGGGTGATTTTAATTCAAATGATTTAGTGATTTACAATTTCATTTCTATTTTAGGTACATTTTATATTAAAGTTATATTTGGTTTTCAAGAATGAAAATACAATAGGTTCTATTTTGGGTGAAACTCATTCCATTCAACATCCTAAATCCTAATAAGATGATATCTTTATTCTGAGGTAAAGATTCATCCTAAAGACCAAACTAAAATCCTAAGTATTTTAATTGATCCATTCTTTAAATTTAGAAGATTTGAATTAGTTTGGTTTATTTCATTTTGTTTTAAATTTATTTATTCTTTTTCACTTATTGTTTTTTGTTTTTCTTTAAGGTATGTTTCTTTATCAATAACATTGTGATTTAATTTGAATTAATTTTTAGTTGAAGTTTAATTCATTTGTTATTATGATTTAGTTTAGTTTTTTCTTTAAGTTTAATTCCTTTGGCTTAATATTGTGTTATTGATATTTTAGATTTTATCATTTATTTTATATTCAATCTTTTCTTATATTGATTTATTATTCCTTACTTTATATGTTTGTTTTATTAATTATGATGATTTATATCTTTCCAAGTTTAAATTATTAGGTTTACTTTACTTGTACATTAAATTTATTTTACTTTTGTAACTTAGATTGATTAGGTTTTGATGTTTATGTTATTTGAATTCATCTTTAATTTAATATTCATTTTTATTTATTAGTTTTATTATATTTAATTTAGGTAAAGCTTTATGTTTAATTTCATTTTATTTAATATTTCATTTAATTATATTTTTTTGTTTCATTTGTTCATTTAATTTTGGAATGCATTTAGTTACTTATTGCATTTAAGTATATGTATTTCATTTATTCAATTCAATTAATTTCATTTATTCATTTTCATTAGTGTTTATTAACTTAAGTAAATTTACATTCAATTTATTATGTTTAGTATTATTCAATTTATTATGTTTCAATTTTATAACCCATTTGCATTAATGATTCATTCTTGTTTTAATTTATTCATTTTATGAAATTCTAAGGTTTATTAATGAATTTAGACTAAGATGATTGATTCCAAGTTATATATTTCATGCATTATGGAATAGTTCAATTCATTTTAATTAATTTAAATGGAATGATGATTATGTCATTGGAAAAATACTTAGCTTAATATAATTTCCCTTATCCATCATGACTTAAGGAGTTTAAAGAAAGGTTATTCTTTTGTACAATAAACTTTCCCTATGTTACTAGAGTTTTATGTTATTTCAAGTTTTATTCAACTTACCTTATGGTTAAAGAAAGGTTATTTTCATGTTCAATTACACTTAACCTTTTATATTTGCATTTGTGCCACTTCATTCCTTAATCTCAATGACTCTAATGTATTTATATATTGATGACTTATAAATTTCAAAGAATAATAAACTTTATATTTTAATTTATTAATGGATTCATTATGTTTTAAGAGATTATTATTATTAGAATATGATTAAATTTTATATTTTCACTTATTCATAACCCTTAACTTTGGATTATTTAAGTTCTTTTACTTTCAGTTTGCTTGGGTATTTTTATTTAAGTGTTGTGGTATCCATTATGATATCTTAAGTTTGTTTTATAGGTTTTAATTTATGTGATTTTTTTATTTATTATTTCCTTTAAATTTACCTAGAGATTTGGAAATTCAAATATTCCCAATCCAGAAGTCAATTGGGTTTGAAATTTTTATGGCAAGTGTGGTTTTGCTAATTTGATTTCTATAAAATTTTACTTTAATCTAATGTGTAATTAATATGTAATTAAGGTTTAATTATTTCATTAAAATCTAAATTAGGCCTAATTTAGTAAGAATCATTTAGGGGTTTTATTTTTCCCTTATTCTCCTCTACAATATGCATCCAAAGAGTCTATTCATAATTTTTAAAATTTTAGTTGATTTATTATGATTTATTTAAGTTCAGGTTGATTAATTAAATTAATTAATTCAATTAATGGCCTAATTAAGCCATTTTGTGAATTTTTAAGCTTAAATGGGTTTCAATGACTTAATTATGTTTATAAAGATGTATTATGATGTTTTGAATTGATCTGATCATTTTTCATCATTTATTTAATTTATTTTATGAAAATGAAGGTTTAGGTTTTAAAATTTCAAATATTAAGATTCATTACTCAATAAATTATGAAAACTTTACCAAATATGTATCTTAACATCAATTTCAACTCCTCAAAGTTTCATTTCATTTTGATCAATGGTTTGGGATTAATTAAGGTTTGAAAGTTTTCATTCAAACCCAAATTAAGGCTAAAATACCTCCACATAATTTGGAGATTTTAATTTTAATAGATTCCTCTCATTAAAGGAACTCATAGAGCCCAATTTTAAAATTTCTGAATTTATATTTAATTTTCTATGGAATTTTAAATTTTTAGACATTTTTCTTTAATTTTTTTAATTCAAAAAACTCAAAATTTCCATTTAGGCGCATTAGATCCACATGGATTCGACGTGGCACCGGTTTTCGCATGGAGCCACATCATTGTGCCATGTGGGATCTACGGTAAAATGGAGGTGCACGTGGGTTAATTACGAGTCATCCAATCAAAGATCGGATGATCATGGTTTGATCTATGGTCATCGTAATTTATCAGCTGGTTTTTGTTCCTTATAAAAGGAACAGATAGTGGAGATTTTGTCTCCTAAGATATGGTGGAGACCGAGAACTATCTGTCATCTTCACATGATTTCCGGCCACCTGACTGTCGGGATCAGGGGAAGATCGATTTCATCTTCGTGCAAGGTGGGGAAGGTGGTGGGATAGTCAATTTCACTTGGAAAGAGCTCTTGGTGACTTTGTCATTAAAGCAGAGCCTCTTAAACTCAGTTTCTTTTCCTCTTGGTCGGCTATGGGTGATTGAGGTCTTTGGAGTCTAGCTACATGGCTAACTAGCCATTTAACACATGCCTATGGCTAAAGAGGTGGAGTAGGGAATAGGAAAATAGGCTTATGCAAATTGAACTTGGCTTCATATACTTTTTACTTTCCATAGTATATTCTTTGGCTTTTGCACTAACTTGATTTGATTAAATGACTTAATGTTGGCTAGGAATCAACATTAATTCAATTTGAGAACGATTTGATTGCATCCCAAAGAGGTTAGTTGGAGATTTGGTTCAAAAATCCCTTTGAATTATGCCATTCAGTTAGCTTAATTTGGATTACTTGATGGATTAGCTTTAGATCAATGCTTGGATTATGTCCATTGAATCACTAATGAACCTTTTAATCAAAGGTTTTAAAGATTTGAAGTTTATTGATTGCTAACTTTATCTCCTAACCCATTTTAATTCATATGGATTTGGGTTAAACATAATGAGTTAAATGGTTCATTTGGCTCAATTATAATTTATTTAATTTTCAATTGGGTTAATCTAAGGAATTTGGGATGCATTGGATCAAACAATTTTAGTTTTATTTCAATTTGAACCCATTTGATCTATATTGGGTTTAATGGGTTAAGTTTGAGTTCATTTGGTCAAATGACCAAATTAGCCAAATTTAACCAAATGATGGGTTGGTATATGTTCAATAATCATTTTCAAATAATTTTGGATAATTGATTGGGGTTGATTTGAGTTTGATTTGGGTTTGAACCCAATAAGACCTATTTAAGCCCATTTAGGTCAAATGACCTGATTAGCCTAATTAAGACCACATTGGACTTATAAACTTTTTAAATTCATGTTTAATTATGTTCATATCATCATCTAAATCATTTGGAATGATTTTATTTGGTCAAATTTTGCTAGGTTGGCCATTGACTTGGTGGGACCCACATAAGTCAAACCATGTAAAAAAGGATTGACCAATTTTTGGCATTTGGTTTATATTTGGATTTATTCAATTTCATGTCATGGTTTTATGCTTTTAATTTCATTTGATTTGGGTTTATTTGGATTTAATTTGAATTTCCTTAGGTTTATATGATTCTCTACTTAATTAAGGAAACTAGGTTTTATTCCCTAATAAAACCTTAATCTAAGCTTAACTAATTTCAAAATTTGAGTGGTGTATATTTAGTTTGGATATTTGGATTGAATCTAACTAAACTCATTAAGTTAGATCAATCCAAAGTGGGTGCACTAGATCACTAAGTGTGATGTCCTAGGTGCTTAGTTAGAAGACTTCCAATTTAGGATTATGAGTCCTAATGATTATTTTTGGGAGTGTTATTAGCCTCATCCAAAAATGAGGTCAATAGGGTCACCACTACAATACCCATAAAAAATGTAGGTCACAACAAAGGAGTCTAGCTTGGGGACTTCCTTGATTTAGGCTTGATGGAAAGTTGAGGCAACCTTTTTCAACAGAGACATACTCTTTGGTGATGAAAAGGTGATGAAGGTCTACTTACAAAAAAGTTCTACTCGCATGTCTTATGGAGAGCAATAAAATCCCAACTACTCCAGTCAGGAAGAATTTATATATGTGGTAACAAAGGCATAGTAACATAGGCATCACATCAAGTATTAAGTAAAGAAATAATTACCTAAATCTCATGAATATCTTAAGTGATAGGAGCTACAAAGAAAAAATTAATATGCAATAGTAAAAATCAAATAGTATTTACGAGCAAAGAAAATACAAAATATTTATTATTTTTACTCATAGATAAAAAAAATATAACACACTCACTATAACTATAATACATTATGTTTTCAACAATTGTATTACAAGGGTTGGGTGTCTTTTCTCATTGAGTCCACCTTTTCACATGTATAATCGAATAAAAAGTTTACACCAGAAAGAAGAATTGAAGTACTCTATAACTTGACAAGTTCTGCACCAATGCTATCTCAATACTCATGATTGCGGAGTTTCGCTTTTACTCCACCTTTAAAGACTCCACTTCGCTACGTCTCTAGCTCCAATTATAATCAAAGCTTGCATATATCCCACTTCAATAAGTTTAGGGATTCTCTCTAAAGGGAGACCGCCCCTCATAAAATGATGTCCTTGGAGGAATTTGTGAATACTCACTGTTCTTCCTTCATATTATTCTCTGGTCATCGAGTAGACTCACCCTTCATAGACTCATTATTATCTATGTGAGTATGAGAGAATGAAAACTAACTATCATTTCGATGTCAGGTGAAGCTAGTAATAGAGCTTCAATCTTCAAACTGAACTTTTTTTCTAAGTCCAGTCCACCTTAGTCCATAGTAAATGGGTAAAAGAAAGGAAATCATTAAAAACATAGAAAGGAATTTCAATTAGGGGATTTGTTATAGGCCCAACCCTTGGGAAGGAAAGACACCTATTGAGTAAGTGGAATTCCTCTCTACTCAAAATGGCCAAGCAGATCACCCATGGAATGGTGAAGTGACTCTATGAAGCTACCTAAACTGTTGTTAGAATTTACTTGAAAGGCTAGAAGTGCCCCTAACCATCCTCTACTAAGGCATGAATGTTGAAAACACTCAACAATAATATAAAATGGTATGAGAAGCAAACATAAAAAAACTTGTAGTATATGATGATAGGCAAAACTCACCTCAAAGAGTCATTCCTCTATGGCTTCCCTCGTGGTAACTAGTCCAACTATTGGGCTCACTAGCACTTTCCTATGTCAAATCAAAGGTTCCTCCTATCCTCCTTCCTCTCATGGGATCATGCACACCCATTCCTGAGAGGGATGAGAAGTGACCTAATCCATAGTTGCTAAAAATCAATACTCACCATGGCCATGGAATGGTGGATCTCTTCTAATCATTTCACTTTCTTCACTTTTTTTGTGAAGTGCCCACTGAGTCTCAAGATCAATGTCATGAGTCCTTTTATGTCTATAGCAATTACATTTCAAAAAGTTTTGCAGACTTGTTCCTAAGAAGTTAGAGAGTTTATCTGAGCGAGTAGCTAAAGAAATATTGAATGTGTCAAAGGAGAAAGAAAAGATCTATTTATAGCCTTCAGTATGTCAAAAAATTGAATCAAATAAAAGGTGATGTGACCTCTCAATAATTGCATACATTTTTTAGATCATTAAATGTTTACATCTAATCATTCTGTTCATTCTTCTATCTTTTTTGCAAGGTGCTTCTACAAAGAGCAGAAGAATCGGGAGCTAAATTTATACTTAAAGTAGCGGATAGGCCCAAGTGAGTCTAGTTATCAAGACAAGTGTACTCGCACATGGGGACTTGACAAACAAGAATAAGTATACTCATCAGAAGGTGGATCTGTCCTATAAGGGAATATCGACTTAATCCTGTATAAAATCAAAGTATATTTATATGCAAAGCTAGTGGGCTGGGGGGCTTTCTCTTATGAGAAGAGCTTTTGGCTCTCATTCTTGACCATTATTATGAAGAGCTTTCTCTTATGTGATTAGTTCATAGCTCTCTCATATTCATGTTTAAAATAAAAAATTCTTAAATGCATGATATGTGAATATTGTAGCTATTATTATTAGTAAATCCCAAAAAATAACATTTATAAAATCAAAGTATATTTATATGCATTTAGAAAACTAAATTAATAAAAGGGAATAAAATTCATATATGTATAATTTATGTGTATAATATATGCTCTTCAAAGGTATATTGTCTGGACACCCGGGGGTGTAGGCTGGTGGTCCAAAGGAGGTCTTAAATACCTCTTCTCCCTCGTTTAACAATGGCATAAACCTGAAAAGTTGTGCAAAAAGTACCTATGAAGTTTAAATCATTTTTTAAATCTAATATCATAAAAATTTCAAGAATTCATTCCACACATATTCATGTTTATATTAATGCATGAAAATTTTAAATGATGTATGTATGTATGTATCTGAATAAAAGTCCATTATTTCCTTAAAGATATTAAATAAATACATAATTATTTTAAAATGAAATATTAAAATGATAAAAGAAATAGATAATTATTTTAAGATGAAGTATTAAAGTGATAAAATAAAGACATAAATATTTTAAAATGAAATATTAAAGTGATAAAATAAATACATAATTATTTTTTAAATGAAATATTAAAGTAATAAAGAGTTGAAGGATATCATTTAGTAAATCATCACTTATTCCTATTAATCTTAAAGTGTCTGTCATGTAATAATAATTCCAATTAAGCTTAATCCAAACTTAAAAATTAATTAAATCTTAACACTCCATTAAAAGGTTTAAAATTTATAAAATATGTCTTTAGATCTATCCTAATGGTAGGCTGTTGAAAAGGAAAAAGTTTCACTCTAAGTGAAACTTATGAATTTTTACACTCTTTAGAACATTAAGTCCAATTTAAATAAAAATTGATTTATAAATTAAAATTTATTTCTTAAATCGCCAATCACTTGAATCAAAAATACCCTTTAGTTAACTATTTGAACCTTAAATCAAGTCAAATATTAAAGTCTAACTTTGTCATACTACACAAATCTTTGCACACACAATAGGTTGATAGGTTACCAATCATAAACTTAGGTTAGGTAAGTGTTTTGTGTGATGTATTACTTTTCTTGTTTTGTGGTGTATTATTTCAGAAAGATCTTATGATTGCTTGTGCACTAGTTTGGAGGGTAGGATGTTATTTATTATACTAATGATATTTTATGTAGAGGGTTGCACTTAAACTCAAGGTATTGTTATGATAATAAAATAAATTAAATGCTCTTGCTTGCAAGTGCTTGGCCCTTCAAGCGTTGACCATTATGATAGGTGGGCTTGGTACTAGCTAGTGCTAAGTCCAATTATGTGATATATAATTGTTTAATGTGTATGTGTGTTATAGTTAATCTTTATTTTATAGGTTTAGATAAGATATATTTTTGAAATTTTAAATGTAATTTTGTAATTGAATAGGATTAGAGTTATGGGGTTAAGGATGAGTAGAGGCTAGAAGGCATAAATTTGGAAGGCCATGTGAAGTTTGGAGCATCAAAAATACTGAAAATAAGTGGAGATGAAGACCCCATGGCTTTCTTTAATTTTTTTATGCAATTGTAATCTAGGCTATATGAGGGTTAAGCTCAACAACCCACTCTTTTTCTTTTTTGGGGTGTATAGTAGAACCCAGCCGCACTGATCTCTTATTATTTTTAAAATTTGATTGAATGTTTGATGTTTAATTATGATTATGTACTGAAAATTGCATTCTTTTTTTAGGTTTCTTTAAGTGTGATGATTATTGTATGGCCTGAATTTTGTTAAGCCTTTAAGCACTTAAGTTTTTTATCCCAACTAATCAAATCAAAATTAAAAACAAATTGCAACTCACAAGCTCATCTTAAATCCTAGGAATTAAAAAATTAAATGATTTTGAAATCATTAAGTTTGAAATGTGGATAACAATCATGCATGCATATTGCCTTCTTTTCTTGGATATAGGGGATTTTCACTCATTAGATGATAAGAAGGAATGTAGAACCGTTGACTAGAACCCCTTTGAGTGAAAAACACCTTCTCATGGATTGGTCCATAACCTAATTTCACCATGCATATAGGTATACTTGTTCACTCAAGCTTGAGTCAAATTGATGTGTCAAAGATGAATAAAATACATAATTTTTATTGTATTAGTTAGGGCATTGCTCGTACCTATCATGATCTAGGATTTTAAGTAGTGAGTTCAAGTTAGGTTTCCTTTCTTAATAAACAATAGTTTATCCATCTTATATTCATATGAACTGTCCACATGATTTTAACTCACTGAAGGTATTAGCTGGTAGCAACTCTTGGCAGTTGTAAGTTCAGAACAGTTAAGATAGGTTCACATCCTTAGGTAAAGATGTGCCATTACATCTCACTTTCCTGAGAGGAATTAAGTCGAAGCTATTAACTTGTATTAGAGCACTTTAACTTTATGATTAAAAGTATCTCATTTCTCCTCTAATATATGTGTAAGCCCTCATCTCTTAAGCATTTTCATAATTATGTATTATTGGAATATAAGTCCTGGTATTCTAATATGATATCAAGTAAATAATAATAATTCTCAATTTTGAAGATCATAGGATAGACTAGAGTACTCAGTAGGCTTCTTAGCATCACACTTTTCTTCTTTTGGACTTTATTAATAACTCTTCTTATTTGAATTATCTCACTTAATTTTCAATAATCACCAATCCTTTGATATCAAATTTTGAAACATGTAGAGATATTAACTGATCACTTTAATAGAGAGTATTCTTAGGAGATTATTTCTCTTCATATATAATTACGTATGGTGAATTTCTTCTATAGGGAACTTAGAAACCTGCCTTACGTCATCCATGTAAGGCAAGAGAAAACTTTTTGGTACACATAGAATCATCAGCCTTAGGAGTCCTTATTAAATGATTAAGCCTATCGTAGGGTGATATTTCTACTTTTTAAGATAGTATATAATTCCTTGATTTCATACTCGATCATTTCAACAAAAACATCCCCTAAGATCTACGTGGTATCTCATTTCATTTTTAAACACCACAAACCTCATGGATTAACTCATACTCATCTTATATAATAAGATGATATATGAAGACATAATAGCGGCCATTATTCCCTAATAATAATTTGTAAACTTTAGCATTATTGGACATAAACTATCTTGCATTCATGACACTATTTTATAGTGTCTTCCATCATTAGAGGCTAAGTACGCTCTTTTAAGAATTTTACTTAGAGATAAATATGGAACATTTAAGGGGCAGAGCATTTACTCATAAATTCTCAAGGAAAGGATTCTACTAACTGTTGATAAAATAAGGTGCATCAGACTTTCTATAAAAAATTTAACTTCTATAAAATGTATTATATTATCACTCATATCATGCAAACAAAACTCTCTTCTTTCTTATGCCCTTGAACCTTTACTCAATAGGGGATCTATATCATAAGACCTTTTCCCATAATAACTAAACATAGTAAAGGTTCATTATTTTGGTAGTCGACTACTTCAGTAAGTGGGTGGAAGTCGGGCTACTTGCAAAGATTTTTGAAAATAAGTTAAATAATCTATTTGGCAGAACATTATTTATTACAAATATCATCATTGTTAATCATCTTTTGTTTTTTTTTTTATTTATTTAAGATCTTCATATTCAACTAGCCCACATAACTATTACAAATCCTCTTATAAATGGATAGACAAAAATCACAAATTAAATTATTTTTAAAAGATTAAAAACATAACTTAAGAATTTAGAGGTATTGGACTAAAGAGATTTCCAATATACTCTTAGATTATTGTACTACATCAAGAACTCCAATTAGGAAAAAAGTATATAAGCTATGCTTTAACATAAAAGGCTATCCTTTTTATTAATATTTAATATAAATGTACAAAACTCTAACTGCAAAATTTGACGCTTTCAATAAAAAGGACAAACTCTACCATTATCTCAAAATTCTTTAGATATAAATGATGTGACCTTACTTTAAAATGATTTCTATCACCAATGTTTAGCTTGCTGAATCAAAAGATAAAATTGTATCCTATCTTTATTGGATATTTTGTCTTATTCTATAAGGGGCCAAAGCATAATGAACTTTCATTCCTCTAAGAAGGACCTTATTAAAATTAAGCTAGGAACATAATGCTTAAATATTCATATAAGAATCTATTTTAGAATATATATATATATATATATATATATAATTGTACTAATTAGCAATAACTTAAAGAAGCCCTTATTTTCAAAAGCATTATAAAATATGAGAAACCTTACAAGTAATTTATGTGAATTCCAAAACCTACACACGATTCCTATCTAGACATTCCCTTCTTGGTCAAGGTTACTACCATGACCTTAAAAGTGTAGCAAGGTTTAAACATAGACCAATATTCACCTTCAATTAACATACACATGGCATTTTCCCCATCCCAAGACTTCTTCCATCACTTGAAAATAATCTCTAATAAGGCAAACTTTCTGAGTTTCTCTTAATGTCTTATATCACAAATTAAACTTTTTTATGGCTCCTCATCTTAATATCCTAGATAAAAAAATTTTAAAAAAAATTCTTTACAACCTTTTTTAGAAAAAAAAAAAAAAAGCTTGATTAAAATTATGATATGTGTAAAGCTCATCACCATATAGAATATTAATCAAACTTATTTACTAAAGAAAGAAGTAGATATCGATGGGATAAAAAAAGGAATTATTTATTTTATTAAGAAAGTACATTCATATGACAAATATATCTTTCTTACTATTATTTTAATAAGTTGGCTCACTTTCTACATGAGCATTTATATCCAAAGAGGACCCTCAAATACTTGACTTGGAAAAAATTCATCAAGATTTGCTTTAGTTCTTTGGTGCATAAAACAAATTATACTTAAGAAACTCTAAATGAAACCTTCTTCAAAATATTGACACTACAAAGCTTTTACCTATTTATTAAATATATGATCATAAGTATTTTGAATTTGGTTTTAAATCATACATTTATAAGCCAAAATATTTCTTAATTACTTTTATGGATTTTAAAGATGTAACTCCAAGTCTAATTTTATCGTATGGTAAGGTAGTCTTTTTCTTAGACAGTTGAGCTTATCATCTCTTAAATTTTATCATAATAGCTTTCTTCTCTTATTTAGGTACTTTGTTTCTTCACCTTTTAATAGATCGTTGTCTATGCTTCTATTAACTTATTATGGGTACAATCAGCCTCTTGACATTATAAAAAGAAAGAGAGGATGCTAGTTGATAACTTAGTCTAATAGTTTGCAAGTTTTACTTCTTTTGCTTTCACATTATATTTTTGTTCACATTAATTTTAAAGATATTTGATCTTCACAAATTTTATGTTCTAGTTAGTAAGGGCAATGTCCAATTCAACATCTAAATTTATTGATTATTTTAAAATATATATATATATATATATATATATATATATATATATATATATATATATATATATATATATATATTAGGCATGGGTGAAAATCAAATGAAAGAAATATACAAAGTAACCTTCCAATTTATCAACCTATTGATGACTTTTGTAGTAATATATTAATATTTTCTCTGGAATATATGTCATTGATGGCCAAACATTTTATTAGTAAGATCAATCAAACAATGATGAATGTACTCCTTGAGGTAATCATGATCATTAATATAATCATGGTACCTTTAGTCTTCTTCTTTGGAAGGAATGACTTACCTTCCTTATAATCACATGATAATAATTTTGATAAAATCTTTAGAATTTTGATGCTCATCTCTTGATTTTTATTTAATTACTTTAACAGTAGAGTCTGTGATCTTCCCACATAAATTAAAATATCAATGATTGGCTTCTTCACAAATCTATTATGTAATGCAACTTATAGTGAAGACTCTCAAAGCTAGAACTATTGAGAATTTTCTCTTGACTAGTGTGAGTGGAATGGGCAATTATTTTACTTTTTTCTCACTTCTCAAAAATAGGGTTGTCAAACAAACTGTTGTTATGATACTGTTCATTGTTAACTTTTGAAACACAAATAAATATTTCAAACTTGATTTATAAATGAGCTGAACATGAACAATCTATTGTTCGATCATGTTCGACTTGATTTAGGTCGAAGTAAAAAATTATATTATATGATATTATATATATACATATTATAGTTGCAAACATGGCTTAGTGGTAAAAATTTTTGTTATGCAAAAAAGATTATAAAGAATCCTCCCTCTTACATTTTTTCGATTATAGATGAAATTTCATATCCACTAAACAATTCGAGCATAACATAACAAGAAAAATTAAGAGCAACACGAAATAACACCTAATAAGGGTTTTACACCCATACTCAAGAAGAAGCCAATCATTTATAGTAAGAAAAACCTACTTAACTAATTCTTTGTAGGATATTTGTTTAATAATTATAATCATCTAGTTCCATAAGATATAGGACCATAAGCATCATATGCAAACTTACATGTTATTTAGAAAAGATGATCAATCATCCCTACATGAAATTTGAGATAAGCTAACCTAACATGTTGTTAAAATAGTGATTGATCAGTTCAAGATCTGGGAAAAAAAATCAAATATGTAGGGTTATGACATACAATATTATATCCCAATAGTGAAGAATGAGCTTACTCAGATCATATAGGGAACGAAGCAACTAGATCATTTAAAAAATGAATTTTTTAAGAAAAACCCATCAAAAAGAAATTATTAGTGATGGTAGATATTACAACATCAACACCCACCAAATCACAATACCTCCATTGAACATTATCATATTGAAAAATTTTATAGAGCTCCTTTTGGTACAAGAGCTTTGAGAGATATATAAATTTTTAGTATTCTTCTTTACTTAGAATTTAAGAAACTAGAGAATAAATAAATTTATAAGTCATCAAATATCACAAAAAGTTAACATGAAATAAAATTTTGATAGTTTTAAATAATTTATTTAAATTTAAACTATTTTTTATATTTTTGTTAAAAAAATATTTACATATTACTATAGTACTATGCACCTAAATTGCAGCTATGTGCATGCCTTATTACCACCTAGAACACTTCAAGCCAAATTTTGTGCCCTAATTTTGTGCCCATTCTAGCATGTTTGAATTCCTATAGAATTTTTTTGATATTCTAAAATCAATTTTAACAATTTTTACGCCCAGCAAAACTTATGTAGTCAATTTCAAAAAAATTTAAAGAGTTTTAAGCCAATATTTTTAATAATTTTTGCTCCAAGTAATGTGCTAACTTTAGAGGGTTGAAATTAAGATTGAGACTTAGTTTATAGCATTAAGAGGACGTCCACATTGATATTAAGGGAGTGATTGTCTCTTATATATTTTTTAAAATTATAACTTTGAATTATAAATTCTTTAAGTACTTAATAGATATTTTCATATGATAGACTTCATATTAAAAAATAGAGAGCAAATGATACATTATTTGAAAATCTATTTGATCAAAATAAATCTTGATGTAATATTAATAATAATAGAATAAAATTTAGGATTATCAGATCTTTTATTTTAATAAATTTATATTCAAACTCAATGTCTCAAATATACAAATCCAATGACCCGAAAACTAGACCAATCCACATCAAAATGATTCCAATTTAAGTACTTGAAGTGTGATTAAAAACTTTATAATATTGATTGAAGGATCAAAACTTTATCAATTTTTATGTGTTTATGGTCAAAATGAGTACTTGGAAAGAGAAATCTAACAAGATTAATATTACATTTTAAATTTATTAAAATACTTAAATATGAAAAGAAATTTTAACAATAAAAAAAACAATACAAGCATCTTTTGAAATATTTTGAGATTTTATTTAACATTACAAAAATGCTAGCAAAAAATTATAAATAAAATCTCATTCTCTATATGAAAGATACTTAGACAACTTAAAGATTCGAAGAACTATAGAGCTCTACTTAATATTCAATACAACTAAACACAATCATTATCATCTCACTCTTTATTTAACAATTCTCATTTTTTTCCTCAATAATCATCATTGACAATTTTACATATATAATATCATAATTTTAATTTTTTACTATCTATTTATCTACATTAATCATAATCATCCGATATCAAAGCATCCGCCATTGATTGATCATTGTCATCGCCCTTTATTATTTGTCTAATATTATTATCCACCATTAAAATATTTGTGTTGCATACTTTATAAACCTATCTGATCATCTTTATTTAACAATCCCCTCGTCGTTAGTCTATCGTCAGCGAAGTCAATCTGTCATCGCCTCCCCCGTAAGATTACTGTTGTCATCATCTCCATCTGAAAATTGCTTTATGCTTCTTACGACGACGACATAGATGCCCAACATTTCGTTGATTTATGCGGAATCAATCCATCATCCTGCTTTTCGTCTGCGATAGTGTTGGGGCGAACATCGCTCACCACATCGCTTGTCGATTGACAGGAAACGCCGATTGAAAGAAGGTGAAGCTATTAAGCCTAGTTATGATCCAATTACATAGAGGACAAATTAGCTATGAAGGACATTTTTACTGGGGTGAAGTTCAACACCACATATAGTAAATGCTTTTGAACCGAAATACTTAAGGGAGATCAAGGTGGGGCTTCCTCTGGTGATAGTGTGTTGTAAAAAGCTCAAATGAAGTTGCCGGAAAAAGATTAAAAATCTCCCAAATGAAGTTGCTCAGCGTGAAAAAAGACAATGCACATGAAGCGTCTCCTTAATGTTCGTCCACCAATTTATGTGGTAATTATTATTAGATTATTTTAAAATTTAATTAATCTAATTAGATTTAGATAAAAAAAAATTTTATTTAAAGAATACATGTCCGACAACTGAATACCTAATTGATTACAAAATAATTTGCCAGTCGTCCGTTTAAGGATTTTTTTTTTTTTTTTTTCGGTAGGAGAGAGAGAGAG
Source organism: Cymbidium sinense (assembly GCA_021442155.1). Taxonomy (NCBI): domain Eukaryota; kingdom Viridiplantae; phylum Streptophyta; class Magnoliopsida; order Asparagales; family Orchidaceae; genus Cymbidium; species Cymbidium sinense. The sequence continues at coordinate 147,417,538 of CM038220.1, forward strand.
AGAGAGAGAGAGAGAGACAGAGGGTGGCGCGTTTTTTTTTGTTTTGTTTTTTTGATTTCGGTAGGAGAGAGAGAGAGAGAGAGAGAGAGGGAGTTTTTATTAATTTTTTTAATTAATATAATTATTTAAAATATTTAAAATATATAATTTAAAAATATTTTTTATAAAATATTTAATAACTAAATATTTATATATTTAGTTATTAATTAATTCATTTATATATATATATAATTAAATATATAATTTAAAAATATTTTAATTATATATATAAATTTAGAAATTTATTTAATAATATTAATTAATATAATTATTTAAAATACATAATTTTTATTAATTTTTGTTAATATATAATTTAAAAATATTTAAATATTAAATAAATAATTTTTAATAAATAAACAAAAGAAAGAAATAAATTATATAAATATTTTATAAATTATAAATAAAGAATATATATATATATATATATATATTATATATATATATATATATATATATAATATACATATATTACATATATATAATTTATTTAGTTATTTTATGTATTTTAAATTATATAAATATTTTAAGTTATATAAATTATTTAAAATATTTAAAATATATAAATAAATAATTAGTTTTATATATATATATATATATATAATTAGTTATTTATTTATTTAAAAATATTTATTTATTTAAAAAATATATAATTAGAAATAACAAATAAAATTTAAATTATATATACTTAGATATTTATATATTTATAAAATATTTAGTTATTTATATATTTATTTATTTATTATATAAAGACAACAAATTATATAAATATTTTATAAATTTTATAAAGTAATTATATATATATTTATAAATTTATTTAGTTATTTATATATTTAAATTATATAAATATTTTAAGTTATATAAATAATTTAAAATATTTAAAATATTTAAAATATATAATTTAAAAAATAATTTTATAAAATATTTTAATTATATATATATATTTATATAAGTCTATACTAATAATAATAACAAAAATATAAAAAAATATAAAAATATAAAATAAATAAATAAATAAATAATTTTTAATAAATAAATAAATAAAGGAATAAATATATATATATATATATATATAACTAAATATTTTATAAATATATTAAATAACTTAAAATATTTATATAATTTAAATATATAAATAACTAAATAAATATAAATATAATTACTTTATTTATATAATTTATAAAATATTTATATAATTTATTTATTTATTAAAATTATTTATTTATATATTTTAAATATTTTAAATTATATATTAACAAAAATTAATAAAAATTATATATTTTAAATAATTATATTAATTAAAAAAATTATTAAATAAATTTCTAAATATATATATATACATATTTTTAAATTATATATTTGATTATATATATATAATTAATTAATAACTGAATATATAAATATTTAGTTATTAAATATTTTATAAAAATATTTTAAATTATATATTTTAAATATTTTAAATAATTATATTAATTAAACAAATTAATAACCCCTCTCTCTCTACCGAAATCAAAAAAACAAAACAAAAAAAGCCACCCCTCTCTCTCTCTCTCTCTCACCGAAAATGAAAAGCAAAAAAAAAATCATTCGCGTGTCGTCCGTCAAACGGACGACGCTTTTCGTACTGCCGTCCGTGTGGGACGACTGGTGATATTTTCTAAAATAAAATTTTTTTGTGCCTAAATACCTAAATAAGATTAACACTAAACCTATTTTAAAAATAATCCCATTATTATTATTCATCTGATTCTGAGTGTATTGCTTTCATTATCAAAGCTTGTTGGAGTTGGAGCTTTCAAGTCCATGCTTCAATTTCTGAGCTTTAGGCGCAGGATAAGATGCCACGACAATGAGGACTGTTTCCGTGATAAATCACGACGGTGGGCTTGACTCGCGTGATGGGGTTATGGGGTTATAGATTTAACGGAGGAGAGTATTATTTTGTATTATTTAGATATTTTAAGTGTTATTTATGTAATATTTGAAAATTGGGTGTTAAATATGTAATATAGATAGTTTTGAGTGTTATGTATCCCTTAAAAAAATATTATATTTATTAGCTTTTAAAGACTAATGATATCTAAACCTTAAATCCTATATCACTTCTATAAATTTAGAGGTTGTTTAGAATCACTTTTATTTAATTTTTTTATTTTATTTAATTAATAATTTCTTTTATTTATTTTTTTATTTTATTTAATTAATTAATTAAGTTAAAATAAGATATATTTATTTATGATAATTAGTTTTTAAAATATTCATAACATCAAAAAAATTTAGAGCATTTTTAAAAATAATCTAATTTATTTTTAAAAAATAGAAAATACATTAAATAGAAACATATTTCATATAATATTAAAATAAAAATAAAATATCTGAAATATAATTGATCTCAAATAGATATTTAGAATTCGTAAATTATAGTTTTGATGCTTAAACCTATTTTTCCTTTTAATAAAAATATTATATAAACAGAGGCATAAGAATTTTTGCCAAAATTTACGCTTCATTTAAAATTAATCGAAATAAACTGAAGCTGACAAATTCTGCTAATTCTGGAATGAAAGATAACGAATAATTAGCATCTTTTAAAAATTTTCATAATATTTTGTTATTAAGATTAATAAATTTGAGATGATTAACAGAAGCCCATCAATAAAAATAACCTCATCATATTTATTTGAGGATGATAACGTTCAAGACTCCGACCATAAATTGTGTGTGAATCCAGCCATGAATTGGTGACTTACAGTAGCACAAGATCTGACTTCACAGCCTTCTGTTCAGTGAAGTAGCCATTCCTGAAGTAAACTTACAGTAATGAGGTAACTGAAATAAACATGCAAGCGTTGAAAGGGCAAACGACACATTTAACAAGATAAAGATTACAGTCTGATAAACTAATTTCATTTCAAAGGATTTGTGAGCAAATAAATATCCACAAAGTGATGAGACCCTAACTACAACCAACATCACTTGAGGAAATTTATGTTCTAGTGATGGCTGAAGCGCCTCAGAATAGGTCCAAATTAAACCACAGAAGTAGAATAAGAAACAATGCAGAATAAACTGAGAGTTTATTTCAGTTCCAACCAAAAACTGGACATTACAAAGACTCGGTTGACAATGGCTGCCGTTCATCGGACTGGCTGCTGGTTGTAATGGTTCTTCTCTTTCTTCTTCGCGGCGGCAAGTTTCGCGCTCCTTGCAGCGGCCTCAGTTGAGGCAATTTTTGCTGCAATATCCGCTTCTTTGCCCGACTTTTTCTTCTTCATGGAAGCAACCTTCTTCAGTCTCTCTTTAATATCTATTCCAGCAGCTGTCTCTTCCAAAGCTTCAGAAACTGTCACTCCATCAGAGCCATCAGCATCATCACTCGGTTCAGGCGCATCCTTAACCTCTTTAGATGATTTTTCCTTCTTTCCCTTCTTTTTCTTTGAAGTCTTGCTCTCTGCTGCAGCTGCAGTAAGATCGTTATCACCGTCCTTTCCTTGCACATCTAGATTCTTCTCTTCGGAGGCAGCTACAGGAGAAAAAAATATCACCAGGAAAAATGTAGGCAAATGAAAACCATATGCTAAATATAGCAAAACCATAGAGCAGAGGGAAGAATCATAATAAACCTTATGACATTAAATTTAAGGAAAAGATATACCATTATTGTCAGTTTGACCAGCACCTTTGTCATCCTTGCTGGACACTGCAAATTCAGCTAAAAGGGCATCAAGTTCTTCGAGCTCTTTTTTTTTCTGCTCCTTTTTGGAAAGTTGCCTTTCAGGATCTTTAGGTGCAACTAAAGCAGGGGGTGGTTCCTTCACAATTAGCTGAGCTGGGAGAGGAGCCTCAGGCTCTTGTTCACCTTCATCTTCAATGTCATCTTCGCCATCATCAATGCCATCATCTTCACTTTCACTTTCCTGAAATATGGATGACAGTTAACCTAATAAGTACTCATCTTAAGTTCTGGTCTATAAGAATTGATGTTCTCATAGAAATACTAGTGCATATCAACAATATGATGATTTCCAAATTAGGTTGCACTGACACAAATACAAGAACACATATGATGGCGACACAGACATAAAACACATCTATTTTTAAAAATATAAGATACATTATATATTTATAATTCATATAATTTATAAATTTTAAAAAAAATATATCATATTCATATATATTATATAAGCTTTAAATAAGCAAAACAATTTAATAATATAAAGACAAAATATTGACATTTAATAATACAAGAAAAGAAATAAAATTTTAATATATTATCTATAAATCATGATAGTACAAGAAACTAAAATATTATAGAAAGTAATAAATATAATTAAAAATAATAAGCAATCAAATTCCAATAATAACTTAAAAGGGACATAATCATCAATAATTTTTAAATTATTGCATATAAAAATAAAGTATAAATTATTTAGTACAATATAAATTATCAAAAAATAATATTTAATTATACACTAAGTTAATATTCATAAAATTAAATGTTAATTATTCAAGACATGTTAGAAATTTTGTTTTCTAGACTGGACACATTATAGGTGTGTCTGACATGTATTGAACGCATGTCGCATGTGCATCATAGCCAATACATATCAAACACTACATACCTCTTTGTCATAAAATATCGGTGCATCATAGTTTATAAAATATTTCAACATTTCATTCTGTAATGAAATGCACTGGAAGTCTAGTAGAAAAAATAATCTCACATACATGTTTGCATACCAAAGTAGGCATGCAGATTTCTAGATGCCATTTGTTCTATTTTAATAATCAAAATGAAATTGGTTAAATGTCAGTGTCCATAAAGTTAAATGAGCTTGGATCAGGTAAAGTTCTACCTCAGACTACACTCTAATCCCTTGGAATTCTACCAATCCTATTAGCAAACACACAATTCTTGATGCTAGTTTAGCAGAATTAGTATAAGATTCGACACTTTTTAAACACCCAAGTCAAACTTCTTCACCCAACTCCCCATCTTAGCCCTCTTAAATTATCATCTTCAAGTGCACACTAACTAGATCTGGTCAACCTTATAAATACTTCCACTAAAAATTAATTGTCGTTCGATACATTCAATCTCCTAACATGCTCATCACTCTCAAAACTACCCTCACTACGAGAGCTAAGCATCATGCTTCCATGTATCAAGTTTAATAAACTAAACTAGATGGGGTCAACATGTTACACTACTACACAAGCATATATCTCTGTCTACGTAGGTGCATGCATACTGAAGCACAAACAATAATAGCAACATCACTCCCAAGGAGCTGCATAGAAATGTGTAGTGTCTTTCCAATTTATTGAAGGCTTATAAAGCAAGCTTAGCAAACAGAACTTCTTAACAACTAAAATGTTGTCGAGACCCTTTAACTCATCTATGATGCAATACACTTAAGGGTCATTTGGATGTGTATTAGGACTGCAAAGTGAAAAAAAGAACAGTAAGAGTTTTGAAGTTTTTTTTTCAGTGTTTGGTTCAAAGAAAACTAGATACAAAGTATTTGAATAGGGAATATGGAATACCTCAGAATACCTTTTTCAATGAATTTGGAATTCAACTTGGGTGAATTCTAAATGCAAATAAAACTCACAACCCACAATCTCATCTCCCACCCTCACTGTAGCCCACCATTGCCACCCATGATTGCTGCTTAAGTGACCTTCATTGCATTTTAATGTATTTAATATGTATCATAACAAGCAAAAAAAAAGAAACAATGCTTACGATTTGCATCCAAACAAAAAACTCATCGCATTTCAATTGCTTTGCATTTCTAAATTGCATATATTTCTAAATTTGATCTAGGACATATTAGGGTATAGAATTTGCAAATGCAGATCTATAATGAAATGCACATAATCACAAACATCTCAGATCAGAAACTCTTAGTTTGGATAATTCTTTGTTGCTTGGACAATGATTCATCATCTTCCCTTATAAGCAACAAAAAGGAATGAAGAGATTGGAGGAAGCCAACAAACTATGATATTAAAGGTGAATTGAGCACTCACCGTAGTGCCATGCACACATCCCAGATGAGTGTCATTATTAAGTCATTTTATGATGAGCATATTACCTCAATATGGCATGCTGTAGGACAAATGCCTTGGGCTTATGAAAGAAGATAATTCAAAAGATGAAATAGTTTTTAATTAGGGAACTTCGCAGTATGAAGACTACTAATAAGGATGTCCACTTGGAAATAAGTCAAACAAATTATAAGAATAAAATCTTTACATTCTAGAGTAATAAATCCTTAGCATATAAAAAAAGTTAAGTGTTCAAATATGAAGAAAGATAGATGGGCTAAAAATAAAGTGATAAAAAATAGCATGAATAATGATGAAGGAATAGATAATAGGAAGATTAGATTACTTTAAGATATACATTATACAATCATAGAATACAAAGAAATTTAGAAATTCATAAATTTTCTTTCAAAGTTTAAGGTGATGATTATCACTTCACACATTATAAAAATATTCATCATAATTAAAATTGATTTATAACAAACTCATGCACTAGGTAACAATATCACAAAAAGAATGCCTAGTGCTATTACTGCAACTAATAATTGAAATCAACACGTCATGGCATGCATAACATAATCACCCCATTATAGTGATTGATACAATACTAGGCAAGAGAGAGAGAGAGAGAGAGAGAGAGAGAGAGAGAGAGAGAGAGAGAGAAATCAAATCTATGGACCACCAACTTAACCACATCAAGTAAAATAACTAAAGAGCCACCAAAATTTTGATTGAATTCATCTAGCTTAAATGATTTTGATTAAATTTCATCACTTCATTGATTTTGATTAAATTTCATCACTTCATTCATTTTTATTAAATTTCATCACTTAATTGATTTGTTAATTGAAACATTTCTTATATCCTATGTCCAAAGATTATCATGAAAATTTGAGCTCTGAAACATGACCTAATCCAAATTTTTGAATATTACTAGTCCAATTGATAGGAGCATTAAAAGGCATTGTCAAAGCCTTGGATTCAAAATTGCATATGGTATAATTAATCCCACATAACAACTTAAGGGTAAGAAAAAAAAACTTGAGCTCCAAAATAAATTTGATTTTTGGGGTGGGGTGAATAGAGAATTGCTAATATTTATCAATAATGAGACACATAAAATTATGAAACAAATTTACATTCAAAGATTAGAAACTCTTGCTTTGGACAATTATCCATCCCATCTCCTAATAAGACAACAAAGGGGAATGAAAATAAAACAAAGTAAAGAAGGTCAACTAATTTTAAAGGCAAGTCAAGTTCTTTCCCTTGTCTCTAGGCACTCAAGCAAGTTTAACCAATAGCACCTTACACAACCTAAGTCAATGAGATGTGCATAAACAAACATCTTGCCTTGACTAAAAAGGTGGGTGAAAATAATTAAAACATGCAAGATGAATTAATCTTCAATATGATAATTTGATGCATGTTTATACAAAAAGAGTATCAAGAGGATTAGAAACAAAAATGTGCAATTAGAAAAAAAAAATTAGACAAATTGATGTGATACAAAGTGTTAATACAAGAATAAGTAGACCAATCACGAGTCAAAGCAAAATGAAGACCTTAGCTTAAGATAATTTTAATTATTTAAATTTGTATTTATATGATCATCATTTGTAAAACTATGGCTATTTTGTGAGTACAATTATTGTGGTTGGAAAATTTGATTTTCAAAATTCATATCCTTAAAATTTTAAATTTTATAATTTCAATTATTAGGAAAAATTCATTTAAATTAATGAAAATAAAATATTTGCATAAATTGATTGTATTTTCATTCATATTTGGGAGGCCAAGGAGGAGATGGAGTGGTTTAGAAGAAGTTGGGGTGATTTTGAGTAGTTATTCAAAGTGGCCAACCCCATCTTACCCCATAACTCTTCCCCCTCTTGTAAGAAATTTGTAATTTTTGTTGTAGAGATCTATATTTATGCACTGATCATGAAACAAAGGTTTTTGGTGTTGTTTGATTGAATATTGGAGTAAAATGCCAAGTGTGGTGAGACTTGGTAGTTAGACATAACAAAGAAAAATTTGATGATCCCTTTGATTTATGCACTCATCTTTTCTTTTTTAATTCTTACTGTAGAATTCTTCTTACATGTGTTCCCTATCTTACAAAATTAAATCAACCAACTGACGAGAAAACTCACATCAAAAGCCAACAAAGTGAAGGGATTAAACCTAGTCTAATTTTAAACCCTATTTGTTTAGTCTTAAATCCTCAAAATATCTTTAAAAACTACAAAAATATTCTATGATATTCAAAAAAAAACTGATTGAAGCCAGTTCAATCAAACCAGTATCAGCTAATTCTCCTTATTAGAATGAAGCGAGGATTCTCCCCGTCATTTTATCGAGACCGAGCGGTCTCGTGAGTATAAGAGGGGGAGTCGAGGGCTTCAAACAAAGCTAGGGCAACGGTGGTGTCTTCGACATCAAGGTTGGGCGCAAGTACAAATGGCGTCGAGCCCAACACCGGTGACTAGCAGGTCGATGGTGATAGAAGAAGGTTTTCAGAGGGGTTAGATGGGTTGTGCGAGGTTTCTCTCGTGTAGTTCTGATCAAGAAGAGAGATTTATGCCCTAAATTGAATCACTAGTATTATTGAGTAACCAGCGACGAATTCAGTGGTAAAAAACAAACTAGGTATGACTTTCATGCTATAAATCTAGGTTTTCTTTTTCTTGATTTTGCTAGAATAATATGTATATGTTTGTTTTAATTTCTTTTGCAAATTTTATGTTTGATTTATATCTAAAATAGTGTTGTAATTATTGAAAATATTTTTAGATTAAGAAATATAAATACTTAACCTTGTATTTTATTTTATAAATACTTAACCTTGTAAATGATCATATAAAGTTAGAGGACAAAAATAAATCTATATAGCCATATATTAAATCAATTTTTAAGAAAAGATAAAATGAAATATTATCTTGAATATATAAGAATATACATATTTTGATTTGCGCAACATTTATATATTATACTATAAATATCTCTACAATAGAACTTTCTTAAGAGAAAAATAATAATAATAGTAGCATTATGGGAAAAATATTTTCAAAAATAAATAATTTATATAAAGACTAATTAATAAGAATTGAGTAAAAGATTTACTAATAGTAATAATAGCTTCAAAATGATAAATAAAAAGTATGCTATTAACTAAATATAATTGGATAAGAAGTATAACCAAATTAAAAGAGAACAAAATAAAAAAAATCAAATAGTGAAAATGAAAAGTATATAATATATACATATACTCACACACACTTGCATTTATATGTTGAAATAATTTATAAAATTTATTTTATTGGATTTCAAAATTTAATGTTACTTATATATTTAAATGAAAGAAAGTAATGATATTTAATAATAAGATAAATTATGATAATATAATATAAAGTTTATTAATAAGATTAATAGATAATTAAATAATTTAAGATGTGATGAATTTTTTTACTGTAGATTAAAAGGTTGATCAAATTAACTAAGGGAAATCAATTTACTCTTTTTATAAGGAAATCTGTATAAATCTAATTACATGTTTTCATTTACTTCTAGGTGTCATGTTTAGGAGACTGAATTTAAGCAGGGAGATCAAAGTTTAGGTTTTCTAAATTATAAAGTGAGTACTCATATTTCTAATTATAGTTAAACTGTTTATTTGCAATGTCATAGATATATTTGCATTGATTGTGATTAAAATACTTTCCCTGATTTATCTTTCCTTCAAATTATTGGTCATATCAAAATGCTTGTGCAAAACTTTTTATTGCTTAATATTTACTCAAGTTTTACATTTTATAGAAGACATTGAATGCAAGTGAATCACATGAATAACACGTATTATATAAATTACTTACATGTGTATGCTAACTGATGGAATTTCATTCCCTTATGATACTAGCTGGGGACACTAAGATATTGGTGCACGTATATGAAAAAGGTTATGAAAAATGATATTGATATTGAAGTACCTTAAATCGTACATCTTTAGACGGTAGCTCCTGTGACGGATGTAAATGATATAAATAAAATAATATATTGCACTATAATTTACAATCTGGTTAAACCTTGAAATACTCATAATTGAATATAAATTGTCATTTGATCGTATACTGATTTATATTGTCCAACTGGCATGCATAATATTTCTTTTTCATTGCATTACTGTAATTTAGATATATGAGTATTCACTGGCTATAGCTCATCATAGTTTTAAATATAACACTTATTAGCTAAAATTCTGATTTAGAAATGAAATGAAAAAATATTTATAGAAAGCAAGTTCAAAATAGAGAAAGGTACATTTAAAATCTTTTAATTTTCTTTTTAACTTTTAGTGGCTTTTTCATATATTGTTAAATTATTAGATATTAATAGATATTGTAAACTTGTCTTTCCACCGTCCGGCCATCAGTTCCTATCTTAGAAATTCCAAGCCTCAGGCCAGGTCATGACATATTTTAAAAACATTACTCTACCATATCCAAGTATTTTCTATGTTTTCTTTTCATTAAAATATACAATTAAGACCCTAATCCCAATCTAGTCTGCTTGGACAAACATGATTTTTTTTGGACCTAATCAGTTTATAAAATTAAAGAAAATATCTTAAAAATTTTAAAAACTTCAAAAGTCTCTAGATTATTACTAGACTATTAGCCCTAGCATTTCCACTTTGTTTCAAATTGGGTGGGCTATAATTACCCTTATCATAATTTAAATGTCTAACAAGTTGCTTTTGAGTTAAAATATGTTATAGGTTATTATAACCACTTTATTTCTTCAAAACATCACATTAAATCTATCCTTGTCAAAGCCTATATTGTTTTCGTAGACCTCTTGGGAATAGCATCAAACCTAATTGGCCACCAAACCACAAATTGTAAAAACTAGAGCTTGAAGTTCTAAACAAGTGAATCGTAAAGATGAAAAAGATGTGTTAGGAGATAACAAAGATATCAAAGCAAAAATAATGAAATAATAAAAGGAACATATATGATGATGAAGAAAGAATAAATAACAGTGAAGATAAAATCATCCCCAAGTAGATATAATATAAAGTTAAGTAGCATATCATAATTGTTTAAGATAATCTATCTACAAAGAAGTATTGGAGCAAAAACCTTGAAAACTCATGTTTTCTATTTTAATAAGATGAGTATCACTTTCCCACTGAAAAAATATTCATCATACTTACAATTAGTTTACAAGTGATTAGGATTTTTTTTTAGTTACTCAATTCATTCAAGTAAGAACCTAGATCAGCGTCGAACACCTTGAGTATTTAGTAATCATATTATTATGAGAATGCCTAGAAAATAACACTTCAATTCACAAACAGAACCAACACATCATGACATATTTAGCATAATCTCTCACTATAGTAAATAACAACAAAATCATACTGAAAAGTGAGATCCAATCAATACAATCCATAAACTAAATATCATCTTAATGACATCATGTAATACAATGATTGCCACTAATAAATTAAAAATAAATTATAATGGAACAAAATTAAATAGCTTATTTCATTTCACATCTAAATGACTTGAATGTCATGAGCCAACTATACTTAAAATATTTAATATAATGTAACAACTCTAAGAAAAAGTCCATCGCTAACTTCAGAATAAATCCTATTAGGAGAACCATCAAGTCATCCAACATCAAATCTTACACAATCTGCTTACCCTTGCTCACATCAAGAAAAATATCATGTATAAAAAGGAAATGTCTAAAGCTCAATAAATAATACAGTCTAACATGATAAGCAAACTATATTAATGATTAATAAAAAAGCATCATTATCACAATCAAGTAGTCACACATTCATAATATATATATATATATATATATATATATATATATATATATATATATATATATATATACACATAAATAGAGAAAGAGATAAACGATTGTAGATAAGAATGGGCATAATTCAACTATGTAAGTGAACTAATTCAAGGAACAATGTTAATTCTTCGATCTTCATCATATAAAATCAATGTCACACCTAACTCCTTAACAAGTACTATCAATTTCCCTCTACTAACAAATCAAAGGATCAATTGCCTTGCCTCTTCTCACATGTCATGATAGAGCTCATCCATTTGTCCGTATGCATAGAGATCAATTACCACCTACTAATTTGCACATGGTATTACATGGTCAAACAACTGTCATATCATCAAATAATCATGCCGTTGCATAGGTAAAGCATCATGCCAATCATGGCATGAATATTATATGTTTACAAGAACCTTCTGATTGTAGTCATCATATGTCAAAGTTCATATGTTCTATAAAATCATGTATGAAATCATATAACACATCCATAAAAATCTCCAACTGCACAATGAAGTCATAACTCTCTATACTTTCCCACCATAATCTAACATATATCCCTATCAATGGTCTTCCACATCACTTCTAGACCGCATAAAATTCTCAGAGTTTCAATTGCAACAATGGTTAAGTTAAGCAAGCACCTTTATAAATGTCTCTTGATATTCTATAGTTACTCCTAAGATATATCATGAAATTTACTATTAAGATAAATATAGTATTAGGAGTATATGATACTTTAATACTATATAATATATTAATATTCCAAGTTAGATATTGTTTAGGTATGCTGCATACTATAGATTATTATATTATAGACACCAAAGCACATCTTGCAACACATTTCAAGTATGAAAAATGGCAACATATGATGAAGTCAAGCATGCACCAATGCCTCATATGAAGGCTAATAGAATGTTTTCAAGGAGCCAAGCTCTAGCAATTGTCATAAATGACAGTTTACAAATCCAAAAGCAGCTGGCTTAATCATATCCATAGCAAACAAGGTAAAAATAATTATGCATGCATTCATATGCACAGCAAAACCCAAGAAATCAATTGTATATATATGATCCATAATTATATATATAGTCATGAAATAATAGATACAATCAGTTATGAAATATAAATCATAGAAAGTAAAATATGAATAATTAAACTTAAAATTTGTTTGAGACAAAATATTCACCCCTAGGAGAATTTTGCCATCACAATTCATTCATGCTTGATCTTTCATTTTAGAATAACCTCAGATATGACTATCACATATCAACTCTTTCTCCTCCATGGCCTCCTATTTTGAGATGTGAATCCATATATTTGAACGCAAGCTATCAATTTAATTCCCAACACTTTTAATATTTTAACCCAATACTCAGTATAGTTCCTGCATATAAATCAGGCATTTTCAGGGGTGGCTAACACAGCTATATATACTTTCTTGCATATGTTGACTAGCATCAATGCGGGGTATATCAATTAAATTCTAGCGAGTTAGACTCAACTTATACTAAAAATCCAAACTAAATGCTCAGTTCAAACTCAACTCAAAATCAAATCATTTTAAGAGAAATTAACTCAATTTAAAATGATTCAATGTCAAGTTGGTTCAAACTTGGTTTTAATTTAATTATAGAAACACAGATATAATTACTAGACTATGTTATATGCAATAAATATTTTACATAAATACCTATTTCAACTTAACTTGAACATACAAGAGCAATTTTGTGAACTTAGAATTGATTATAAATATGGAGTGGGCCACAAAATCAAGTCAGACGCCTTCTATTGAGAGAACATACTTTGTCTTTCTAAGTGACTTCTTGCATATCACCCCCATCGGGAATGCATCTTTCTCCTACAAATCTAGCTCGCGGGACCCACATCGCAAGGATACTAACTTAAGAGAAGTTATTTGTATTTGTTTCCATTACAAATAAACTGTTGTTTTCATAATTTATTTATAAAGGAAAAACATCTGATGATTCAAATACATCTATTCATTCTTATTCGCTAAACAGTTTTATATTTGCAAAAATGTTATTAAAATCTATTAAATGACGACTAAAGAGTTCAAACATGATAATCACTCGACAAATCACATCCATGTAAAATTGGAGACCTACTTTAGCCCAAGTGACTTGGAGAGCTACGTATTGGCCCAAGTTGTTAAATGAGACATGATAACCCTGAAGCATGAAGAACACTCACTCGATCGACTTAGTGAGCCATACTAGCCCAAATATCTTAATGAGATACATTGACCCAAGTGACTTGATGAGCTACATATTAGCCCAAGCCACTCGGCGAGCTACCTTGGCCCAAGTCATTTGACATGTTACCTTCAATCCGAGTTCAAAAGGACTCGAGGAGCTACATGTCGACTCAGGATACTCGGCAAACTATAGTGGTTCGTGTTAAGATTCAAGGAGCTACACAAGTCATAGTAAATTGAGTTAAGACTCCTGTAGCGTCACAGAACTACTTTTGACCCAAGTATCTGATCAACTCATTGTCAAAATTATGTCTTAGTTAAACTCATTCGTCGAAAACATTTCATAAATATCTAAATGATTATAAAATAAAAGACCAACACTCCATGCAGTTGGTAATTAAAGTGTAAAATCAACACTTCGTGCAATTAACAACTATAATGTAAGACAACACTTAGTGTGCCTGGCGACTACAAATAAAAAATCAACACTCCATGTGGTTGGCGACTACAAACAAAAAACCAACACTCCATATGATTGACAACTTGGTATTCCCTTAATAATGTAAAGCGCACTTAAAATAATTGATTGGAAAGTAAAACCAAGCACATTCATTCAGCAAATACATTCAGCGAGTACATTCATTAAACTCAACAAGTTTTGTCATCAAACACATTCAACAACTTATCTATTTAACTCATCAATTTTATTCGCTATCATTCAATGAGTATATCCGGTGAGTACATTCTTTCGATAAACATGATGAATGAGTATATACATTCATAATGCAAGTGTATTTGCAAACACATCAAAGACAAGTTTGACGAACAAATTTTCCTTCATTAAGAAAAAGTTTAAGTACAAATGCATAGCGAGTGCACAAAATTTTAATATACAATCACTCTTCTAACTTGCGGCTATAAAAGAAAGAAAAAATTACAAGTAAATAAGAAAAAAACTAGCTGATGCTTCCTTCCTAAGAGTCCAACTTTGACAGAGCAAGCACGTTGTGGAAATCCAAATACTTGGCATTCAGTTGGCCATGCTTCACAAATTTAGCGATGACAAACTAGGCACCTTCTATAAACTTCTGTTACAACAAACTTTTATACTCATCAAAGCCATGAAAATTTGAAAATTCAACCTCCTTTTGGCACTCCTCACTGCCATGAGAAAATTCTGCCTCCATTATTCTTCTCAGAGAGATGGGTCAATTACAAAACTACTTGATCCTTCTCTTCTTCATATCTCTTTATCCCCTCTCGCATAATAGTCACCTCAAACTTAACATTCTGACAAAGGCCAGTCACCGAGTCTCTTTCTAACCGAGCGATTGCAAGGGCCACTATTGTAAGCAAAAATTCCCTACCAAGCTCACAGGTCAATTTCCACGCCATCTCTAAAACAATCATAACGACGTAAGGAAGTCACGCAGTAAGAAGCTCTTCCAAGAATGTATTTAACTCTTCAGAAAAAATTGTATGCCCCAACTTGAAGCCTTCACTCATCGGATGAACCAAGTCAAGAGTATAATTATTTTAAAAGAAAAGGTGGCGAGCTCATTTCCCTTATTACTCTTCTTTTTGACGAAGTTCGAAGAATGGCACTCACTAGCCTCTTCTTGGACTTCTTGGGAGTTGAACTCGATCCTGTTTCATCAATTGACTTCTTAGAGGCAACCTCAACATGAATAAGCTCGCTCTCACTTTCCTCACCCTCCTCAAACTTGCTAAGAAACTTGATGACCTCGAGATCAAATGGGAAAAGAGTCAAGACATCTTCTAAAATAGATGAGTATAAAGATCAATATGTGAAGTAAAAGAATATAAATGTACAATGACAAGTACTTATTATAGATGTGCTCATGAATTTTGCGGATTTGGAGAAAATCCCAAATATCGAGTGTTCTACCCTCAAATTTTTCCAAAGTCTCGGCCTCTTTGGCACTCAGCTTGGGAACCACCATCTTGCGAGCTATGAAGGGGATGGGCCCAATCAGCACAGCCCACTCAACCGAGGACTTGACAAAACAAAGATTGGAATATAAGTTTCTCACTTTATTTGGCAAGCAAAAAATCTTCAAGTGAACTATCGAGAACTAAAAAATCTTATCTTTATGGCCCTTCATTGAGAAGACAAGGTAGAAAAGGGCAAGCTCCACACCAATCTCTCCTGCCTCAGAAAAAGAATGAAGTTGTGACACTCGCTATAGTTTGGTAACACTTGAGCAAGCACCACATCATATCCACCCACTCGACAAAAAGAGGGAATCAAAGGCCAAATTGGGAGTGGTCAAATGGAACGCACAACTCATCCACCTTTAATAGTTGCTTGTCTTCATGAACAACTATCACTAAAAATTGGAATTATCATAACAATACTCATGGAAGATGAAAGGCTCGTTCGTAGAGTCGAGAATCGATGACTTATTCACTACGCTCAGATGCCTTCTTAAGAGCTGATATGAACATGGTTAGAAAACTTGCTAAAAAGAGAGGCCTGACGAGAAAGAGAAAAGTAACTCGCACTTACAGAAAATCACTCACTCAAAAACCAAAAAAATGGAATAAAAACCTACATAACCGTGACCAAAAAAATTTATAGGCAAAAAGATCTTGAAAATGCGAGCGTCATATCAAACATTTAATACAGAGATCGCTACCAAATCCCATGAAAATCTCAATCGGCGTAAGTCACAATAAAAGCATTTAAAGAATCTAACTCAAAATCATGAGTCATTAAGAGGACTCGACATAAAATGAAAAGGGGAGTAAGAAATATAAGCATTTCTTTTATTTAGAGATTCTTTTATTACAATAACATAAAATTTTACATGCACTCGCCCCTATTTATTTTACGTCATTATTTAAACAACTTAACTATTGGGTCTGAGTGTTATTCGTCAGCGAGTGCTCCTTTATTGAACAAATAATCAAATATAAAGTTGGCACCTACGATAAAAAGAGAATACCCACTCGACTCGAAACAGCAACAAAGAGAAATAACTCAACTTCCATAGCCACTAACCTTCACTAAGATTCAACTTCCAAGATCGCCGACCTTCACAGTGACTCAATCTCTACAACGATTCAGCTTCCCCAGCCTCCAGCTTCTTCTACAACTCGGCTACCACCTGTCTCACCGAGCTTGTGGCTACCTCAAGAAGAGTCACTCTCCTCGGCAAAGAAACAAACTCGGCAAGAAAGGAGGACGGCTCAGGCTCCCCTTCGAAGTCTCCTCTACTTGAGTGGGAAGACTCGTTCTTCTCGAACTCATCGTCACGACGAATGGATAAAGGAAAGCTTGTAATCATCTCTTGGATATTCATAGAGGTGCAGCTAATCACTTCGACAATTTAGAAAACTGGGTGGGCAGGGCAGTTAATGTCTTATCCAACAAAGGGATATCTACTCCCAAAAAAAAAAAAAAACTTGGAGCCGCCGAATTACCATTCGACAGGGCTACTAGGAGGTCGGCAATAATAGGAACATCTTCAATTCAAGTCTCCCCTACATGGAGAAAATTGACATCATCAAATACAAATGAAGGAATTGCTATAAAGCATTTGATCAGAGATGTCATCCTCAAGAAAGTAATCCACTATTGGATCAAATAAACTTCCTCATCACTCGGATGGTGCCCAAATAACTCATCTACTGTAACAACAATACTCGTCTCAAATCTATCTATTGGCTCCAAAGAGGGAGCTACGAGAACTAGCAACTGAGTATCATCTCCCTCCACGAATTCACGTACACTCGACATGCTTAGCTGCAACAACAAAAGAGCATATTATATTAAGATAGAAAATAACGAAGTTGCGAAAGGTGAAATTCTTACCGTAACAAGACAACATTCAACTGGCCTTTACTAAGAGGAGGTTCTCACCAACCTGCTCACCACATACTCCGTTGAATAGAAAGAAAATATTCACCTTCCTTCTGAACACTCGACGTTGTCTCTTTAGTCCTACGAAGAAAAAGATCAACCAATTTTATAGTAGCACTTCCCTCGACACTTGCCTCTACTAGTAAGTCCTTGACCAGGGGAGTAGTTTCACTCGCAATCAGTGTAAGATAACTCACTTCATGAGGGGGCACTATAACAGTTTCTCCAACCATTCTTTTATCAATTTTCTTCTTTCTCTGCAAGCTAGACTAAAGCTCGACGGGATCTATATTGCCATGAGGCCTCTTGCATCCATCACAAATACTCGCTCTATCAATAAAAAGAACTCGATAAGAAAAGGCATGGCAAATTTCGTAGAAATCATAACAAAGAAACCAGCTCTGAGGTAAAGATTCCTTTTATAGCCCAAAGCATGAAAAATAGAATAAGCCAAGTTAAAGGTGATGCGATGTAAAAAAATTTTCTAGCCAAAATTTTTGAATTAAACACTAATCATAAATATCTACTTTTGTTCTTCTGCCTTGTTTGCAGTCACCTTTATAAGGAGCACAGAAATTGATGAGCTAAATGTATACCATCACATATACATGGGCCAAGCGAGCGGTCACAAGCAACAAAGGATCGGCATGGGAGCAACCAACAATGAAAAGCAGAATTCGAACAAGTGGTTCACTCGCCAATAGAGACTCACTCTAAATGGGAAAGCATGAGAAAAGATCATTCGAGCCAGGCGGTCAGCACCGAACAACTTACCTCATATGTGATGACTCACCCACATATAGGTGACTATGCAACCAAGCACTCTCGTCAAACAACTCGCCCCACCAACACTGGCGACCACATTTAAGAACTCGTCACTCAGCATATAAGACTCTCGCCTTTACGAGTAAATCCTCTCTTATCTAACCGACTTAGTTGGTGTGTACTTTCCATATATAATCGCCCCTCAATCCTATAAAAAGAAGGATTTCAAGGAGGTGGGACCTTTGTTGGCTTTTTTCTGATTGTTTGCATTTGTCAAAAAAGCTTTTGTGTTGTTTCCGAGAGAGAGATGAGAGATCTTTATACTTTGATCTTTTGACATAGTGGAATCTTTCATATTTGCTACTTTTTATTATCTTTTTTCTACTTTGTACTACTTGATCGAGCCCTAGTTTCCAAGTGCCTAAAGTATGGTCTTGTATCTCTCCACGGACATATTTGGATTCAACATCCTTTTAGGTGTAAATATATAAAATGCACATGGGTCAAGCAAGTACTCATGGACGACAAAGGATTAGCACGGGAACCAATGATGAAAAGCAAAATCCAGACAAGTGATTCACTCATCAACAAAGACTCGCTATGAATAGACGAACATGAGAAAAGATTATTCCAGCCAGACAATCAACACCTAGTAACTCGCCTCATATGTGAAGAATCGCTCACATACATGCGACTATACAGCCAAACACTCTCATCAGACAACTCGCCCCATCAACGCTGGCGACCACACTTGAGAACTCATCACTCGGCATACAACACTCGCCTTCACAAGTGAGTCCTCTCTTATGTAACAGGCTTAGCTAACATGTACCTGCTATATATGACCACCCCTCAATCCTATAATAACGAGAATTTTCGAGAAGGGAGGTCCTCTTTTGGGTTTTTTTCTAACTTTTTGCACTTCTATACTTAGAGAGATTTGATTTATGTATTGTTTCCCATAGAGGGATAGTAGAGACCATTGCACTTTGATCTTTTCACATAATGGAATCTATCATATTTTATACTTTTTCTATAATCTATTTCCTACTTTATCCCACCTGATCTAGCATTGCTTCCTAAGTATTTAGAGCAAAATCAAGCATCTCTCCACGAACAGATTTGGATTCAAAATTAATAACCCTAATTTAAATAATGGTGTGCTCTAAAAAGAAATAAAGAGCGAGAAAGAGAGAACAACTATTACAAAAGATAGATTATCTTTAATCTAATAAAATATTTGAGGAGTTTAGATAATAGAATATAGTTAAAAAAGAAATAGTAAAAATAAAAATATTCCTTAAAAGATTATTATTAGAATGATTGAACAAGAAAAATTTTGTAATAAAGATTAATCCAAAAAAAAAGATATAAGCAGAATACTTGAAATAGAACTAGTTCAAATAAATATATTGAGATTTGAACATTTATGAGAGTTATTGATTTGATTATCAAACATTTTAATGAAATGCAAAAGATAGAACTATCAAAAATAAGGCAAGGAGCTTTTTTTGTACCAATCTTCAAGAACAAAAAACATTATAAAAATTTTAAATAATTATAAGATATTCGAACTTATAAATTATATAACAAGTTATGAGGAAGGTGTTGAAAGCTTAGAAAACATAAATATTGAAGAATTAAATTAATTTTATGCCATAGAGTTTTATTGCATATGCAGTTTTTTTCTAAAAAGTAAACAATATAAAAGGTAACAAAGGGATCATCATATGATTTTATTGATATTGAAAAAACATATAATCAAGTACTATAAGAATTGATTTTGGGGCACTAAATAAAGCAATTATGTTTCAAAATATTTTTCAACAACAACAACAATAATCATTTATCCCACTATGTGGGGTCGGCTACATAAATCCTTCTTCTCCATTGTGTCCTATTATATGTCAAATCCTCATTTAATTCTAATAAACTAAAGTCATTTTTTATGCATCTTAGCTAAGTCTTTTTAGGTCTACCTCTACCTTTAATAACAAGGTAAATGTAAAACATCTACTCTCCTTACCGGGAGATTGGATGGCCGACACTTTCTGTGGCCAAACCATCTAAGGCAACTCTCTCTAATCTTATTTGCCATTGAAGCTACTCCAACCTTTTCCTGAACATACTCATTTCGCAATTTATGTCTAAGAGTAAAGCCACTCATCCACCTAAGCATCCTCATCTCTGCAACACTTAACTTAATCTTATGCTTCTCTTTTACTTGCCAAAATTCTGCACCATAAATCAATGCCGGTCTTACCACCATCTTAAAAATTTTTCCTTAAGACTAAACAATACTTTTCTATCACACAACAAGCTAGATGCATTCCTCCACTTCAACCATCCAACTTGAATTCTACTAATAACATCTCCATCTATCTATTTCACCATCATTTTGAATAATGAAGCCTAAATATCTAAAACGTTCATTCTTTTTAATGACTTGATCACCCAATGTGATAACACCATCACTAAAACTTCTACAACTAAAATTACACTCTATATATTCAATTTTAGATCTACTCAAACGAAAACCTTTGGACTAGGTTGACCTCCATAATTCAAGTTTCTCTTGGACTCCCTCTCTAGTCTTATCAACAAGAAAAATGTCATCAGCAAAAAGTATACACTAAAGTACATCTTCCTTTAAATGCCTAGTTAGAGCATCCATAATTAAAGCAAAAAGATAAGGGCTTAAAGCTGATCCTTAATGTAATCCAACAATTAAAATAGAAAAATATTTTGTCAATCCTCCTCGTGTTTGAACACAAGTAATAGCTCTAGTATATATATCTTTAATGACTTGAATATAACCAATATTAACTTCTTTCTTTTCTAGAACTCTCCAAAGGACTTCTCTTGAAACTTTATCATATACTTTCTCTAAATCAACAAATATCATACGTAGATCCTCCTTATTTTCTCTATACTTCTCCATCAAACCTCTCAACAAATGTATAGCATCTATAGTAAATCTACCCGGCATGAAACCAAACTGATTTTGAGAAACTTTTATATCACATCATAACCTATGCTCAATTACTCTCTCCTATAATTTTAATGTATGACACATTAACTTAATTCCTCTATAATTTGCACACTCTTATGCTTCACCTTTATTCTTAAATATACGAATCAACAAATTATTTCTCCTCTCATCTGACATTTTTTTAGTCTTTAAAATAACATTAAAAAGATTTATCCAATAAACTCCTTGATCTTCTAAACATTTTCACACTTTTAGTGGAATATCATCATGTCCTACCATTTTTCCATACTTCATTTTCTTTAAAGCTTCCCCAACTTCAAATTTACTAATACGACAATAAAAATAAATCTCTATTTTTATTTAGAGTATTAAGGTTGCTAAAATTAATCGTATTCTCAATTCCTTTATTAAAAAGTTTATCAAAATAACTCATCCACCTATTTTCAATATCCTTTTCTAAGAAAAGTACTTCAAGACTTTCATCCTTAATACACTTCAACTAGATTTTCTTCTTATCTCTTTTTGCTTTAACTATATATATATATATATATATATATATATATATATATATATATATATATATATATATATATATATATATATATATATATATATATATATATATGTCAACTTTTTTCAATCTATATATAAATCCTTAAATTATATCTTTCTTAATCTCTAATACTTTCCTAATTCTCCGAGTTTTTACATCTAAATCAAGTTTTATAACAATGTTCTAAAATAATATTGAAGTGATAAAAAAAATATGCACAAAGCAACGACTAATATTAAAAATGATTTTATAGCAACCAAAGAGTTGATAAACACAAAAAAGAATACATCAAGAGCATCAATATTAAAAGAAGTTGTAGAGAAGGTATTGAAAGCTGAGAAAATCACATCTACTGAAGAATCTATTTGAGTATACAGTGAAGATCTACAATGGGGGTAATTTTATCAAAAGAAACTAATGAAAAGGTATAAAAAGTGAAAAGCATTTATCCTTGTATGATTTTTATTGATCATAAATAAGAACATAATTGAGTACTACAAGAATTGATTTTTATTAAAAAGAAAGTTTATATTTCAAAAACATATTAAAGTTATTAAAGATATATATATATATATATATATATATATATATAAATAATATAGTACAAACTAACATTAATACATGCGCAATGAGAAAAGAGTTTATAATTACCATTACCATAAAATAACATTAACAAATGTTTTTATAATGGTATTGGGATGTTGGTTATTGAGATGCTTATCAAAGATATTCAATGTAAGGAATCTTGGTATATATTATTTTTAAATATTATTACTCTAATAAGTTAGTCTTCATCTAAAGCATGTAAAGAAAAAAATAAAAATTACGAAGAAAATTTTTCAAAGATCAAAAGAAAAAAATTAGTTACAAGAATAGTGTGCAATCGATATAAGACTTTGGTGAGTATAAACTAATAAATATCAATGAAAAGTATTGAAAGATTTACGGATACTTAAGTGTGACATATTTAAGCCAATTAGATATATTATATATAATAACTATAAAAATTAATGAGAAATTACTTCTAGAATAAAAGTTGGGTAGCAAAATTGGAGTCCTGACTCAATAGTGCCATGCAATAAGTGCAGATGAAGGAATTATAAAGTACATATTAAAAATCAAAATAGACTAGCTTTTTTATATGGATCTGGTATTTGAAAATAAATTCATCAATAGCTAAGTTAATGTAGCTATAATAAAAATATTAAGATCAATACATGACAGTTAAAAATGATAGAGCTACAAAAAATAATTTTGAAAGGATGATAATAGTAATTCTTATGTATGGTAGTAAAAAAAAATTGAAATCTATGATGTACGGACACTTTTAAAAAAGAAGTATGCAATGGCTGACACATGTCGAACACAGACACGGGTCCAACACACCTCTGACACGTGTGTCAGAACACAACTGAGGTTTATCAGATTTAAAATTATTAAAAATTAAAAGGGACATGTATGTCCTAAATAATTGAATTAATGTTATATAAAAAAAATTAAATATAATTTATCATATTTTAAGTTATCATAATTAATTTTGGGAATTTGAAGAATGTGATTTGAGCAAGAAAAAAAAGATAATAAGATATATTTATTATAAATAATTAAATTATAAAAAATTATAATTAAATTTATAATTTAGAATTGATAATAAATTTTATTCATTAAAATTATTAACATACAATAAAATAAATTTTCTCTCTCTCTCTCTCTCTCTCTCTCTCTCTCTCTCTCTCTCTATATATATATATATATATATATTACTTAAGTAATTTATTTATTTTTTATGATTAAATGACTTATCTTTTTTATTATTTTTAATATTTTACTTATTTAATTAATATATATTATTTTTAATTATTATTATAATCTCATGTCTGATGCGTGTCTGTGTCTCATATTTTTGATAATAGAAATGTCTCGTGTTTGTGTCGTGTCCATGTCTCCATGTCCATGCAACATAGATTGAAATTATTTGCATATGTATAACAAAGGGAAAGAATGCACTAATAAGATGGGTAGATAAAATTAATGTGAAAATAAAAGAAAAGAAAGTGGAATATCAATGCTTAGGAGTTAACACCTTATGTAGCACTTAACATCACTTAATAAGAATGAATTAAGGAGAAATCATAAAACAAATAGTAAAAAGTGAGGATAAATCTAGCGATGGTGATAATGACTCAAGCATAAAGCTTATTGCCATAACACTCATATTAACTATTTGGAAGCAATAAATTAGGAATTGAATAGAGAATGGCACAATCCAAAATATCACATAGTCCTTCCCTAGTTGTATTATAGTTATGTTTCAAATATTAACTTGTCTTAAAAACATGGAGTAGTGCTAATTTACTATTTCTACAAGAGGAGGTCATTTCCATGATCGATCCATATACAATCCACAAAAAAGGTATACCCAATACTTTCCAAAGAACACATGTATTTATGTTTAATCTTTAAGGCTTCTATCACATCAACCCTCTCTCACATACCATCCACTAAATTTGTCAACATATTTTTCTATCTACTTCTTTCAAATCCTCTGTCTCATATAAATCTTTTATTGCTTCCTTTCTTCATTGACAAAAGAAATGGATTCTTGAACTTCAATGACTTAAATAGCCATTTATAAAAAAAAAAACTCCAACATTTGAAGGAATGAATGACAACTTTTCTTCCAATAGGGTAGAACGCCTCTCTTCTCCAATCTCTTTAGAGTTTTAAGATTTAATTGAAACATAAACCAAATTGGTGAAGTTTTGATTAGTTGATCAAGACTTGGAATTGGAATAGTTGGAAAGGTCATTGTCTTACTTGAGGCGAGTATTAGATAAAAGAAAGGAAATTCAAACAAATCAAAGGGGGCACTTGCTCGTACTTCAAGACAAACATTAAAGAAACTAGAAAATTTAAAGCCTACAAATGTTAAGGCTAGAGACTAGACAAGCATCATCTTCCAAAGTTCTATATCCTTGTTGCACAGCTTTACAAATGTAAGATGCCACACAAATTTTGTAATTATAAATGTATAATCCACAAATGAGACTCCAACATGTGGTAAACCACATAGCTTTGTAAACCTTGACATCAACTTCTCTAGTTATCAGTCCCATTGATTGTATCCTTAAGGCATTCTTAGTAATTGCCACTATTTCAACATTTAACCATCAAAATCTTGAAGTTATCCAAATATTCAAATCATCATGCTATGCTATAACACTAATATGACAATCAATTGCAAACAATCACATAGAACATGATAGATATTCATCATAGGGATAAGAGCAAGGTATAAGAGATTCAGCAAAAAAATGCTACCCCAAAAAACCATAGCTTTAATGTCCTCACCATCAATCACTTCAATAATGCTATTTCCTATTTTATTTCTTCATAAAATCTATTTTACTATTTTCATTCTAATTCAATCATAGACCCAAAATTTTCTAAATATAGAAAAATTCATCCTTTTGTGTTAGCCTTCAAAGGGGCTATTTGTATGCATGAGTTTTGAGTCTAAAGTATATAAAACATCAAGATACTAAAAATTTTGTTGTTTTGGTTGAAAGAGAATCTAATGCAAACATTTTATCCATGAAGTTGAAATTCAACCTTTCATTTTTTGTGGATTCCAAAATTGTCTAAGTTTGGATGACTTACAAATAAACCGACTCTCTTTCCCATCTGTGGCCAATTGTCTCCACTCGCCGGCTCTCACTGTAGACAGTTGGTGACCACTGCTATCGTTGTTTTCCGCCATATTTCAAGAGACTATTGTTAGCCATTGATTGCCACTATATTTCAAATATTAGTTTTACTTTGCAAGAAAACAAACAAAAAAATAAAATAAAATCCTAAATCTCTCTAACAAGCAACAAAAGGCCAACAAAGTATTTCAAATATTATTTTACTTTAATTGTATGTTGAACTACAAATAATTTCGACCAAATAGCCCCTAAATAAAAACAAGAGCTCCTTCGATGTTTGATTTAAGTTTCTATTTCCAAAAATGAAAGAATATTCCACACCCTTTTTATCAAACATCAACAGAGTTCGTGACCTAAGTAGATAAGAAACTTAATCTAGATTTATTTAAATTCAGAATTAAAGAAATATTAAACCTTCAAACAAATGTAATATTGCTTTAACCACATATCAACCAAAGAAGTCATGTTTCAGCAAAAGGAAAATATCATTTATCTACATCTTAATAAATTAAATTAAAGTTATTAGTATTCAGAGTTCATGAAAATGACAACTAAGACTAAGCTAAATGCAGAAAATAGGAAAAACCATGCCATAACATCTTAATGAAAAACGTCTCATTGATAAGGTCTTGATTTACAAACCAAAGACATTGTTAGCATTGTCAAAATAAAACAATGTTTATCAAATGTGAAGATCATATAGCCCCATTATCCTAGAAAATCACGAACTCTCCACAAATTTTCAATAAACCAAAAAAAGGAAAATATGGGTGGATAGGAGGGAATTCAAACCTCACACTTCCCCATTAGAAGCAAAGAGCAAGACCACAAGGCAATACACCCAAATGGTTAAGTAATTTGAACAGCATACATTTTGCCTTCTCTAGAATTAATCATTAATAAGAATTCTCATTACGGTAACCATCCTTCATTTCTACATCCACCAGTAAAAAAACATGATTCTAATACAAGCATATTTTAAAAGAGTAGTGAAGAGAAACGAGTCAAATCATGAGAGCAACACTTCTCCAAAAAGCTCTAGATATAATAAAAGCAAGCACTCAGCTCCTAGAAAAGTGCTAGGAGCACATACTTCAATTATGCAACCTAATCACTCAAAATAATTTAGGGAGCTTGTGGAGGCGCTCTACCCTAATAAGAAAGTAATATACAATGCTCCTTATTAACTAAATTGAAGAATGTGATACTCTAGAATTAAATTGGCCACATTCAAATAACTAGGGGAACATTTTAAACATTTTTCTCAAAATATATTTTAGCATTGCTACTGGTGTCAGTTATTATTGCAAAAAATGGAAGATGCCTGTTAATTAAGAAATTTTGTTGCATACATCTAAGCTTCAATTATCAAGCTTCTTTCCCTTCGAAATCACCATTACATAAGGCATCACCTACAAGTGGCTCCACCAACTTGACTGAAAGGTTCCTTAATTTCATACATAACTATAGGCTAAGCGAATTGAACACTACTCCAAAGATGATAATTTTCTATCATATCAATACTAACAACATATAATCATGTCTGAAAAGTTAAAAATTATAGAGCAAAATATGTTATAACTAAAGCTAATTAAAACTCTATTAACTATTATTGTAGCACCGCACAATTGAAATTTCCACTGCATGTTAAACCTGAATCTTAAAAGATAATATTTCCTTATTTTTCTTTAATATAAGAAAATAACTTCCAAACAAGGTAGTTTGGTTGCCCATTTTAAGTATGATTTAGATAAGATTGGAGACAAATTCTTCTTAATAATTTATAATGAACTCCAAAAACATACTCAAAATAGATCATGGACTTAATATGATCTATCAAATCCTAACTCAAATATATGATTAATTAATTGCCCTTTAGTTGGGATTTCAAAAAATATGCTTCCTATCATCTTCCTTCACATGCTCTGTATTGGAGGTATGCTCATCTTCCTTTTCACATATTTCCTTCATCTTCCATTTGCATCTTGGCTACTCATATCTTCCTTGAAATCGCATCAACTAAATTGCATCAGCCATATTCTCATTGGCAAACCTTCTTTGCAGTTCAACGCCTCTATCAAACAACTCATGCTTAGTACCTTTAGTAATGAAACCCACCTGGAATTTTTTCTCTTCTTTTTCGGTTTTTTGGACACCTAAATGGCATGAATAATAAAATGTTGTATAAGATAACGCACTTGCAGGCCATCCAACAAGATCATATAATTTTTTGCCAACCATTCACAACTTTTATTCAACTTAAAGATATGTAAACACAGTGAGGCTTTTTATCAAACACAAGAAATATGATTGTTGTTGAACAAATGATGATCTTCCTGAAGAGGGTAACCCATACACAACTATTATCAAACTTATGAGTTTTCAAGATTCTTTGGAAACTATCAATTGTCAACTTGTCACTTTAAATGTGTTAGTCAAAGCATTGTTTCAATGGTTAATGAGTACATTTGGATGCCCCAAGATAATATTCCATGCCATCATCCAAAGCAATAAAAGTTTCTACAAAGACATCAAGGATGTTGTTGGAGCTGGTAATGATACATATGTTCTTGTTGCCCCTCCTCGTGAACATCAAAATTGTTATTATAATAAAAAGAGATAAATGCCCCAAAATTGACTGCATTCATATTTGATAGTCAATCAAAACATTTGGTACTAAGAAAATGTAGCATCAAAGTTAAAAGGCTTAATAGCAAATACAAGTGTAATGAGATGGGCTATTGTCCCAAAAAAATGAGATGGGCTATATTGAAGGGAGGTTTTGAGCTCAAGTAAGCCGATGCTAACAGACACAAGATAAGCTTGTCATAGCTTTTAAAGGCTATCATTATCAACTTTATGACTAAGTAAGTGGGTAGACACAACAATGCAATGTATAATGATCATTACATGCAGCTTAGAAATGTTGTTAAGAATATTTGAAATCTATCTAAAAAGATTTTAGGCCTTAACATTGACAATAGTAAGTGGGTGCAATGTATAATGATCAACATATACAGCTTAAAAATGATGTTGAGAGAATATTTGAACTCTACAAGAAAAGGATTTAGGCCCTAAAACTTATGTGATAATTCGCATTGCAACTCCAAGGACATTATAATTGTGTGATCTTACATGTCTTCGTAAAGCAATATTATGGCGAGCACACGTGCATGCACACGCATTTAAAATCTCACAATAAAAATGAGATATGACTAACAGTTGTGAAAAAAACAAGATAGATAATGATGGCTCTAACTCAAAAGTGAGACCTTATGCCGTAGAAATGCAATAATTATTTGAGCCACATCTATAAACAAACCATTTACATGTTTAGTTGAAGTTGATAGCATTGTATTTGTTACCTTACTTATTAAACATTATTTACTAAAACAAATTAACGAGACAACAACATTGCCAATATTTAAGGTGATTAGTGCATAGCATGAGAAAATCTTACGTTGTGGATTTTAATTTGGTATATGATTTTAAAATAGATGATGTTACATTATTATTGTTTGTTGGGGTTTTTTATTATTAATTTATTATATAGTACTTTTCATCATTACATTACAAATTTTGTATAATAATTATCATTATTTCATCATTTCATCCTTAGGTTCAACCTAGCACTTCATAATTTTATAAACACATATCTTCTATGACATACTGCATTGCCTTTGTGGTGTGATAGCCAAAATTTGGCAATACTTGAGAAGAATGTCACACAAATGTAAATGGTTTTCAAACATCCTTGCACCAATCTGGCATGTTTACTGCAGTAAAGTGGTTGATTGTGCATTTTTTAGATGTAAAACTTTTAATGTTGCTATAATGACAACTTTTTTGCTAAGGCTATTGTAACCCTATGATTTATTTAAATACAATGGGACACAAAATGGCTACAAATTTTTTTCTTGTTATGTTCAAAATCATTATCATACATAAAGTTAAAAACTTTTATTCATTATGATGCTCACAATTAACCACATAAATTTGTACTCAATGGGGATATTCTAACAAAAAATCCATGGAATGAAATATACGGGTTAAAGGGTTTAAATTAAGTTCATTGATTTAGGAAAATAGTATGATTATTGGAGATTTAATTAAAATGAATAACTTTAAACCACAAAACCTTCTATGTCTCATTAAATACCCAACTCCTACGAACTACAACAAACAAACTCTTGAGAATTGACAGGATTTAAGATTTGGGCAGGTAGCTAGTTATCAGGATTTGTACCACCAGGGTTTACTAAATCCAAGTTGAAAAGGATTTATCAAATTCGGATTTGATAAATCATACTTTGAACCAAGAAGGTACTAGGAAAGTGCCAGCATATAATGTAGCATCAACTCATCAAAGTAAAAAATGATCATAAAGTGATAATGAGTCAATTAAGCTGGGCAAAAAATCCCATGAGAAAAGAAATCTCACATTCAAATTATGCCTTCCACATGTTCATAGTCACAAACAAAATGAACATGCATACAGAGACAAAGCACCAAATGCACAGAATAACCCACTTTCACGAGACTATTAATAATGAGTAAACTCGCACTCACTCTTTAAGAAATCGGCAATTGCATATTCTAGCAATACAGTATATGAGAAACAAAATCAAGATTATGAAAACAAAGAAACACAGTTACGAGAATAACCTCTTCAGCCGGAATCCCGACGTCTTTCTGCTGCTGCTGCCCTGCCGCTCCCCATCCGGGCAGAACCGGCGCGGTCTTAAAGTAGTCGTCATCATCATCCTCCACATCGGCCCATGACTTGTTCAGCGGCGTAGGCACCCAGAAGACTTGCGATGGTTCCGGCTCCTTCTCCTGGGTCTTAGACGGTCCCTTTCCCTTAGAAGGTTCCTTACGATCCTTAACCGAAGATTTCTTCTTCTTCTTCAGAGTCTCGAGCGCCGCGAACACATTCTTGCTGCTTATCCCTGGGGCCACATCGTCCCTTCTGATCCCACCTCCGACCATCTCTAGCCCGGTCTTCGATGAGCCACTGCCTCCAGATCCTCGTTGTTAAGTAGTTAAATTTGAATAGAAAAAAGCGATGCTGCTTCTATTCCTTTCAGCTATCACTCGTCGCCACCGAGATAGCGGTTTGGATTTAGGGGAGCACGATAGCCGTAGCCAACAAGATATAAGTTCGCCGGAGTTCTAGAAGAGAAGCTAGGGCTTGGGAATAGGCGACAAGCTTATTTCAGGCAAACTGGGAGAATAGAAATTAGATAAATCATAAATGCCGTTTCGGATAACGTCAGGAATACGGAAACAGCCACGTTCTCTTTTTTTTTTTTCTTTTTTTAGAAAAAAAAGTCCGCAAATCCAAGATCAATAAAATTGTCACTAAAATATTTTTAAAAAAAAGTTTACATGCACTTAAATTTTTTTTACTTATCTATTTAATATATAAAATATTCTATTTATATAAAGCATTTAAAATCTTTCTAACACCTCAAATATAATACAATATTACCTCCAATTCACACCTTCACTTGAAATCCATCATTATTTTCAAATCTCCCATTTATGTGTCTTCATCTTTCTCACACTCAAACCAAATCCCACTCAACCTGTCTCTCTCTCTTGCTCCCAAGCTAGGCTTATCATCTTTACACTTTGCCTCCTAGTGTAATTCTAACTTGCAACCAAAGAATAATCCTACTGAATCTATCTCTCACTCAAAGTTGAGCCTACCGAAGCTAAACCCACACTATCTCTGTTTGTTA
Organism: Cymbidium sinense; assembly: GCA_021442155.1. Classification (NCBI taxonomy): domain Eukaryota; kingdom Viridiplantae; phylum Streptophyta; class Magnoliopsida; order Asparagales; family Orchidaceae; genus Cymbidium; species Cymbidium sinense. Next base: position 147,449,361 of record CM038220.1, read on the forward strand.
GCCTAAACTATGTCATCCAAACATAATGCAAGACCTTACTTAAGTATGTTAGGATAAAGTAAAAACAGACATTACTAATTTAGATAAAAAAATATAAAATTTTGCAGAATTTTACTATATCAAAGAATGAATATAAGTAGAGGGCTCACATTACAAGATTCTACTCTCTCCCTCTCATGAATATTAAAAATGCTAGAAAAATATCCTCAACCCTTGAAATTCTCACTTTTTGTAAGATCCGAGAGGATTACAAAAAGTAAACTACATGTTAGTTTTTGAAGCTATATATTGGTTATAATAAGAAGAAACTTGTTCTTATTTCTAGAGGTTGGCTAAATTGATTATGCCGATGGTGAGTTCTCTTGGTGTGGTCACCTGTGAAAGTTAAAAAATCAAGCATCGATCACTTGAATGAAGTAGACTTTATAAGATACTTGCCCAGGTGAGTCTTCCTAATCACCGATGATCGGGTAAGCTGGTTGTCTGTTTGAGGGAGTTCTTTAAAAAGCTCAGCAAGTGAACCTTTGCTCATTCTCTAGCACTCGCCATTAAGCATTCTTCATGTTGATCCATCAGCTAGGTCCTTGTGTGCATATTAGGGGGTGCATTTAACTTTTTTATTCTTCTACTATTTATAAAGGAGACTAATAAAAAGTTATTATTAGTGTCATTGTTAGAGAATTTTGATCAAAATATTTAGGATAATTATGTCACATCACATTTTATTTAACTTCTCCTTTTGGCATTTTTTTCATTTTGTGGCAATATTAAACTAGCTCTTACATTTTGAGTTGGTTAGTGATGCTCCTTTATGCTTTTGTCGAGTGTTTCTTCTATTATCGCTAACTATTTTATTGACTATTCAAGTGTTTAATATGGTTTCCAAGAGACATCATAGTGCTATTAATGCTGCCTAACTTTAGTCATGCTTTTAGAAGAAGAGGAAGAAAGTCAAGAAGCTGCTTGAAGGGAAAGTTGCTACATTTCCTCCTATTAACTTGAGTTCCTCAACCCCAATGGGGTGTAAGGGCCACACTAGGCGGGGGAGGTAGCATGGATTCATGAATCGACACAAGTTTTTCTAACATTATTGAGGTGAGCATCATGGGAGAGGAGGCTATTGAAGAGGCAATTCTAAGAATGCCAAGCATTACTGGAGAAGTGAAGAGGGTTGCCCTCCTCTTATTCAATTATGAAAAGTCTTAGTGAGTAGATTGACGAAAACCTCATCTCAAGAGAATTTGGCAGAGTATTGCCTTATCATGATATATTATTCTTTTATCTAACAATTTTATTAGTTTAATAAGAAATTATAATCAAGTTTCTTCGTTCTTGTAGCTTAGTGTGATGAGTGTCTGCGAGTATGCTAAGAGGGATGATAAGCAGTCACTAGAATATGCAGGAAGTTTGTTGAGATGCATACCATAAGTTAACTTAAGTATTCACCTTAGTGTAGACAAGTTATTGGACATCATACTAATGAAGAAGTACATTGGCTTCATTAATGCCTACCTTATCGTGGGAAGATTCCTCTAAGCAATCTTCTTATAGTGGTCAATTTACTTGCAATTCATAGTCTTCTTTCTCCCATGCAAGGAAGGCTTCAATGAAAACAATTCATATCATTGTTGATCCTCAAGTGGTCCATTCTGGTGGCAACTTGGCAGCTCCAACTTTTTCTTTAGTAAAGAACCTCCCTTTGCTGCAAAGGACTCATTAGTGATGGCATCCTCTACTATTGAAGTGACAAGTTTCACTTTGGCAGAAATGAGATGTTCGCATGATTCCCTTCTTCGACTCATTGTGATAACAACAAGTTGGAAAAGAATGAGTCCTTTCCTCTAAAGGGAGCAAATGTTGTGGAAGATCACTTACCTTCTATTCCTTCCATCGAGTTTATCCCTTTATATGAGAGAGTAGTTCTTCTTGAAAAAGCATGAACTCAGTGGGAGGAGTGTCCGCTGAGGTGATAAAGAGAGTGGTGGTCGTGGAATCCAAGTTAACTTCTCTCCATCATCACGATGAGTTGAGTAGGTCATCTCACATCATTACAGTTGCTAATTTTATATTCAACCATTTGTGAAACAAGTAAGAACTCACTGTTGAGTGGCTTGATGATCTCATAGTGAGGCAATTTAAAAAATAAATGTAATGAGCTATAATAAGTTCTTATAAACTTATATATGAGTAAAAAGAGATATTTCTACTTTACTTGCTTGGCATATATGTTATATAATCTAAATGATTTTATCATTATACCAAGTATGTTGATTTTACCTTGTTAGTGAGTAAGTATATTACTTATTTTATTATTATGTGAGATGCTTGAGCTCTCATTAGGATTTGATAATGATTTATGGGATTCTATGCATTAAATGCTTGATATGACACTTGCATTTCTAAAAACTTTCCCCACGCCTATAAATACCTTTCATCAACAAGTAGGTGAGGTTTTTATTGTTGTGATTTTGTTTCAAACGAGCAATTATTCCCCTATGTGAGTCTTCCTTCATTATTTCTATGGGTTTATTATAAGTTCTCTTCTCTCTCGAATATGGTCATGACACTTTTGAAGAAGGCTTCCATTAATTTCTTTGCAAGAACAATGAACAAGTCATCCATTCTTAACAACAAGTTGGAGACTTTTATTTTCCATAGATATTTTCAAGATAATTCTAATTTCTCAATGTGAGTGACTAGGAGTGATAAGTGAATGAACACAATTAATGATGAGCTTTACATTCCATTTGATCACTTTCAGCATAGCCTTCAATTCCCTTTTATGCACCAAGTTTGTAGATATTCTGATTTTTATGTACAGTGCTAGCCCAAGTTTTGTCAAACTCAATAGTGAGTATTATTACCTTCATCCTACATCTAGGGAAAATGGGTGGAACCTTGCTTTCTTTTGTCATGCCTTATTAGTGAAATGACACAGAGATGAGATTATGTTGTTATCGGTAGTCTGCTTGAGGATAGTTGGCTTGACAAATAAAGTTAGAAATTAGCATTCTAAAATTCATTTCATTAAGTATTTAATTGGCTGGATAGTGTCAATTTTGCCTACCCCTTCATTGCTGACAAGGTGATGGTTCCATAAGTGAGTCCTGCTGAGAAGAAATGTTGAGTAAGTTATAGGGTAAGTCATTTAACATCCAACTTTTTCTTAAGTTTGATAACTTCCATAAATAGATCTATTTTAAGTACTCACATGCTTAGAACTCATCACTTTTCATTCTTTCTTTAGTAATTGTGTTTTCTTTTGTAGGTGTGATGTCTCTACCCCTTCCCAACTAACCCTGAAGTACTTTAATTTTTGGGTGAGTCTAAGAAGGAGAGTAAGGTGGAGATGAGCCAATATTTGTTGAGGTTGTGTCTAAGAGGCCTATCGAGGAGGAGGTGGTGGTGAGGTGGAGCAGCATGGCAAGGGAAAGGAGCTTGCCAAGGCTCATTTGTATATTATTCTAAGGATGATTATTCCTCTAACATTGTCAATAATGAGTCAAGCTTATGTTATACATCACCACATCTTTTTAAAAGAGATTAATAATATTCTCGAGAAGCTTTCTAAGAGGCGACTACATTATGTTACCCTAACCACATAGGTGATTTGGGAGCTTAATTAATAAAAAAACATCTAAATTAAATGTTGTGATTGATACAATGGCAGATCATAGCTCACCAGCAGAGTAGTTGGAGGTCGTTGAGTCCATTATAGTCAAGCTTGAAGAAGAGGTGAAGTACTCGGAGGAAGAGAAAGATTGAGCAATTCTGGAGTTAATTCGCCTCTCTAAGTTGAATAAATATTGGAGGATGCACTCATTCATTACTCTAATGACATTGAAAAGAAGAAGGCCATGCTAACATGCTTCTTCAACTTTATCAATGATCGCTAAAAAAAAACCTTTGAGGAAGCTTTCTGTCATATTTATTAGGATGGGTAGGAGTATAATTTTATGAGGTAGATTGATATATATTCAACTAGATTTTCCCTAACACTATATTAGGGTGTATTCAGATCTGGTTTTACTTCCTATGAATGCAAGCCTTCATAGTTAATTACCCCTTATACTATAGTGAGAGAGCAAGCTTAATTAATGTTTGAAACAAACATATCTTTTTGATATGAATCTGTGTTTAGTGGTGTGTATGGTATGGTAGATGACTATGTAAGAAAAATATGAGAATAGTCTCAATCAAGATCACATGGTTATGTCATCTCGAGACTATATTATTCTAGTCTACCAACATCAGAGGGCTAGCTATAATGTATAGGGAGCCTGATTAGCAGCCATGAGTTGCCTCATTCTAGATATCCTGAGTAAATCCGAAGTTTTAGTGTAGGAGTGTTTGCATGGTGAACATATAGATTGAATTACATCTCTTAGAATGCTAGCAAGTTTAGGTTGGGCTTACATCCCTTTCGAATGCTAGGAGGGTGTTCGCAAGGTGAATGAATAGATTGAACGTACATCCTTTGGAATGCCATCTTTATAAGATGTCTAGATGATGAACGAGTAGATTGGGCTTACATCCATTGGAAAGCCAATAGGGTGTTTGCATGAAGAATGGATAGATTGAACTTACATCCCTTTATAATGCCAGCATGGTTTTCGCATGGCAAACAAATATATTGGAATTAGACTTACATCCCTTTGGAATGCTAGTAAGATGTGGGTTGTGCTTGCATTGTAAGAATGGGTCGACTTACATCCATTAAAAAGCTATTAGATTGGACTTACATCTCTTTAGAATGCCACCAAGATATTCGCCTGGTGAACAAATAGATTAACTAGGCTTACATCCATTGGAATGCCATTAGGATGTTCGCATAGCGAACAAATAGATTAACTAAGCTTACATCTATTGGAATGACATTAAGATGTTCACATATCAAACAAATAGATTAATTATATTAATATAATATTTATTTGGTAATCATTAATTTGTGGTTCTGAGGGTCAGCACCTTTGGGCATTGGAAGTATGGTACTTGGGTGCTATCATGGTAGCATCTGACACTAGTAAAATGGTGCATTGGCATTGAGTAATTAGTATTATAACATTATAAGGTGGAATTCAAGTCTTAAAAACCCGAGAGATTAGTGCCTCGATGCTATAAGACAAGCATTGCAGCGATTAAGATAGTATGAGTTGGAATAATTTAATCAATCTGATTAGTTGACCAATGCCTTGGTGTTGGCTATTTGGTGCCACGACTTTAGTTAAAGATTGGTTCAAAAAGCTCACAGACGAATATACATTTTTAATTAAAAAGGATAAACTTTTTTACCAACACTGAAGCGTTATATCAGAATGTCGTGGTGCTAAATTAATGTCTAGCGTGCTTTTTAGTTACTGTCAGTTATGAAATTAATATAAATAAATGTTAATAAATGATAATAAATACTTTTTTTGATTGGCACAGTAATCATTTTGACTGGGTGACTAGTTCCTAGGCCTCGCATGTGGAGCATGGTGGCATTGATCTTAAATCTTAAAAATTGAGAGCTCAGAACCTCGATGATATATTGGTAGTGCTACAATGTTGTAGGTGTGACTTTGGCTTAATGTTAAAGAGATTAGCACCTCGACGCTATCAATTTGGTGCCTAAGGCTTAATTTCCCTAGAGCATAATGCCTCGACACTAAGATATCAACCCCCTAGTGCTCTAAAATGCACTAAGTTTAATTTTTCTGAGATCACAGTGCTTCAGCGCTGGACTCATAACGTGATGTCATTATTTTATCAATACCTAAGATTTAATAGTTTTAGGATAATTTTTGAAATTTCAATAGCATAAATCCTTAGCAGTGCTAGATTTCTTAATTATTAGTGAATTAACACATTTCTCACTTGCCTCAAATCCAAGATCAATGGAAGGAGCATTTTATTTCACACTAGAACCAAGTTCAATGGTAGAATAGTTTTTAGGATGCAGCCTAGGCATTGGGAAAATAGTACTACGACGCTACTTTAAATAAGTGAAACCTGAGAGCATAGCACTGCGGTGATAAAAATGAGATACCAACACAAGAGCTTAGCATTGTGCTGCTGAGGGATAGAATTTTAGGATTTCATTCCCAAAAGCTCAGTGCCTCGGCGCTGAACCATGGTGATGTGGCACCATGGAGCAAAACTCTATTTTTTGAACCAGATTCTTTAATAATTTAACAATTTAATGTTTTGATAAACAATTAGTGGCATAACATTTTAGTAGTGCTAGATTTTTACTTTTTTGAATAAAAGCACTATTCTACCTTATTCTGAATTCAAGTCAATGGAGGGCGATTTTTCTTCTCATGTTGGAACCAAGTTCAATGGTGGAGGTCTTCAAATTTCAAGATTCTAGGATTTTGGGTCTTGAGTGTTTTTTTTTTAACTCTAAATCTAAGATCGATGGAGATAAGCCTCTTTATTTCTTACCGAATTTAAGATCGGTGGTGGAAATCTTTTTAAAATTTCTTTTTAGAGAGAAAATTATATAAAAAGAGTATTTCCATAAATTGTTTAACTAGAGTTAACAGTATAGGCTTTGATCTTATCTCGTGCACGAGGAGAATGCTCTCTAGCAGTGAAAAGTACACTGTTGAGAGTGTAAGAGGCTGGGAGCAAGAATGTGGCAGGTGGGATAGAGGGAGAGTGAGGGAAAAAAAGAACTTGGTAGGTGGCAATTTTCCTTCTTTTATAGCATTTTTAGGCAATCGTTCACACCATTGGTAATTTTCTACTCCATAACCATTATCCTCGCTCCCCCCTTAGTGGTTATCAGTGGTGGGACAGGAAGGGTTAGTTTTCTTGCTTTTAAAATTGAAATTCATCGTAACAGTGCCTAGGTGCTGGATCATAGTGCTGAGGCGCTAAGATCACAATGTTGCGACACTATATTATTTAGTAGGCAACCATCGAGGGTGGTTTGAGTTTCTAGAATATGTAAGGCAGCGATAGTGCTTAGGCACTACGATTATAGTGCTGCAGCCCCTCAAGTTGAGATGTTTGATTTATTTTATTTTATTTAGATGTAAATAATTAATTACAAGAGATATTAAGAAATAAATTAAAGAAAGGCACCAACCTTACCATTAAATGTTAGCCAAACATGGTTAGCTCGATGCCAAGTTCCTCAACTTTGGTAATGTACCTACTTTGTTAGAGTCAAAATCTGAGAAGAGCAATGAGGAGGGAAGCACTAGCTAGGCTTTCGTTCTCTTTTTTTAGTAATTTTTTCTTTCTTCTTATACCTATGAGTGGGAGGAAAATGTAATTTTAAATGTATTTTTTGTACTTTCCACTAACAATTTCTACTTAAATACATTTTTGAATAAAATGAAGATTTTTTTTTCTTTTACTCATCTTCATTTTAAATGTCTATGTTACTTGTTTTTTTTCAAGTGTACTCATTTTACTATTTACTTTTTATAAATGCAGTCACTTTACTTTATGAAATCATGCTTGGTCATGAGATGTTTGATTGAATGCTCAAATGATCAGCTTGGCTAGCTTGTTAGGATTACTTAGAAAATATAAAGTCACCAACCATATAGAGTGTTGGTTTTAATTTGTCATTGATAACCATATGAAGTGTTGGTTTTGGTTTGAAATTACCAAACATATAATGTTGTTCTTAGTTTTTAGTCACTAATCATATGAAGTATTGATCTTTTAATTGCAATCGCTAATCATATGAAGTGTTGGTCTTAGAATCACAAAACACACTTTTCAAATGCTAACTTATTTTTACTAACCTTATGTACTCTTAGGTACTTTGAGGTGTTTATTTAGATAAATTTCATAAGTGTTGAAGTTGCCATCAAGACTTTGTGTTAATCTATTTAAGGTGAATAGATTAAAAAGTTTGTAAGTGCATACTTCTCTAAAGGGTCATAGATCTCTTGAGTAATCTCATCATTTCTCTACTCGATTGTCTGCACTCAAACTAAAGGTATCTTACCAAGTTTACCTTCAGAGAGAAGGCAACTTCAACACTTAAGAGATTAAAAGTAGCTTGTTGAGTTAAGCCATGTGCTCTAGCCAATGAGTAGCTTGTCGAGTTAGGCTTTATACTTGAGAAAATAGTAGCTCATTGAATGAAGTATTTTACTTAGGTCAAGTGTAACTCAACGTGGGATTTGAGTCACCACACAACTCTAAAGTCTACTTAAACTTAAGCTAAAAGTACCTCATGGAATAACCTGGGCCAATGTAGCTCACCAAATGGCTTAAGACATATGTAGCTCGTTGAATGACTTGGGCCAATATGTAGCTCGACAAGTTACCGAAGCTAGTGTAGCTTACTAAGACACTCGGGTCAATATACTCACCAAGTTACATGAGTGAGTGCAATTTGTCGAGTTAATTTCTACACATGACCAACTTGTAGCTCACCAAGTGTTTTATAACTTTTAACCTAACATGTATTAAATAATTTAAGATTGTATTATAATAGTTGGTTTATTTGATTTGAATGTTCAATATGGATAAGTGAGTGAATTTCACACTTATGCACATAATTTTTATTAGGCAAGTAGGAATAGAAGATTGTTTTGGAAGGTAAAGTGTTATTTGATTTCATTTCAAAGTTTTCTTGCAAACACTTGAATAAAAGGGTTTTTTTTAAAGCAATAACTTTTTGGAAGAAAAAACAAATGCTAGGATAGGATTTCCCATAGGGGTAAATTTTTTTGGATCCATTATACTTTAAGTCTAGGGTATGTCTTATCATGAGTGTGCTTATTGTTCATAGGCTCCTGGCCCATCTTACCATTGGCTAATATAAGGTTCATCCCATGTGTAGGTGAGTTTCCAAGTATGTTCTATTGAGTAGTGGCATATATTTTCTTCAACCCTAGGTCGCCATGCCTGAAAGGCTTTCTATGATGTTATTGTTGTTGTGCTTAGACATTTGCCTTGAAATTTCTTCTTGCCTAAGTGATGTTTTGATATGCAACTCCTCTAGTAAGTTGAGTATAGTTTTAATGGCTTTTATATTTGATCTTTAGCACTCAATCATATCTTGATCATGCTCGGTAAATGCCATGACCCTTTGACCATGTAACTTATATTCAATTGGTAAGACTGCTTCAGTACTATGTGAAAAAATGAATGGGGTCTATCTAGTCACTAATGATGGACTCATTTTAAAGGTCCAAAGAATAGTGGGAAGAGCATCGACCCACTTTACTTGGCACCTTCAATTTTTTTCTTCAATAGATTTAGTATCTTCTTATTCACCATTTCTACGAGGCCATTAGCTTACCGTGATGAACCAAAGTGAACTTAAGGCAAGTTGCAGGGATTCATAGAAGTCCTTTAGTCCCTTAATAAACTATGGGTTGTTATCCATGATGATCGATATGGGCAGTCAGTATTTGTAGATAATATCAATCTAAATAAAATTTTAAACTACTTAGCAAGCATTTTTTTTATTCAATATACTTGCTGAAGTAGTTGATCATGATTGGCACATATCTCCTCTATCTGTTGGTAACTAACAGAGGGCATATCAAGTATATCCCCCAAACTATAAATGACTAAGGGCTCTGATAGGTTGTAGTGGTTACAACAGTAGTAATTGCATAAGGATGAACTTCTAATATTGCTCTCATATCTTAGCAAAGTCTCCAAATTTTCTTAAAGTCGACTAGAAGTATTCTTTTCACAGGATGTGCTAGGTGAATGTCCTTTCGCCAATTGTATTTAACCAAGTACTTTCACCTGGTTGCCTTCACAAACACACCTTAAGTTCAATGAGGTGATTGATCTTCAAAATAACTCACCACCAATCAAGACATACTAAGTAGTTACATACTAAGTAGTTTTGATTTTAAATCTTCTAAGATCCATGATGCTTACTTTCAACTTCACAGACTACAAGTATTTCTTGATGTGGTCAATCTAGTTAGAGAGTTTTCACCCTTAATATGCATGGATTCACCTTTTTCTATGCTAGCTTGGGCAAGTTCAAGGATGTTCCACTCCTCGAGCCTATTCACCCTCAATGGCAGATTGGTAAGTTAGTTTTCATCTCTTGGGATTGTTCTATTATGAAATATTCAAGTTTCTCTAATTTTGACTTTATTTTAAGTAGGCATTTTTATAAAAACTAGTTCCTCATCTCGTAATCTCCATTTATTTGATTCAACAAAGTTATGAATCTGAATGTGTTGTAATATGCATGGCATTGGGTCATTATACACTTCATACTTCAATTGATTATTGGCCACTTAAAATTTAAACTATACTAATTGGCTGACTGTGATTCTTGTTGAGCTTTTCAATACAATACCATATATCATTCCTTGCTCTATAGAATACCCATCCACATACAAGTGCTAGATGTATTTGAGCTAGTTGGGACATCCCATAAATCATAAAAGTTTATGAGGAAGTTGACGAGTGCTTATGCTTTAATTGTTGTCCAAGATAAGTGTGAGATATTGAACTTGCTCAACTCTACCACGTTAAGCAATCTTTTGGAATGATCAAGCTTTTCTAGCACTTATTTGAAAAAAAAATGTTGGTCACCACATGAATCAAGTCAACTTGGTCAACATTAAAATATCATCAAAGTTCCTGAGCTAATATGAAGAATGTGAATGTGAGTTTTTTCATAATTGGATAATACACTTTGACAACCCTTAACGACTTGTTGACATAGTAAAAAAGCTATTATTTGAGCCCCTTTTTCTCTGATCAACATAGAACTTAGTGCATCTACTTCGACTCTTAAGTATAATAGTAGCATCTCTCCTTCTGTATGACTTTATAATAGAAAGTGGCAAGGTGAGTAAAGCCTTTATTTCATTGATAACTTTCTCACACTTTGGGGTCCATTCAAACTTCTTGGCGCTCCTTAATATCTTGAAGAATGATGAGCAACACTAACCCATCTTAGAGATGAACATGTTTAATCTGGTGACTCGAATGGTGAGTCATTGCACCTCTTGGTTATTCTTGGTGATAGCATGTTGAATATTGCCTTGACTTTATCTAGATTCATTTTTATGAATCCTATAAACTTTTCTAACCCTACACTAAATGTGCACTTCAAATAATTGAGGCATATGTTACACTTCTTTGATATGAAAATGGACTCTTTCAAATCGATGATATGTTGCTCATGCAACTTATTTTTTATCAATAGGTCATCCACATTTACCTCCATGTTTCTTTCTTTTTGATCTTTGATTAATTGATTAATCATTCTCTGGTAAGTAGCACCCACATTTTTCAAGTCAAAAGAGCATTATGTTGTAATAAAGCCCATCCTTGGAGATAGAAGTTGTCTTATTTGTTCTAGATAATCTCTACTAACTTGACTATAGAGTCTCATTATGGTGTAACTATGTATGACTGTAGATACTCACCATGAGCATGATGAGCTGGTGGGTTCTACTATACTTACTCATGTGCATTGATGCTCCTTTCAGTTAAGTGTGTGCCTCCTTCTCTTATCTTGCCTTCAAACTTGGAACCTCTCTTTTGAGAATTGCTCTAAAGGTGACCTTTTTTTTTAGTCATTTATATTAGTTACCTCTAATGACTAGGTGACACCATGTACTGTTCTGTATTTATATGACCATTAACAAGCTCTAATAATTAACCTAGCATCTTGGTATACTGTAGGGCATCTTAAAATGGCTCTTCTCTAAGGGCCTAGGTTTGTGTAGCTTTTGTGATGATGGGAAACAAATCATTTACTTTTAATATCTCTCTTTGGAAGCATGTGATAAACTTCTTAAGAGACTCACCTTACTTTTATATCATTTATAAAAGAGCTTGCGAGCTCGTCAGAAGCTTTTGAGCACTCAAGAATTAAGTAGTGAATATTCTCTTGAGCTTAGAAAAAGAGGTGATGACTTCTACAAAAGGTGTAAGAACTATCTGAGAACCGACTCTTTGAAAGTAATAAAGAATAATCAACATTTCATAATGTTGTTAAGGTATAATAAAGGTGTGGTATATTTGAAATATGCTATGAGGTTGGCGGGGTCAGTGTAACCTTTATAAGACTTTAGGTTTAGAATCTTAAACTTCGGCGAGGGACACACTTCTGTGATTTCCTTAGAAAAGCATTAGTGGGAAGAACATTCACTACATAACCTCCTTTTCACTCACATGACTAGATTTGTCATGAACGCTAAGCATCTTCTACAACTCTCACTTGTAGTGGAGAGTACGTCAAGTTGCAAAGCCTGAGGATTCTTTTTCTCCAAGGCACATTAGAAGTAGAGTAAGAGCATACAAGACTAGATCGGACAAAAGAATATAAAAATACAATAGTTTTAACTTTATTAGATAATAAATACAAGTAAAAGGGTTAGAGTACAATAATCCACTCTCTCCCTCATGAATAGTACAAATGTTTGGAAAAGATCCCCCACCCCTCAAATTGTTTACTTTCTATAAGATTCGAGGGATGTTATAGTAGAAAAGTACACGTGAACTTCTATAAGTTATAAGTTAGTTACAATATGAAAAAGCTCACCCGTATTTTTGGATGTTGGGAAACTACAATTTGCCGAGTGGCGAGTTCTCTTATTGTGTTCCAGTGCGAGTTAGAAGTTATAGCACTGATTAATTGATTGAAGTAGACTTTTAAAATACTCGACCCAAGTGAAGGTTAGTCCTCCTGAATCGCTGGCAAGTGGGTAAGCTGACCACCTATTTGTGGTGAGGTTTTTTAGAAAGCTCATCAACTAAACCTTTGCTCGGGCTCTAGTGCTCGACATCAAGTGTTCTTTATACTGATCAATCTTCTTAGTCTTTGTGCGCATCTTGGGTGGTACAAAATAGGTGAATTTTTGGTTACCTCGTAAGCTAGTATTGGAGTTTTTAGAGTAATATTTTATGAAATTAAGTTTTTGGAAGTTTCTAAAATTATAATGTAAAAGATATAAAGTTGCTACATTATTTATGAAATTTGATTTTCTACATTGTTTAACTAGGTTAAAGATGTAGAGTGATATAAAGTGAAAACCCACAAAGTACGCAAGGTGTGGGAGAAGAGTTAAGATTTTATAAGAATCTCTATTCCTTGGATAGGATGAATAAGCAATTTTTGCAATTTTATGTGCATAAATATGAAATGGCAAAGAAATAATGTATTGATGTTTGGGGGAATTACATAGCACCTAAGAGGAGTAACTTTAGGAATGGATCCTCTATAAAATATCATTTTCTATGGCATCTCATTTTATAGTGATAAATTTCTCACCATGAATTGCATCCATCTAATCATCATAGAAATAGATTCAACCATAAATCACAATGATTATTTATCAATAACCTTTAAATATTATGGATACTTTGCATAAGTTAAAAAATAGTCAAGAAAGAGGTATGATAGTGGCAAATAGAAGATTGCAAAGATTTGAAAAAAATTTCACGAGCATTCTTTCACTAAGGAAGAGGTTGATTTGAATTGCCCTTGGATAGAAAGGCCATGAATTTGAGTTCTACTATCACATATATGAAACATCAGCTAAAGCCTACATTCTTATTGCTAATGATAGTAAATTGATAAAAATGATTGCACATTCTAATGAAGTTGTCAAATAGAGGTAGTTGTCATTATATAAAAATTTTATGACACCACATAGATTTTAGGAATTTCTTATTTAGATAATCAAATATGTCATTTAAGAAATAAACATAGTATATCAAAAGATAAATATGTCATCCTATAATGGATTTGATTTTCTAATAAAGACTACTAAAGGCAAATGGGTCTTTTAATATTCTAGAAAACTTTCCCTTGAACTCCATGGAAAAGTAGGACAAGGTTTATTTTATGCTGGGATTATAATTCTCTATAAGGGAAAGCCCTTATAGTTAATTGCATCCTAGAATCAAGGATATCTTCCTAAGAATACTTTTGATTAAAGAAGTAGACTTTTATTTTTGTGGATTTCAAAGCTTATCTTAAAATGACGGTGATTTGGAAATTCAATAGGGAACTCTTCGATGGGAAGAGTTCATTTAAAGGCTCATTGAGATTAAGTAGAAAGTGCTTATCAATATTGGGATGACCAATAAGCAGTTTAACTAACATAACATTGGGCTTTCTAATTTTGAGTCCAAAAATTATCATGATTTAAGTTGACATTTTATTAGAAATATAGGGCTTGGATTTCAGCAGCACATGACTACAAAAATGTCTAGTAATTGAAGCCTTATTCCAAAAGGTTGCTTCTGACACAAGTCAAAAGCTCGATCTGGTTTAATTTTTAGAAATTATTGGTTTTTTTCTCTCACTTGAGGAAATGAACCTATCTCAGATTCTTCTGAACTTATAATCTACTTGGAAGAGTTACTAGCTAAAACTACCTAAGAGATTTTTGAAAAACCATGAGTTTAGTCTTATGTATGTAAGATGGCTAAGATGTTGCATTTAAGAAAGAAACTAAGAGCCTAACTCAATCTCTAACCCTAAGATAATGTTTGGCATGTTGTGCATCTAACTAATGCAAAAGTTTCATGTTTTATGTTTTGACTCACAATTCATTTTAAGGTCTTGGGTATGCATTTTATGCCTACAATAATATGTAGTTAGAAGTGGTCATGGGCCAGATTAAAAAAAAGAATTCACACTTCCCCAAAAAGGGTGGTCATCCTTAAAGGCTAGATGCCCCCTTATGTGTAATGGGTGAATCACACAATTTAAGGAGTATGAATAATATGCTATCACGTTTCACAAAAGCTAATTAGTTCTAGTTACTTTTAAGTTGTATAAAGGGCTTTAATTAATATGAGGTTATGAGTTTCTTATTTTATGTTTGAGTTATTAAAATTTAAGTGGGATACAAAATTTAATTTTTCCTAGGAGCTTAACGTTCCAGGTATTTCATCACATAAACACATCACTGAGAGAAACCTTGAAAAAAAGGAAATTTCTATTTCTCATCCAAAATAAATCAATCTACATTAATAAATAAAATAAGCTAATGCGGTCAGGTACCGCTGTACATCGAAAGAAAAGAAAATTGGGCAGTTGAGCTCTACCCTTATATAGCTTGGCCTAGAATTAAAAGTTTGATCTACGGGATTCTTTTTCTAGAATCGTCACCTTTTTTAGGGAACCTCCACAAGTTTCACAGGGACCACCAACTAGAAGAGTCAGCTCTACAATTTTTAGATCTCATAGATCCTAACCTATTTTAGCTCAAATTAAATTTAAAATTCCAAAAAAAAAATTCCTAAATCTTGCAAAACAAATATTAGGAAATACACACCACACATTGACAGTTATAATGCAAACATATAGGCTTAGCATTATTTGCTTGCCAAATCCACATGTCCTATTGGGCTATGCTTAGAAACTAAAGCATACTTGCAAGCAAATATATATATATATATATATATATATAATGGTAGACCCTTTTATATATATATATAGTATTATATATATAAGAATATCCTACCATCCAGACGAGCAGGAAAATAATCATAGCCATTCAGTCTAAAACATTACACTACAAAATAAAAAAAATATTTTACATCACAAAATATTACAGATCATTGGCCTAGCCTAAGTCTAGGGACGGTAACCAAATAATATAGTCTGTAAAAATAGGAGCATGTGTGGTATGACTGCACAAGGCCTTATTTTATTTTGAATTTGATTTAAGTTCAAACTTTATTTAATATATTGTTAGGTGGTTTTAATTTAAATGATTTGATTTATTTGTTATTTCATTTTTATTTTTAAGTTCATTTTATGTTAAAGTAGAATTTAAGTTTTCATTGATGATGAATAAAATAAATTCATTTTGGGTGGAACCTATTTTATCCATTCATCTTGAAAGAATAAAATTTTCATTCATTATAAGGGTCAAACTAAGATCCTGTATCTTAATTAGCTTTTTTTAATTGATTTGAATGGCTTGTTTTAAATTGAGTTTGATGTGATTAATGTTTTAATTTTTTGTCTAAATTTTAAAGTTTACATAATATAATTTTATTAAAATTTTAAAAATTTATTCTTATTTCATTTCTTTTATCTTGATTAATATTTTTTTAGTTTGCTTTATTATCTTTAATTAAAATTTATAGTATTTCTTTAAATCATAATTAATAGTTGATGTCATGATGATTAAATAATCAAGTTTGATATGATTTTTATTTTAGTTTAGTTCACTTCAAGTGCTTTAATTCATTTTATGCTATTATATCTTCTTTCATAACTTAGCTTCATATTTGATTTTATGTTTCTTTTGATTAAATGTTTATTTAATCTTATGTGTTTGAATGGATTAATTTATTTGATTAAGTTAATTTCACTTATTAGTCTTACCAATGTTAAGTGTTTGTTAATTTAAATGGGTTGATTTAGGTAATTTAAATTGATTTTCAATTCATACTTAATTTAGAAGTGATTCATTATACTTCAATTTTTGTGACTTACTAACTTATGTATTTACACTTCATCATTTGGATTAATTTTAATAAAATATTGCATGTTAAAATTTTATTATTTAGTTTAATTATTTTATGGTAAGATTTTGTTTATTAATCATAACCTAGGAAACCTAAGCTACATTTGGCACCAAACTTAACCTAGGCCATTTCAAAACTTTTAAGTTATTTAGGTTTAATTGATTTGATTAATCATTTATCTTATATTTAAGATTATGTTATTCATTAACTTAAATGGATTTAAGAATTTTATATTAATGAATTTCATATTTAGTTATGAAATCTAGAAGTTTATTAGTTTAGAATTTCAATTGATTAATGGATTTAATCAATATTAACTTTAGGTTTGATTAAATTTTATGGTCTTAGCCATTTCATTAAACCCTAAATGCATAATTAATTAAATTCCTTTGTTTTAGAGGGTTATAAAATTTTCTTTAGGCGTTATGATGTCAATGAAAATATTTTAAGTTGGCTATATAAATTTTTATAATTTCTATAATTTTTAGATTTTTTATTTCATTCAAATTGACATAGAGATTATAAATTCAATAACTTCTAATTCAAAAGGTCATTTGACCTTGAAATTTTTGTGCCAAGTGGGGTTCCTTGCCAATTTAAGTTCCCTAAAGTTTCACCTTAATCAAATATGTAATTTATGACTAATTAAACTTTTAATTATTTCAATGAAATATACATTAAAAGAAATTAATAAGGGGTTTTATTTTTCTTAAATTTCTCTTTAGAAGATGCATTCATAGAGGATTTATTTTGATTTGTTGAAGTTTTGATTAATTTATAATGATTTTCTAAACTTTAGATCAATTAATTAAACTAATTAATAATTTAGGTCATTTTAAGGTTTATTAGATTCCAGAGAGTTATAATGATGTATTTAGGTTCATTAAGGTTTATTATGATGATTCAAGTTGATTTTATAATTTTGAATGATTTTCCTAATTTATTATTAATTGATTTCATTAAATTAATAGTTTATGATTGAAATTGGCATATCTATATATTTACTTTCCAATAAATCATGAAAAAATTATCTAATGGATTCCTCCTTAGTGAGACTCAAATCAAATCAAATCTCTCATCCCCTTGTGGATAATTTGAACCTATTTCCCTAGTGAAAGGTTCATATACTCTATCCCTAATGGATTCCTCATTCCCTCTCTTATGTATTTGACATGAGTAGAGTCACATTGCACTAAGCTCCGGATTCCTTCTTCACCTTGAGTTAGGAGTAGAGCATCTCTATTAGTGCTTGTGATCATTTGATGTTGTTGATCATTTGGTCAACGCCAATACGTGTGGTGTACCTTGTCAGTCACACCACACTTATTGGGTGCCCTTTGTTGACCTCATTTTTGGAATGAGCTCTCAACCCCTCCATCTTAGACATGGGCTCTCATTAACATCTTTAGTCTTAAGACACTTCCAATGATTAGGTGAACACTTAACTTAACTCTAGAGACTTAGAAGAGTTAGGCATAGAATAGGTCATGCCTTGGGGTGTGTTAGGAAAATTTGCCTACCCTATAGCCAAACTCCTCACTTCCTTCCTTCAAGTCAATTTCAAATCAATTCCAAACTCATATCAACTTCAACTCCAAATCAAACCTTGAATCAATTTCAATGGATTTTCTCGAATCATGAATCAATTCCAAATAATCGAAACCCATGATTGAAACACAAATCCAAATTCCAAAAATCTTTCCTAATCCCTTCGATTCTTTCTTATGGACTTAGCTCAAATTAAATCCAAATCAATTCAAATTCAAGAAATTTTTTCATAACCCATTTATAATCTAATTTATATTCACAAAACATAAATGAATTATAAATTCAAATATATAAGAATCAATTCAAAAATCAAATCCAAATTCAATCAAAAATCCAACCTAAGCCTTCAAGTAAAAATCTTCAACTTAGCCAAATCAATTTCAAATCAAGCCAAACTCTTGATTTTTTTCTTCATGATTTAATCAATCTTTTAATCATGGATCCAAATATAAACATAAACTTCAATCCTAAAGCCAAAACTAAATTCAAAAAAATCAAACCCAAATCAAACTCATGTTCACCCCTTTGAAGTTGAAAATTATCAAATGAATCAAAACCCATTTGACTTCAAATCTCTTACAAATATATTTATATTTTAATCATAAATCCATATGTGAGTTCAACCAAACTTGAATCAAGCCTTGATCAAGCCAACTAAACCCAAATAGCTCACTTGACCCAAAGTGGCCAATTTGACCTACATGAATCAAAATCCATTTCAATCCAAATCAAAGTGAATTAAGCCAGTCCAATCTTCATGTCATGTTTGTTGATCATCATAGGTTAATCAATTATCGTGAATTAGGTCAAACCAAGTCAACCCTTTAACCCATATGAACCCAAACTAGCCAAATTACAACCTAAACCAAATTGATTGCAACTAATGGCTCAAGTTTACTCTAAATTGATTATTGAACTTGACCAAAGACTTAATTAAACCCAATTTGACCAATTGGCCAACTACACCCAACCTAGCCCAATTGACCATAAACTCAACTTGACCTAAAAGGTCAAATCAATCCAAAATCAAATATAAAACAAATTGATTGGAAACAAAGATACCAATCTATTTCAGATGATTAACCAAACCCAAACCAAGCCATGATTCAAGCTTATTTGGTTAATTAGGTCAAATCGGTCAACTAAGCTCAAATTGACCTAAAGGATCAAATTGGCCAAAATCCAAATTAAATACAAATTAAACCAACTTAATTGAAAAAAAAATTGAACCAATATACTCCAAATAATCATTTGAACTTGAACCAACTCTTGGTTTGACCTAATTTGACCAATTGGTCAACCTAACCCATTTTGACCCGATTTGACCCAAATGGGTCAAATTAACCCAAATTAAACCAAATGAACTTCAAATGACATGAAATTTGGTTCAACTTACTTTTAACTCATTTAAAATCTGTTCAAATCAAATTCAATACCAAATGACCATTTTTCCCTTGGTTCAAGGGCATCCCATTAGAAAAGACACTTTCTTAAGTGGTCATTTCTCTTCGTTGGCCACTTGGTACTCATCCATTGGTCCACATAGGCACCAAGCACACTGATTTTCTGACCCAAGGAGTAGTTGGGGTAGCCATGACTCATGGGGAGGTGAAATCACCTCACCTCTCCCATTAGAACACTTGGCATGAAGGACACTCATCTCCCCTTGGCTAGGACACCCATTGGTCCTTCATGGTAGCCACTTTCCATGCATTAGCCAACCATAGGGAGCCACTTAAAATGATTCTCTTCCATTCTCAACCACCCCAAGCCAAATGACATGAGTTTGGAGCCAAAATTTTAAACAAAAAAGGTTCATTTTTGTTCACTTTTTATTCTAAGGCTTTAGAGGCTGAAGCAAACCCTCATTCCTCTCATTATCCTTCTCTTAGAGCTCCCAAAGCCATTAGCAATCACCCTCACTTCATTTTAGAGAGAAATACTTCAAAACTAAGTGAATTTCAGCGAGGAAATGATGATCACCAGAAGAAACTTCATTTCTACATGAAGGAGAAGATCCAAGCTCATTTCAAGGCTTGTTCCCTCACTCAATAGTGCACTCGAGTCATCATCGCTGCCTGAAATCATCCCCAATAAGGTAACCTTCAAAAACTGTAGCCGGCCTTAGGATCACTATAATATTATCCTACACTTTTCATTATCTCACTAAAACTATAAAATTTATCTTTAGATATTAATTTAAAGATCCATGGATATTTAATTTAACCAATCCCATAAAAAAAAACTCACCTCCATCATATTTGAACTCAGAGCAAAGCCTAGAAAGAGCGAATTTGGTCAAAACATTTTATGAGAGTTTAAATTCATATTAGTAGCTTGAAAAAATATATATTGCTTGAAATTCCATGGTGATAGTATAAAATTTCAATTAGTAAGCTCAATTATATAACTTAGTCATTTTTCAATTTTTTTAACTTTCCCAACCCACTCCCCCTTCCTCTAAAAAAAAGAATATTTTAGTGAGGTAGTGCTCCACTCTAAAAAAAACTAGCCATTACTGCAAATCAAAATCTAATTGCTTGCTTTATTTTCTTTGTTGATGTTTATAATTAATTTTAAAAGTTTCTTTGATTAAGTTATGATAACTTGCTTTCTTAAGCAAAAAAAGATGCTTGATAGTTTTGAGCATTTTATTCATTTTATTAAAAAAAATAAAAAAAATTATGCATAAGAATATAAGTGTGTTAAACTTGGTGATTTTGGAGGCTACATAGAACTTTGTCAAAAAAAAAGACCTAAACTATCTAAGGAGAGCTTAGGATGTAAGTGGTCTTGTACCCCTCTCCTCACCTGAAAGTTCTCTTAGCCTATTATATTTTTACTTAATTTTATTTTATTTTCTTTAATCTTTTTTTATATATATCTTTTTTTAAATCTACATGGCACCAAAATCTATCTCTCAAGACCAAGTTAAAAACTTGACTTGATTAGTTGATTCCTTAGATCTTAGGATCCATGAAAATAAATTTAAAATTCAATAAATATTAGAAGAAAGTAAGAACCAAATGCAAGAACTTAAAGAATAAATGAAAACTCTTATAGCTCATCTATAAAATAATAGAGTTCCAACTTCTCCATAAATATGTTGCATGAGGATGGCATCGTCTTCTTCCTGGGTATTGCTTTTCTCTTGCTAGGTTTCTCTCCTTCGGTTACTGTTCCACTTCATGCTATCTATGGACAGACCTTCATATGGTGGTGTCCTCTCCAATAATCTCCCCACCAATGACTCTACTGATCTTAGCATCAAGCTCATCATCCCACAAATGTACCATGATAAATTCTATGAAAGTAGCAAGACTGGATTTAAAAAAAAAGCTAGTAGGAAAATTAGCAAACCTGCTCTTTTTCTATCTGATTTTGAATCTACTCTGTTGGCTGAACCTTTGAAATTTACCTTGGTTGGCAAGTTCACTTATAGGAATTCAAAAATGGATAGCATTAAAAACACTTTCATGAAGTAAAGCTTCTTAGAGAATGGAATGTAGGGCTCCTCGATGGCAGGCACAATGCAATTCGACTAAATAACAAAGAGGACAATGCAAGATTATTTTCCAAGAAACATTACCACATTGATAACATCCTCATGAAGATATTCAAATGGACTCCTACCTTTTACTATAGCATTCAGTCTCTGATTGTTCCAATCTGGTTGAAGTTTCCAAATCTAAAGCTTCACCTATTCAATAAACAAATCTTTTACTCCCTAGATATATCTTTTGGCAAACCTCTTAAGCTTGACTTACCTACCTTCAACCTCTCAAGGCCTTCAGCTGCTCATGTACTTATGGAAATGGACATCACAACTCCCCACTCTGATAAAATCTAGATTGGCACCCCAACCAACGACTACTGGAAGCAAGTTACCATTGAGCAAAAGCCATATTATTGCCCAAAATGTATGATGTTTAGACACCTCCTTGAGAATTGTTACATAGCTAACTTTGAACTTAGAGTTAAAAATCCAAAGCCAACTAAAACTAATGTTGAAAATGAAATAGGTCTCAATAACAGACCTTTAGATGCTGCTACAAATTAGGACCTATTTCAAAATACTAAGCAAGCTAGGGTTATTGTAGTGGAAACAACTCAGGTGGATAACCTGATAACTTAATAGAATATACCAATCCCTACTCAACCACTGATTCCATATGTAGATGAAATTTAAGATCAGTTAAATGTAGTACCAGACTAGGCTACTAGCATTAATGATACAACGGGAAGAAAAGTTAGAGGTGGCACAAACCAAACTCAACCAATTGATATTTTCTCTCCAGCATTTCACCGACATACTACCAATTATGAAGAACTTGAAAATACATGTTGGCCTCACTTTTGGAGTAAGGACTCATACTTCCTATCTTAGACTTAAGAGCCTTCTAGACACTTAGATTTTTGTGGTCATAGGACACTTGTAGTGACTAAGGGAATACTAAACCCAAGTCTAGAGACTTAGGAAGGCATTCCCTAAGCTTAGGTTATACCTTAAGACAAATAGGTATTATCTATCTATGGCCTAAACCAAAACCCATGCATGTCAACTCATCCAAAACTAACCTCAAGCCAACACAACCAACCTCAATTGGATTTTTTTTCCTATCCAAGCTCCAAGCTAAATTGGCTTAAGCTCTAACCTAAGTTTATTCCACCATGATCCTATGGATCCAACCCATAAACCATTCAAGATAACCAAATCCATTTGATTGTCACAAAAGCACTCCAACAACTCAATAGATCATTTCAAATCCCTCTAATACTTACAATCAAATAAATCAAATCAAATCAATCCAATCAACCCAAGTTAGCCCTTTAGACCTAAAATGTCCAAATGAGCCAAAAATTCAATCAAACCCAAATCAATTGCAATCAGGGCCACAAATCAACCTTAAATTTAAATCCATCATTGAACTTCTCTCAACACTCAATTTCACCAATTCAACTCAATTGGTCCACTTGACCCAAAGTGGCCTAAATGACCAAATTGACTCAAATTTCAATCCAACACAAATTGGATTGAATAAACCCATACAATCTCCTCTATAATGATTCTTTTCTTGATTTTAATCAGAATCAATTGGGTCAAACCAAACCAATTTGATCACTTGATCCAAGTTGACCCAACCCATATGGATCAAATCGAACTAAATCTCATTCCAACTCTAATCAATCACAATCAATGATTCTCATCAATCATAAATTGAGTATTAAACATGTCTCAACCACCAATTGAACCAAATCAAACTAATTTGGTCTATTGACCCAATTTAACCTAAAGGGCCAAATTGAGTCAAATCAAATCCTAAACCAAATTGATTGAAACCAATGCCTTTAATCAATTATAAATTAATTATTGAACATGATCCAACCTTCAATTGTACCCAATTTGGTCAACCAAACCCAATTGACCCCTTTAGCCCAAATTGACCTAAAGAGTCCAATTGAACCAAATCCTTTCCAAATCCAAATTGATTCAAACCAACACCTATAATCATACTCAAATGATCAATTTAACCTAAACCAGCCCTTCACTAAAGCCAATTTGGCTAATTTGACCAAATTGGTCAACTTAGCCCATTTGGCCTAAATGAACCCATATGAGCCAAATCAAATTCACTTCAAATTAAACCAAATCAATTGAACCAATACATTCCAAATGATCATTTGAACATACCCACCTTAGTTTGATCGGTTTCAGCTCAACCTAACCTAATTGCCCATTGACCCATATGGGTCAAATTGAGCCAAACCTAATCCAAACAAAGTCTAAACCCAACCAAACATGGCATGACTCATCCTTAGGTCACCATGAGCCAGCCCAGGTGGACCCAACCTGTTATGAACCCTGTCTGGGTCAAAACCCTTGAACCAAGCCACCCAAATGGGACAAAATCCCTATTTGGAGGGATTCTCCTACTCCCCAAGCCTTGGAAGCCACCTTTGGCCATTCTTAGACATGTGGACCACTGACCCAACCTAACCCAAGGTTGTTTTCAACCTTTTTCCATGAGAGGGTGAACTTACCCATGGCTCTCCATTGGTTCACTTAGAGGTGGTACCCCATGCCGCCCATGCCATTGCCTCAGCCTCTCAAGCACCTCCACCTCAGCAATTTACTGCCACCTCTGGCCACCTACCCCGGCCAAATCACTACCAAAGGCTGAGCCAATCTCAGCCTTTAGTTCACTTGGGGAGGAGAGTATACTACTCCTCATCTATTCAAACTTCATAGAGAGCTTCCTTAAAGCATTCTGAGCAGTCCTAGACCCTTCCCTAAATCCCTAGTGCTCTCCATCACCGATGAGATAACCATAAAACAAAATTGAGAGCCCCAAACATCCAACCTCACCAAAACTCCACTAAACTTAAATTAACTCTTCCCGCACCTTCCCATCACTCTGGTGAGTCGAAAAGAATCGATCCTTGATCGATTTGATCACTCGAAGGCACTCCAAGATAAACTACAGTGAGCTTTATGGTGGCACTCAATCCACAAAGGAATAAGTAAAGAGGTAGCTCGAGATCTTCTTAATAGGGCTTCATCTCTTCAATATGAAGCTACCTCAGTTGACGAACTGCCAGTCTCTACCTCTAGCGAGGTAAAAATCTAGTAAATTGTAGATTTTCCCCTAGGTGTTGGTATTTTATGAAGTGAACTATGATTTTACATAATATCCATCATATAATCTTCTTAGATCTTCTCCCTACATGTTTTGGAGTTGATCTCATTGTCCCACGAGCTCTAGTAAGCTCAGATCAAGTGGCAGAAGGTGGATGGTGTCCATTTTTTGGTGCTCAGGGGACGACGGATCATCGGCCATCCATTCCGCATGATTAGAATGGACTGCCATGATTTAATTCGTTAGATTATCTGATTTATTTCCTTCAAAATCATGAGATTAAACCTGGTCATCCGATCCAAGATCGAACGACAGGGAGGAAATCATGTCCATAGCCGCTGAGTCAGCTATCGCATCGAACATTTTAAATAACATATCCCATGGTGCCACGTGGAAAGCGCTGTCATGTCAGCTTCCATGTGGTGCCAATGTCTTAGGAGGCTAATTAAGTGTTAAAAATGTAATTAAATGGCCAGAACTTTGGAAATTCATAACTAATTGTAGGAAAATCCAAAAAATATGATTAAACCTATTTTAGAAAGGGTAAACATAAGAGAATTTAGTAAAAATAAAATCTCTAATGTTTTCTTAATGAATAGTGATTAATTGGCCAATTGATCCCAAATTTGGTGGGTTAATTCCATGGGATGTCCTTTACATCCTATAATTTTCTTGGAATCTTTCTATGTATACATATGCTTAACTAAAAATTGAAATCTTTCTTTTCTACCAAAACACATGCTTAAGACTCATCAAGTTTGCCAAAAATATAAATATATTGTATGTATCAGTAAAAAATGAAAGCATATGCATGTTATTGATGTTGAAAAGGAATGATGTAATGTTACCCATGTGATAGTGATTCAATCTCATTACTTTGAAGATGTCTTTCATGTTTGAATAGGATTCTTTAAGATTAACCAAAACCTAGGATTATTAAAAAAACATAATTTACTAAAAGAAACCAAAAATCATAACAACATGCCTTTAGAAAATAACTTAAGGTAGGGATGAAGAGGGTCAAACCTATATCCTCTCTTTATAATAATTAGATGCTAAGTGAATATTAAGTGAAACAAAAGAAACTATAAAATAAAATCCATTAATATTTTTAATAATTTTAAGTGTAATCTCCCCTCATGTGTAACTTGAACATTCCAAAGCCTTTAAACAATCATATACCTAAAGTCTAGCTAAGATATACCACACCAAACCTTAGCACACACATTAGAATACTAAGACACAACTTTTAGCTCTAAGTTAGGATAGTGTATGTTGTGATATTATGTTTTGTTTTGTGATATAATATTTTAGACTAGATGTCAGGATTTTTTATGCATAAACTGGATGTTAGGCTATTATTAGCCTAATGATATTTTATCTAGGGGATTATGCTAAAGGATCAGCTAAAATAATGAATGATAAATATAAATGCTCTTACTTGCATGTTGCTTATGCTCCTGAGCAAAATCCAATTACAATAGGTGGGCTTGGTTACCCATGTGCAGGGTGCTAAGTCTAAGTATATGAAATATAATTGGTTGGTTTGAATGCTTGTTTAGCTACCATCTATTTTGTAGGTGTAGTTAGATTTTATTTCTATAAATATATAATTTTGCAATAGGGATTATGATTAGTGCTATGGGGTTTAGGATGAGCAGTGGCTAGAAGGGAAATACCTAGGAGTCCCTATGAAGCCTGAAATAAAACCAAATCAAAAGGAAGAAAGAAAGATGAAGAATGATGCCCCCCATAGAACCTATTTAATTAAAATTGTAATATTTTTTTTGTAATACGGGTTGTATAAGGGTAGAGCTTAGCTACCTAATTTCTTTCTTTTCTAGGGTGTATGGTACTGACCGCCATTTTTTTTATTCTTTTATGAAATTTATAAATTTTTTGATTATCATGTTTAGCTTCTGCAATAGAAATGACATGTTTTTCATAGGTTTCTTAAAACTTGATGATTGAATGTGTGGCTTGGATGCGGTAGGCTCTTTAGAATAAAATTAGCTTTTCTATCATCACTAATAACTCATAACTAAATTCTAAAACAACTTATAACATCACTTTAAAGCCTATGTTTATAATCAAAATAATTAAAATATTTAGCAACTCCATAGCTAAATGATGTATGTTATAACATCATACATAACATCTTATTTTGCATTTGAATAGAGGGAGTCTCCATTCTTGCATGATAGAATGTTGCTTGACCTTTGAGGGCATCCTTTTTAGTGGAGAACACCTCCTCTCACTGATTTAGCCCACAACCTTATTTTATCATACATTTAGGCATAATTATCCCAAGCTTAAGTCCAAATGATTGTGTCAAAATAGTTTAATTGATTGTAAATTTTGCATTACTCTAATTCATATATTCATGCCAGGCACGATCTAGTCTCTTAGGGAGTAAGGTTAGGACTCTAGTTTCCCTTCTTAGCTAAATAATAGCCTAACTAACTAGCATTTACATAAGATTTGCCAACATGCTTTTGAAGCGTAGGAGGTGTTAGCAGGCATCCACTCTAGGCAGTTATAAGTTTAGAAGAGTCCGGATGGGTTTGTCCTCTCTTGTGAAGGTAAATCATGATGTCTCATTTTTCGATTAGACTTAAGTCATGCTTTTAGCTTATGCTAAAGCATCTTAAATTTAAGTTTTGAGGCAATTTGTTTCCTTCAACCTATGAGTATAAGTCCTCACCTCTTAGGCATTTCGCCAATCTTGTATTGATGAACTATAAGCCCTGGTATTCTAATAAAATTTCAACTCAAATAAAAATAAACTCTCTCCTTCAAATATTTAAAGCCTCACTATAGGGTAAATTGGAGCACTTACTAATTTTCCTAGTATCATGAGGGCTCCCTACTTATCTTCATTTCAAATCCATAAATAAGTTTTTCTACTAGAACTCTCCCACTTGGCTTTCATGAAAATCCAAACCTTTGATAATCTAGCTTTGAAATCTTTGAAGATATTAATTGACTACTTTAATCGAGAGTTTTCTTAAGGAATTCTTATTTCTTAGGATGTAATTAAGTATAGAAGCTTGCCTCCATAAGGAACTTAAGAACCCGACATAAAATAAACCCTGATTTACTTTTCCATGTAAAGTAGGGGAAAGATCTCTGGCATATATGAAGCCCTATCGGCCTTAGGAGTCATTATTAGGTGATTAGGTCCATTGTAGGTTGATGTTTTCATCTTTTGAGATGGTACATTATACTCTAATGTCATACCCAATCACTTCAATAAGTACCCCTTCCCAAGATCTGTGGTATCCCAAATGACTCCAAATTAAAACATCATAATACAATACAAGATATGGAGGTGGAATGGCTGATCTAAAAATCCAAAAGGAACAAACACAAAGGAATTAGAGAACTTCAACACATAAATCCAAATGTTTCATCTTTCTTAGGAAGTAACTCTACAGATAGAATCTTAGCCAATTGGGATGACTATTTAGATAGGATTACTACTATAGCCTCTAGGGGCTCTAAGTACTCCAAACATGTCTAATTTTCTCATATGGAACATTAGAGGAATTGCAGATTCTATATTTTTTAGGCTTAAAAGCCTTATTAAGACACGCAAACTTCATACTTTTGCCATCGTAGAACCACTCATACATCCACAAAGCTTTGATAAACTCAAAAGGAAATTCAACATTTTCACCATCAAACAAAACTGCAATAATAAGATTTTGCTCTTCTAAAAAAAAAACATTCCAAGTGGACCTCTTGATCAATTTATGCATACACACATCGGTTGTCATAATTATTTAATATATGCAACTATTTTATATGTAACATGCACTAGGGAATCTAGAAGGAATGTATGGAATAATATTATTAGCATTGGACAATGCTATCATCAGAGCTAGTTGTTTGATGGAGATTTCAACATGATCACCAATACACTAGAAAAAAAAAAGGAGGGAGAAAATCTAGTGAATCAATAATGAGGGAATTTACTGATTACATTGAGGATGCTTTACTTATTGACCCTGGTTTCATTGGAACTCCTTATACATGGAATAGGGGTAGGGTCTTTGAACTACTTGATTGCATTTTACTTAACTCCCACTGTTTCACCCTCTTTCAAAATGTTGTTATGAGACACTTAAACAGATCAAGCTTTGATCACTCTCCCTTGCTTTTATCTATTCACCAGATTCCTAAGCCCTCTAAACAAGCCTTTAGATTTTGGAACATGTGGACCCAACATAACCTCTTCACTAACTGCCTCGTGGAAGCTTAGAAATCAAATGTAACTGACCCATGGATCAGGTTATGGACTATTCATAGAAATGTAATCAAAGCATTGAAATAGTGGAATTGGAATGTGTTTAGAGATATTCATCATCGGGATGCAAGAACACAAAGTCCTCCTTCTTGAAAGTAAGTGTATTGAAGACTCATCAATCCAAGCTGGTGAAGAGCTTAGAAAACCCAGAATTAATCTCAATCACTTAATTGATTTGGAAGAAGATTTTTTGGAACAAAAAAGCTACTATCACTAATCTTAGAGAAGGAGATAGGAATAATAGATACTACCATGACAGCATTAAATAAAGGAGAGAATATAAATCTATAACAAAGATCAAATCTAACAATCTTGGTTGCAGACTAAGGAAGACATTGTTGAGGATGGGATTAATTACATTAAGGCCTTATTCCAGGAACAAAGTGTGAATTTGAACCTATTCAATGGAGATTTACTTAATACAAACTAGCTGGATGTGAGCCAATTGGACCTAGCATACTACCCAAAAGAGGATGAAATATGGGATTATTTCCTTTAATTGCCTGATGGGTTCACAACCACTTTTATCAACACTCATGGCAATGGATTAAGCTTGACATGATAGCAACTATTCAAGCCTTCTTCATGGGAAAGGATATTCATATGTTTTTAGCACCTCCACCAACACACTCATTCCCAAGTCAAAAAATAAATATAACTAGAAAGATTTCAGCTCCATTAGCCTCTCTTTTGTTACTAACAAAATCATTGCCAATTACAACCATTCCTCCCTCAACAAGCAAACAACTTTTGTAAAGGGTAGAACCATAGCTAAAAAAATTCTCTTGGCCTAAGAACTTTTGATTATCAAATTGGATATGAAGAAGGCATTTGACATAATAAACTATAGTTTTATCATGGCAAACTTGCAAGCTAGGGGATTCAATGAAAATTTCTCCTCACCTATTAATAGGTTCCTCTCAAACAATTACAATTCTCTCTTTATCAAAGGAGAGGCACATGGTTTCCTTAAAGCCTCTAGAGGCATCAAAAAAAGTGACCCCATATCTCTATCTATTTTCATTCTAACATTTGATTACCTTTCCAGAATGTTAGGTGCAAATCATGCTTCATACAAGACAATCAAGTATCATTCCAAAAGAAAGATCAACATTTCTCATTTAGCTTTGCTGATGAACTCCTCCTATTTTGTAATGGTTCTAAGAGTTCTATCAAATGAATCATGCATATAGTATACTCATTTGAAGCCATTTTTTTTACTTTCAACAAAGAAAATTGCCTATTTATACCTAGAAAATTTTGCAAAATGGATTAGAATTGGATCAAATATCTTATAATCAAGTATCTTGGGGTTAATGTTTATAAAGGGAAGAATAGAATTCATTATTTTGATGCAGTTATAAACTCTATCCAAAATAGACTTAACTCATGGAAAAACACATTCCTATCAACTAGTAGAAGAATTACATTACTATAAAGTATCTTATGCTCACTTCCCCTCTACTCAATACAAATAATGACTATTCCATTGCAGACACAAAAAAAGATTGAGAGAATCTTTAATAGATTATTATGGAGTAGACACAAAAGCTCAATTCATTGGATTAGTTGTAAAAAGATGTGCAAGCCTAAAAAAAAGGAGGCCTGGGATTTAGAACAATATTAGATTCCATCCATATTAACCAATTGAAACTTTGGTGAAGAGGGTATCAACTTTTCCAAGGATCATTACTTTCATGATGGTTTGCTTATAGCCTTTACTAACCATTTTAGCCCTAATCAGGTTGCTGTCTCTGAATTCTTGACAGATTATAAATGGGATATCCCAAAATTGAGACAATACATTAATGAGGACAATATTCCAATTTTACCACAAAAAGCTGATAAATTATTGTTGAAGTGCAACAATGGTTAATCCACCTAGTCCAAAAGCCTATTCAATACTTTACACTACTCTAATAGCAACATTGCTAAACAACCAACTTTCTAGAGTGCATCCATTAAGCATTCCATCTCCTTCCTTTGCTAGAAATTATGGCTTAGTCTCCTTTCTATTGATGATACGAGCTCAAAGGCCTCAAAATTACTTCTATTTTCCATCTATGTATAGGAGATGAGGATAATATCAACCACCTTTTCATCACTTGTCTAATCAGTAAACAGATTTGGGCCAATCTAGATTCCACATTTCAAAAACACCTACCAAAGGATGAGTCTCTATACGATTATTTAAAGACATGGAGTAAATTTAAATCTCATAGAAAAGATCATTTGTATGTCATACCAC
The DNA here is from genome assembly GCA_021442155.1 of Cymbidium sinense. Taxonomy (NCBI): domain Eukaryota; kingdom Viridiplantae; phylum Streptophyta; class Magnoliopsida; order Asparagales; family Orchidaceae; genus Cymbidium; species Cymbidium sinense. Next base: position 147,480,541 of record CM038220.1, read on the forward strand.
GTATTGCTTTATCCTTCAATTGGATGGCAAGAAATCTGAACAAGCATGAAGACTAATGGCTTGGATAGAATCAGATTTATGATTTACAAATAGAATTATGTTGTCAAGCTTGAAAGCATCAATCTACTCAAATTTTCCTCATTGAATATGGCCCAACAAAGGCATCAAAACATCTCTTTAATGAGATGGAACAAGCCTGACGAAGGGTGTATTAATGTAAATATTGATGGAAGCTTCAAATCTGAATCTACAATTGATGGTATTAGAAAAGTATTCAAAAATCATAAGTGACATTATATATTCTACTTTTCCATCCCTTACTATCCAACAAATGTATTTCATACTGAAGCCATTGCATGTCTCACAGCCTTAAGACTTGCAACCTCCTTCCATCTCCATAACATTTGGATGGAAACAGATTCCTTAAATCTCTACAAATACATTACTCAAGAAGACCATCATCCTTGGTATCTTACTTACATCATTAAAAGAATCACTCATTGGCACATCATTTTTAGTTTCAAATCAGACATTCATAGAGAGGGCAACTAACTGGCTAATATCTTGTTAAGAATGGGATCACAATTGGAGGGACCTATCTTATCATGTAATCTTCTACCTCAAATACTTTCAATTCTTAAAGGTGATCTACTTGACTTTCCATAAATTAGATGTTTGTAATGGTCTTTATTTTTCTTCTTCCACACATGTTTGTACTCTCAAGTTAATCTTATAGTGGAATTCTACTTTTTAAAAACAAAAAAAACTCCTCCACCAATACCTACTCAAATTGTACCTATAAGGATAGATAAAGAAGATTTATACCCAAATCATATAGAAAACCAACCACTTAGAAGACCACCGATTACTAGAAATGGAGGAATAGGAGAAAATTATTTCAATACTACATAAGACTCTAATGATTTATCTCAAAGAGTTAAAGTTGAAGCACCAACTTATGATAGTGCACATGACCCAAATAAATTTCTTAATTGGATGATTACCAAAGGGATATTTTTGCTAAAATAAAATTGATAGGTCATGCTAAAATTTATTGGGCAAATATTTTAGCAAAAGAATGAAGATTAGAAATGACAAACCTCACTTGGATTAAAATGAATGAAATGTTAAAAGTGAAGCATTATCCTAGGCATCATGATAAGAAACTACATAGTCAATTATTAAATTTGATATAGGATAACCTTCTTTAATAAAAGCTACATGATGACAGAACAACTAGAACATCTTTCACATATAGAAAAATAGAATGTGTTTGTAATTTGTTTCTCTTTATATTTTGTTTATTTTTTGTTTTTTTAAATAATATATATTTAGTGGTGACATTTATTTTAAAAAACAATCAAAACATCTAAAATGTATTTTGAGTATTTTTGAAAATTATATTATTTTTAAAATAATTAATAATAATACTTAAATAAATAGATTAAATAAACATGCTTTTAAAAAACATAAAACAAAACAAAAAATAGAAGAAGACAAATTGTTCTCAAACATGCCCTAATATATAAGAAATAAGAAAACTCTTTTACTTTAATAAACTATTCATTTATATTTTTTCCTGTCATGTAACTTAGAATTTCTTTGAAAAGTTTACATAGATATTACACAATTCTTATGCATTTATGTATCAAACACCTATAGGTTATATTTACATACACAACACCTTATATAAAGAGTTGCATTTCACTTTAAAAAGTTAGTGATAGTAGAATTTTTAATAAAATATTAAAGATTTAAGTGTGATGTATGTAAATATTAAAATTTAGATGTTAGATATATAAATATATAAAAATTGTGTGGGTTGTATGTTAATCCCCCAATTATTTTTTGGGTGGATAAAATAGTGCCCTAATGTTTTTATAAATCATATATCATGGTACAATTTTTGTTAAAAATAAAAAATAAAAGAAAAAAATCACAACATATACATAGTTTTTATATGTTTTTACAAATAATTCCAATTCATTCATGGTTTTATAGTCTTTCTTATATTACTTTGCATTATGAATAGGGTTTAAAAGTTTATAGTAATTATAAAAATAGAAGATTTTTTATTCATCTCTAAAATAGTTTACTAGTGAGATATATTTTAAGAACAAATATGCTACAAATAAATGGCATCCATTCAAGCATGAATATAACACAATTTTTAAATATCGAAGTACTTAAGTAGTTCAACTAATAGTTTTATGAATTAATTCAAAGATCATCCGAACTCTATTTTTAGTAAATTTATAGTCTATAAAGTGAAGTATAATAAGACGAATCTAATGAAACAAATAATTTTGAGATTCAATATCTGAATAGATCTAAATTAAGCATCCAAAGCATAATAGAAAACCTTTTGATGTTCTTTTGAGTTTATATATTCTTCAAAAACTATTAACTTAAACTTGATGAGACAAATATGACAAAAACAAGATCATTCTCTTTTAGCTCATTGAAACAATAAAATATCTCAAAATTTTAGTATAATTGGACTGTCCAATGTAGTATTTATGATTCTTATAGAAATTTCTAGAGCATTCCTCCAAAAATCTTAAATAAGTTTTATATACACACAACTAGGAGATAATTTTTAGTTGAGAGAAATTTAGTGCTCATAAAAATTTTGAGTGTATTGCCTAACATTTCCTGATGTTGAACATAAAATAGATATCGATGTATGTTGTTGACCCACATTAATGCTCATCCTTGCCATCATCTAATGATGGTCATTGACTAACATTAATGCTCACTAATGCCATAAAGTTTCAATCATTGATTGATATCTCTACTCACTGATGGAAACATTTGATGTCCATTAGCCATCTCCATTTTTTTAATTGTCTTATTTCTTATCTTATGAAGAGTGATCGAGTTGAGCACCCACTATTACTCAAACATAATATCTATCATTTGATGCAAACCAATAACTAATGTCTCATTTGATGCATACTAATGACTATTGTTTAATATCCATAAGTTACCAATGTTTAGCATCCATCTTCTTAGTCCTCAACTATCTCCTCTTCTTAAGAGAATCATTAAGTTAACCACCACCATCATTTAAATCCTAATATTCTTTATTAATCATTATTTGATGTCTACCAATAATAAATATATAATGTACATTAAGCTTCAACATCTCATGTTCATATCCCTAGTTGTTCAATCTCATCTCCTATCAAGAGAATGATTGAGTTAAACACCAACCATCACACAACTTATAACATTCTTAATAAATTGTCAACTAAATCTTACTAATGATTGACATTGTATACCTATCAACTAGTAATATCTCATGCATATCCTTTCGATCACTCAATCTCCTCACTAATTAAAAGACTTAATAAGTCAACTAATAGTGTTATTAAAATTCAAACTCTTCATATTGGTTGTCAATTGATGCCAACCAAAGGTTGATATCTGACATCTATTACTCATCAATATGTAATGCACATATTTTTCAACCACCTGGTGTGGGAACCAAAAATTCTCCACCGACCTCTTTTGGATAAAAAAGAGTTATTTTAGTGTCGGTGAAAATTTCAGAAGGTAGATGAATAGTAGATAAGACACTACCCATAGATTTCATCCTCATTTTGTGAGAACTTTTTAAATCTGGTTCCAGGTTTTCTATAGGCATAAGCCCATATATTTAATTACCCCTCCCAATATTGAGAGAGCACTTTTGATTAAGGCTAGTCAATGAATCATTAAATAGCAAGTATATAATAGCAATGAGTGGAGTTTAGAATTTATGAAATTTATTATTTTAATTTAAAACTTTTGGTGGGGGGAACGATGATGCGCCCAATCTAGATCCCATGGTTCTGTCATCCTAGGTTGTCGAGGTCCTTGGCCCACTTAGTCAGAGGAGGTAGTCGACCCAAGTTGACCGAAGGATCCTTGTCAGTAACACATGTGTTACGTCATCCAAGGTGTCCTTGTAGACCTAGGATAGAGTTTGTCTAAGGGGACAAATATAAGTCAACCTTTACTAACATAGGGCTTTTTGCCCAACCAAAATACATTCTATATTTCATAGCTCAAAGAACAAAGCCATTGGAGAGAATACGGGCTGCGGACGTGACCATAATTTAGTAGTGTCATATCACGGTGAACCACTGGTCAGAGGGCTCTGGCCATAACCATCATTTATGTCATGCCATTTTGCGACAAAATCATTCGGACAGAAGACATGGGTCACGTCCTTACGGGCTTAAGATTATTTAAGTGTGAAGATAATTATGCATTTGATTTGACATGGGCTCTTTGTGAGCAAAAGTTTTCTTAATTTGTCACCCCTAGATAAACAGTTATAGAGGGATGGATTGATTTTATGTTTTAATTTAAATAATTAATTTCATTTAATTTATATTTTATTATTTTATTTGAATTTTGATAATTTTATGATTAATTTAGATTTGAATATATGATCATTGATTATTTGAATTTTAATAATAATTACATTTCTCGATCATAGGATTAATATCGATTAATAGAACTTATTTACTATTCTTATTTTTCTACAGAGGATCAGGTCTAAGTTCCTTATCTCAAGAAGTGTAATCCTTCAAACTTTGTCGACTCTAGCTTGAGCATAGAGGATTGGGTTTGGGACTTTTACTCTTGAGGGCTTGAACTCCAGAAGCTATGTCAGTAGATTCATATTTTATAATTATATGACAAAATTAGCTTCTTGGATATTATTAGCTTGAAATTCTTATAATATCATAATCAGATTTTTAGGTTTTATTAACCCGGGCCCAGTCCTAAGACCAAATCAGGATATGTAGCATCTGTTCTTTTATCTTGCATTTGGGTTGCATATCTTTCTAGATATTTGATCTAGTGAATTCTTCAACATATATACAGGTGTATGTTCTTTTAAAATATTGTATGGACATGTGAATGTCTAAGTTGAAGTAGTTGAGTTTGACATGATGTATGTGTCAAAATGCAAGCATGATTTTTGATATGGATTTTTTTATGCTTTGTAACCCGAACCCGGTCCTAAAACCAAACCGAGAAGCATAACATTTGCTCATTTGCTTTATATTTAACTTGCATATGTTCCTAAATATCTGAAAATTTCAACGCACATACGAGTATCTGTTCTTTTTTAAAAATATTATATAGACATATGAATGTCTAGATTCAAATGTATATATCAATTTGTAAGTTTGATTTTTGATATGTCATTTTTGAGTTTTGTTAACCCAGACCCGGTCCTAAGACCAAACCAGGAAGCATAACATATGTTCATTTTTTTATCTTGCATTTGATAAGCATATTTCCCCTAAATATTTGATCTAATAGACATTTCAACATACATACGGGTATCTATTCTTTTAAAATATTATATGGACATGAGAATGTCTAAGTTGAAATAACTATGTTTAGTATGACATGTCACCTTTAATACATGTTATAAAATAAGTAGTGAATTATTTTTTTTTTTATCAAACATGTATCTACTTTTGTATTTAACATTCACAAGTGCAGACTGAATGAATATCTGTTCTAGATGGTCAAGCCTACATCTGTTCGAAAGAGATAGGATAGCTTTAACCTTTTAAAGCATTCGCTAAACATCAAGTGTGATATCTGTCTTGAGAGAACTTCATGTAAAGCAAGTAATTTTGGAGGATCATGTCATATCATCATATTAATGCAAGCTATAAATTTAACACTTGATTATGGGTGTAATATGAATATTTATGAAGTAAAATGTCACTTTAACATTACCAATCAGCAAACTAAAAGGGGTTTAAAGTTGCATAGTTGCATTAAACATCTTTTCAAGATGGCATTTTAAAAACCCATTAACTCAAGTATAAGGCCATTCATGCAAGATATAAGTTTGACACTTATTTATGGGTGTAGCATGAACATTTATTAAGTAAAATGCCATTTTAATATTACCAATCAGCAAACTAAAAGAGCGGTTTAAAATTGCATTAAACATCTCTTCAAGATGGCATTTTAAAAGCCCATTTGCATTTCATGACTTTTGCATAAACCCATTTACAAGATTAAGCCCAATGGCCCCTTTTCATAAAGGGAAAGTTCACCAATTCTAAATTGCCCCTTGCTTCTTCTTTTTTAGAGGTCTTGGTTTTAAAAGATAGCCCATGATGTATTGATCCAATCCTATTTAGGATGGCACATGTTCCTCTTTTATCATAACCATAACATGCACTCATAAATGAGAGAAGAGGAAATGACAAAAGGAGTAAGGATCTCCCTTAAATCCATGTTCATGTCATGAAGCTTTAAGAGAGGATAACAAAAGAATTAAAAGCCTCTCCTTTGATTTATGCTCATATCATGAGATATTAAGAGAAAATGACAAAGGGAGTAAAAGTTTTCCCTTAAATCTATGTTTATGTCACAGGAGCATTAAGAGAAAAATGGCAAAATAGGTAAGATTTCTCCTTAAATCCATGTTTGTCATGTAATATTAAATAAAGTGACAAAGATATAAGTGCATGTCATATGTCATTAGGAGACAAGTGGCAAAGCAAAGTTAATCTCCTTACATGTAAACTCATAACAAAAACACAAGTATATGTCAAATGTCATTAGGGAAATATGACAAAAAGGAAGTTAATTTTCCCTTAAATCCACACTTTTGTCATGTGACATTAAAGGGAAATGATAAATACATAAGTGCATGTCATGTGTCATTAGAGGATAAATGACCAAATATAGAAATGCATGTTATATGTCATTAGGAGACAAATGGCCAAATAAAGTTAACCTTCTTTACATGTAAACTCATAACAAAGGCACAAGTACACATCAAATGTCATTAAGTAAAAATGATAAAAAGAAAGTTAATCTCCCCTTAAATCCACATTTTTGTCATGTGACATTAAAGGGAATTGACAAAGACATAAGTGCATGTTATGTGCAATTATGAGACAAATGGCTAAATATAGAAATGCATGTTATATGTCATTAGGAGACAAATGGCAAAATAAAATTAACCTCCTTACATGCAAACTCATGACAAAGGCACAAGTACACATCAAATGTCATTAAGAAAAATGACAAAAAGAAAGTTAATCTCCCCTTAAATCTACATTTTTATCATGTGACATTAAAGGAAATTAACAAAGACATAAGTGCATGTCATGTGCCATTAAAAGACAAATGGCCAAATAAAATTAACCTCCTTACATGCAAACTTATAACAAATGACATAAAGGAAAGGAAATTAATTGGATAACAAAAAAATGTGACCATTTATTTATTTTTTCTTTTTTCTTTTTTTTTTTTAGCCTCATACTAAGGGGGCTTATAAATAAGAGAGAATCTCTCTCTCATGAGGCTTTACTCTCCCACTTCTCTTCTCTTCTTTACAAGATACATTGCAAACCTAAGTCCTCTAAAGGAGTTTACCCAACTTACAAAGGAAAGGGTCCAATTCATATCACATTGACTTGTAAGTTATGTCTAATTTGTTGCTTTAGATTTATATATCATTACCTCATATTAATGGGCATTTGATAGTAAAGCAAGATTTAGATCATGCAACAATAAGATACATCCTCTTTCTATGTTTAACTATGCATAAGCATGTAAATATTGTTGCAAAATGAACAAGTAAGATAGGATAAATATTCATTCTAAACTCATGGTCATATATCCAAAAATTTATACTTGACTAAGCAATTATCTATGTTGATTTCTTTATCGCAATCTTATTTCATGACTTAGGCAAAAGGGAGGCAATTATGTCATAAATATATGCTTAGTAATAAGACAATGTTTAAGTCACATGATGCATAATCACCATTTAGACAAATGGGATTTGAATTTTAATCAAGTATTTTCCGCATAATATGACAATTCAAATGGCAATTTAGCTAAGCGTTGATAAACACATCATAGTTGCCACATGGTAGGATAGTTTGCATGATACTAAGTTAAGCATAAATACACATATGTATGATATAAAAATTCAAATAATAACTTAAGCATTTTCATCTCCTCTTTTCTTTATCAAAATTTTTGCGATCTGCATCATCGCATATGCTTGAGACTAGGCATTCTCATCATGCCAAGAAAGGCGAGCATAGTAGGTGTCATGAGACACCCCAGCCAAAATTTTATTTTTCCACCATGCCAAGAAAGGCGTGCATGGGTTATAACAGCATAGCATTTCTTTGTAGCATTGGAACAATGCATACAAGTACTTATATCAACAGATTTCTCTACCACGTTGGAATAATATAAATAGGTACTTATCACAAGTTTTTCCACCGCATTGGAATAATGTGAATGAGTACTTATCACAGAAGATTTCCTTGCCAAGTTAAAACAACATGAACAAGTACTTATAGTAGCATTTCCACGCCATTGAAACGCGCATGAGCGGTACTTATAGCAACATATTTTCCTGCCACGTTGGAATAATATGAGCAATAATTTATCACAAGTTTTTCCGTTGCATTGAAACAATGTTAAGACATTTAAAAACTTGCATTTCCATATGTATGGAATTAAATGCTACTCAAACTACTTCACAATGCGACAATTTTTTATGATCACTACTTCAATTGCTTTTTACTTCTAAAAAGAAAACTTCAAGTAGCATGCTATAACATGAATGTTCAATCATATGTAACTATCTTTCAATCATTTTCACTTTGATCATGAAAAGGAAAGTTTCCCCATTCATATAACACAATAGTTATTTGCAAGTGTCTTATAACACAATACTTAAATGAAACCCAAAGTTTATGACATCCAATAATAGAAAATGTAATAAGATCATGCATAAATAAACTTCATCCCTTAGTATTAAGCATGATGTGTTATATAAATTGTCAAGGGAACATCTTTGAACCCATTTTTGAACATTTAAATGAGGTATAGAAAATTCTAATTTCATCCATAGGAAACAACTGAAGTATAAAAAGGGAAAGGGGCTCACACATAACTAAATCTTTAAGCCATCTACCATTTTAAACCTTATTTTCATATTCCCCGCTTCATTTCAAACATGTGAAGTTTGCTTAGCAAGTATTATTCAATTCAATTAACCTAAAACTAAAACATAAAAAAGAGAGAACTTGCATAGAACTTTAGGGCTTAATCCATGCATCATTTCAAACACTTTTTCCACATTTCTAGCTTTGCTTTAAGCATGTGTAAGAAGCTCAACAAGAGTTATTTTACTCAAACAGTCTAAATTGAGGCTTAAAAGAGAAGAAAATTTGCACATAGCCTTAGGTTTGAGCCATATTCAAACCTTCCTTCATACTTCAAATTTTATTTTAAGCATATAGAAAAGTTTAACAAGTATTTACTCCTCCAAACAGCAAAAATCGAACATAAAAGAGAGGAAACCTTGCATGTAACTTAGGGTTTAAGCTATATAGCCTCTCAAAACTTTATTTCAGATTTCAGATTTCATCTTAACATGTGAAAGAGGCATAACATATATCATTTTGCCCATAAAAATCAGTTTAAGCAAGATAAAAAAATGAAATCCATAGAGAACAGCACACAACATGGGATTTGGGTCATACACCATCCCAAATCTCAAGATCAAAACCTTAGCATCATCTCAAGCATAAAATAAGATAGATTTACCAAAACCCTAACTTCTAAAAGAACTCAAATGCATGAAAATAAGCTTAGGGTTAGAGAGAGATGACTTGGAGGTGTTGACTTGTAAAAGAGGAAAGGAAGAAAGGGGTTCGGTCGAACTAGGGTTCGGCTAAGGCTAACAAGAGGGACGGACGGTAAGGCTTTCCGATCATCTTCCTCGCTACTCGAGACAGATGAAAGAGAGGAAACCACACAAGAAGAAGAGAGGAGGGAGGAGAGCTTGTTGAGAGAGGAGAAAGTCGTGTGTCTCAGAGAGGAAGGAGAGCTTGTCAAGAGAGTTGTGTGAGAGAGGATCGTGTATTCCCTTTCGGTTAAGGATTTTAGGTTAAACTATAAGCCCTTATTCACTGTTTAAGCAGTGTACAATGGGAAAAGAGGGCAGTCGATCTAATTGATAGGCTTGAGCGGCATTATTAAGATAGGGATTAGAGGGATTAAGAGATTAAGTAGCTATTAATCATTTTAATTGCAAATTAATTTCATTTCACGTCAATATTTTATGAATTTACTTTGTGTGACAAACCCTATCAATATGAATGTTGATTTAGTGTTTATTATGCCGGACATGGCATGATCAATTTCATGATCTGAGGTCATTTAGACAGCATCGGCGATAGACGAAGTCAAATTGAGCTTGAATTACGCAACGTCTCATTCAAATCGCTTGACATTCGTGTAGACTTTGTCAAATTAATCGCAGAAAGCATTGTTTGATAGATTTTGATGTTTTTGCGATAATGGCACAATCAGTTTCATGAACAGAGGTCATTTGGATGTCGTCGGGGCTTCCCGACATCGATATATGTGTAATTTTATTAAAAATTGATTTTAATTATTTGATCAGTTATTAATTGATTTGATATTTTTTATTTAATTAATTTTAATATTTTCAATGCATTATGAAGCTGAATTTTTAAATTAAAGTGAATTTGATCAAATTTGATCATGATTAGGAGGTTTTAAACCTAATTTATATGATAGTTTATCTCATTAATCATTTATTTTAACCTCCATGGCCCATTTATCTTGTAAACCATATGTGGAGGTCAACAAATGCCCCCTAACAAATATGGTGTATGCATGGAGCGGATCGTGTTTGTTGCGAATAAGTTAACCTTGCTGATTTCCAAGAGATTTTCTTGGATGTCATGCTAAAGTTATAATTTCAACAACTTTTAATAGTGCTTGATCGCTGCCCTTTGATGAAAGTGAGTATAACTCTCAGGTTGGGCAAGCATTTGAATTTCATCGGTTCGACTGCAATAGCTCTTTGAACCGGTATTTGTTGTCATCAGTTCGATGATTTATACTTGATGTACTAGATGAAGAAGATGATTTGACTTGTCATCATCAACCTATCAAGAGAATTTGGAATGTCTTTGGTCCTATGCTTTATGCTTTGACGGACTTATTGAAGACTTCCCCCTAAGAGTTTAAAATTTATATTTTCCTTCTCACGGCTTTGTGCCCACTTGATGGAGTTGATGATTTATTACTGAGATGAGAATAGCTTCGGTCCTGTGCTTTGTGCTTTGACGGACTTATTGAAGATTCCATATCAAAATTTGAAATTTGTATTTTCTTCCTATCATGGCTTCATTCCTTAGCGGACTTGATGGAGTTAATAAGATGAGGATGCCTTCGGTCCTATGCTTTATGCTTTGACAGACTTGTTGAAGATTTCATCTCGATGATTTGTATCTTGTGACTCTTTTTATCCTGGCTTTATGTCTTGTTGGATTTGATAGAGGAGAGTCCTGAATTATCTTGAAGACTTATTAGACAATATGAAATTACCTTCTGCCCTAGCTTTCTGCTTTTATGGGCTTGTATAAGGATTCATGCTAATGACCTAGCTCTCAAAGCTTATGTTGGGTCAATGGAAAGAGTCATCAGTCCTACGCTTTGCATATGTAATGGGCATGTTGATGACAAAACTCCCTTAGTTCAGCTTTTAGCTTTGTATGAACATTAGGATGGCTTCTTCGGTCCTTTATTTTTGCATGATTGGACTTCTTGAAGAAGAATTTCTTGGTCTTTGCTTTACTTTAATAGACTTATTGAAGGAGTTAAGATTTCACATTTGTATATTTGATTCCAAACTCGGCTTAGTGCCTTCTTGAGTAAGGATATTTTTTTTGGAATTTTAAAATGACCTATGACCAATAAGATGATCTCCGTCCCAGTCACTTGAACTCACCAAGTTAGAGATTTGGGGATTTGGGCGCTCTTGTCTTTGAAAATGAGGAGGATCCCTACGGCCTTTGTGGTGTGTTGAGTAAGCAGTCGGCCTTCGGTATTTTGGTGTTGAGTCGACCTTATACAACCACTTAAGTCTTAGACTTAAGCAATTAATGGAGGATTTTACCATCGGGCTAACAAGATGGGGATCTCTTACTACTGTTAGCGACTCGGCCATATTTAGGTGTGTTGAGTCCGACCTTATACACCAACTCGAGCCTTTAGATTTGATGTGGAATGGGAAATGTATTTCCAACTTGGTTTGTTGAAGTTTACAGACTTGAAATTTTTCTTCTTTGGTCACTAAGACTTTTAAATTTGAGAATTTAAATACATAATTTTGAGTATGTGTATGGGGATCTCGGCACTAAGCACGATGTTAACCCAAGTACAAGAAGGGCCATGTGTCTTATAAGGAAAGCTTGACCTTTTATTATAAAAATTTTAAAAAAATGCCCCCTGTCTGACAGGAGATTTTTATTTTATTTTGAAAATGCATTTTTGTGTTACAAGAGAATTTCTAAAGAAAATTACACATGTGTTTAATGATGAAGACTTCAAGTACATAATTTATTTGATTACACTTTTATGTGTAATATTTCTTTAAATATTGACCATTGATTGGAGGCATTGGTAATTTACCTTTGAAGTCAATGAGCAGGTAGGCTCCCCCCTTAATATACTTTTTCAATAACAAAAAGGTCCTTCCCGGTTAGGTTCAAATTTACTTCCAATTTTGTGATGAGAGATAATTGATCTTCTCAACACTAGGACCAATTCCCCTTCCTGAAAAGCTCAAGGATGTATTGTATGATTCAATTCTTTAGACATCATTGCTCGATAGACTCCTAGATTTTGTTGAGCTTGGAGCATCGCTCTTCCATCATAGATGAGCATTCTCATCTTGGGTAAGATTTTGTTGAATAGCTACTTGGGCGAAGGTAGTTCAACTTAAGTGAAAAATTCTTCACCCCAAACACTAGGCATGGGGTAGACTTTGTAGGAGTCTTATAAGTAGTACGCTAAGCCCATAATGCTTCCACAAGCTTAGTATGCCACTCCCTTTTATTTCTTGTGAAAATTTTTCTAAGAAATTTGATTAGTGTTTTGTTAAAGGCCTCAGCCAAGCCATTTGCTCTCGAATTATAAATTAACGAATATCGTCAATCAATTTTATGTCGATCAGCAAACTTATAGACTTTAGTGCTTTTGAAGGCTAGCCCATTGTCTGAAATGATTCAGTGTGGCACACCAAATCTATAGGCAATGTTGTGAGTGAAGAAATTAGTCACCTTTTCAGCTGTGACTTCCTTGAATGGAGAGGCTTCTTCCCACTTAGAGAAATAATCTGGTCAAAGATGAAGCATGGCTAATGATGGTGGATCAATTGGTCCAATCATATCCATCCCCAAAGACTCAAATGACCAAGAAGCTATCATTGGATGCAATGGATTTGGGGTTATGAATTATGTTATCGTGGACCTGGCACTCATGGCATCTCTTGGCATGATCAATATAATATTTTACCATAGATGGCCAATAGTATCCCATTCTTTTAATTTTGAAAGCCATTTTAGGACTCGATTAATGTGCACCACAAAGTCCTTGATGAATTTCAACAATTACTTTGTTGGCTTCTTCTATTCCCAAACATTGAAGCCATATCTACTTGAAGGATCTACGATAAAGGGTATTGCCAACATAAGCATATAGTCAGTTTTTCAAGTCGTCAACTTATCAAGAGTCCTTCCTCAAGAAGGTCTCGCCTTCCTTCTCTACTATAAAAATTTCATTTTATAATTTTGGCATTTTTTCAAGTTGAAGCCTTTCTTCTTGAATGGCCTGAGGCTTGTCTTATTAACTTTGAGAAGAGATTTGTAAGGGAGTGTGAGGAGCAACATGAGCTTCATCTAGCTGATTTGTATTTGATGGCCTCTCTTCATGGACTTTAAACTTATTGCTCTAGGACGAGTACAAACACTAATTACTACGTAGTCTTCATCATCCATACTCGCCATTTCTTTAGCTAACTTAAGCTAGCTTTTGTTCTTAGCTCTTGAGACTCGAGTCATAATGACATTTGGAATTTGCTTCATGAGCTCGAGAACTCGTTTGTGATAATAGGCCAATTCAAGCTTGTTGATTTTGTAAAGGCCCAACACTTGATTAACGACGAGTTGAGAATTACAATAAATTTGCAAATTCTAGACTCCCATGGAATATCTTCCTCTAGACCTAGCCACCAACGCTTCGTATTCTGCTTCATTGTTGGTTCATGGTTGAGTTAATCCATAAGAGTGTCTCATTATACCACCTTCTGGTGTGATTAAAATAAGACCGATACCAGCTCGAGCCTTTGGGAGGATTGAGGGTTGAGTGTACTTGATGGATGAAGCTCCATCAAAATATAGTTCCCACATTTGTTATTTTTTTCATATATATGCATGATCTGCTCGTTAGGAAGATCATCATTAAGCGATGAATCTGTTGGGATGGGATGAGCAATAAGAAAATCTATTATAATTTGTCCCTTCACCGCATTCTAAGGAATATATGTGATATCAAATTGTAGTAGAAGGACAGCCCATCATACCAAGTGACCTATCAATGTTGGTCTTATCATCAAGAACTTCAACGGATCGATCCTTGAGATGAGGGTAATTTTATGAGATAGCATGTAATGACGTAGCTTTTGAGCAGCAAAAATTAATGCCAAATAATGCTTCTCAATTGGAGAATAACGCACTTTCACTCCTATTAGTCTTCGACTAATGTAGTACAGAGCATTCTCCTTTCCCTCCTCATTATGCTGTGCCAACAAAGCACCTAGAGATTCTTCCGTTGTGTGTACAAGATGAGAGGCTTTCTGGATGCAAGAATGTGGATTCACAGATATCTCTTGATACTATCAAGGCCTCTTGACATTCTTCTTCATCCCATTTGAAAAGGAGTATCCTTCTTCATTAGTTTTGTAAAAGGTTGACATCTACGATGATATAAATCTTCTAATAAATGCAAGATGTCCTTGTATGGAAGGAGTTGATTAAGAGCTTGAGGAGGCATTTCAACAATCACTTTTATTTTGTTTGGATCGATTTCAATCCCTCTGCAATGCACGACATATCCAAGGAAACTTCTCCTAGGAGGCTCCAAAGGCACTTGAGAGGATTCATCTTGAGGTCATATTTCTAATTCTTTCAATGACAATCCTTAAATCACCGAGATGATCTTTGCGTTCTATACTCTTGACAATGAGGTCATCAACATAGCACTCTACTTTTTTATGAATCAACTCATCAAAGATTCATATAGCTCTTTGGTATGTAGCTCCATTCTTCAAGTCAAGGGCATGATGTAGTATATATGTCGACAAGGCCCTAAAGGAGGTGTGCTTCTCATCTTCAAGAGCCATTTTGATTTGATTGTAACCTGATGATCCATCCATAAAATGAGAACATATCATGGTTTGAAGTGTTATCCACTAATAGTTCTGATACAGGGAGCAAAAAATCATCCTTTAGGCATGCTTTGTTTAAGTCCCTAAAGTCGATATAGATATGAATCTAACCATTCTTTTTCTTTACTGGAACAATATTAGCTATCCAGTTAGCATATTTTTCTTATTGAATGAAATCAGCTTCAATGAGCTTCTTGGTTTTGCAACTACCTGTTCTTCAACCTCCAATCTCATTCGCCTAGAGGCTTGCTTGACTGGTGTTGCATCTGGCTTAATTGCTAATTTGTGAACTGCTACATCAGGGGATAAGCCTGGCATTTCAACATATGTCCAAGCAAAGCAATCCCTGAATTCACAGAGCAAGATTTTTAACTCCTCCACTTTATCTTCAGGAAGTAAATCGATGAACGCTTCAGGCTAAGATCTTTCTCATTTTTCCCAGATTAATTTCTCGAGAAGAAATGCGGCATCTTGATATATTTTGATTTCATGCATCGCAAAAGGTTGCATATCACCCATGATTTTGCATTCTTCGCCATTCTTTGAATATTTCACACATTGATGCAATGTAGATGGGATAATGTCATACTTATGAAGTCATGGTTAGCTCAGCAGAGGCCTAAATGAAGTGTCTACATCGATCACATGAATTTTGGCTTCTATGTTTAGGTCTCAAAATTTAAGAGGGAGGATGAATGCCCCAATAATTTTATGTCCCTTCTCATTGAAACCTTGAACCAGAACTTTATCTCATCCCAGATGTTGTATATCTAGAGATAGCCACTTAAGGGTCCTCAGGTTCATAAGATTCACGGAGGAACCGGGATCAATTAAAATCTATGGTATCATAACTTCATCACTTTCAGCTGTAACATACATAGAACGATTATGCTTTACAGTTCCAAGCATAAGATTTTCTTCTAAAAATGTGATGGCCAGAGGATCTTGAACATGCAAGGTCTCCATTAGACAACGCTCAATAAAATATGCTTCGCAATTCTCTGACTCTTTGAGAGCTTCAATTAAGGTGTTACCGAGATCTTCTGACATCAGAAGTGCTTCGTATACACTAAGTTGTGCCAAAATTTTTCTTAGGTGGGGTAGAATGTTGTAGTCGATCCCTTTATTTGATGAAGGCTTCTTATTTGAATCCTTAGGGATGACTTTTTCATTGATTTTAATTTCTTTCCCTTTATCTTTATTTATTAGCTCTTTTCTCTGTTGAGATGGTAGCACTTGACCACTTCACTTTGCTTGAGCTACTTCCTTCATCGAATCTTTAGATGATTTCGGTTGCTTATCTACTTACTTTCAATGATGGCTAGAATATTTAGAATCACTACCCAATTTTATATTTTTCATGTATGCTGACATTAAGAACTCTAATTCATCTTCATTTGGAAAATAGAGTTCCTCTAAGCTGTTATCAGCTTCATGTACCATCAAGCAAGATTCAGTGGAGAGTTCTTCAACTTCTTCCCTTGCTTCTTCATTTTTCTGAAGATTAGTAATGAATTCAACAAGTGTGATGGGTCATCTTGCTGGTTGTATGTAATCATCCATATTGTTGATGATCCATTGCATTGGTATGTGATCACCCATGTTGATGGTCTTTTGCGTTACAGTCTTTTTCTTTAATGTATTCTTTCGTTTGGCTGACTTCTTGGCCTTCCCTTGTGGTATTTGGCTAGGCTGTCTTTCATGAGATGAACTAGCCTTTTCATAACTTAGGTTTTATTTTAACTCAATACGAGCTCAAGTGGTGATTTCACTTTGAATACACAACGCCTTCCAATTGTTTCAAATTTTTTACTCTTTTTTAGAGGCTGCACACATCCTTCATCATCAACCACTTTCTCCTTATCTTTATCTTTGCTTGATTGCATTGGAGATGAGGTGATTACTTTTGTAGACTCTTTCTTCATACGCACCAATACATTATCTGGTAGCGTGAATTCTCCATTTTTATACTTTCTCTCTAGCCAATCCTTGAATATGTAGCAATCTTTAATGGGATGGCTAAGTACCCGATGGTATGGGCAATAATTAAGATTATCAGATTGTCTGGGTGCTTCAGGTCTTTTACACTCTAGTAACTGGAGACCTATATCTTTCTTGAATGAGTTGAAATGCGTTTTACCCTTCTTTGGATCTGGAGCTTTTCCTCTTTTGGATTTCTCTTGGTGGCTATCATAGCGTGATAAATTGAATTTCTCAAATTTAGCCATCCTATCAAGCAGCTCTTGAAATGTGGTAATTGAATCCATGCAAAGATAAGGCTCATCTTTATCGCAATGTTGTCCATCGGAGAATTGCATTCCCCTCTTATTGTTCACATTTCATACTTTCTATTTAGCATGATATATCTTATTGATTCGTCTTTCTTCCTCTTCTCAGAGAGAGATCGCAATAGTTATCTTTTTCTCGGCGAACCTTTAACGAACATTATTTTTTATGTTCGACAAAAGTCTTGACTGAGTCATTTGGCAACTCAACATACCATTTGAAAGCAGTCAAAGTTAAGCGACAAGCGATAATGCATCATACCCCACGTGTTACCGCGGGATGCTTTGGCGGGCTAGATCTTTGCTTGGGATTGTCATTTTTATCAAATAGATTAAACTTCGGCATTGAATATCTTTTTGAGTATGGAATTTGATCATACTCTGCGGGATATGGGCGACCCTTGCTCACCAATTTTTTCTTCATATGTATTTCTTTGACCCTCATTCAAGATAATATCGAGTTGAGAGGTTGTCACGACGGATGTGCTTTGTACATTGCGAGGTTCTTGAGCTAACTTGTTTACTTCAACCCTCACTTGAGGCTAACTCGAAGCATGTGAGATTATTTTGGAGGATTGTCATGGGCACTGCTAGAGGCCTGATGATTATTTGGTGGGATGACTGTTGGACCTATCACAATATTTCTTTGCATCATCATTTCGCTCATTTTCGTATTCAACTAAGTGATTTTTTTTATCTTTGGCTTTCATTTGGCATTGAATTTGTCTCTACGCCTCTGCCAAAGTGGTTGTATCTGCGAAGGTGGAATTTCTTCCCTTTCTCCTTCTTCTTCTTCTTCTTATTATTCCTCTCCTGAAGAGTCAAAGGATGCTTTCTCTATTTGAACATTTTGTTGTTCTTCAGGTTGAGGGGGAGGTGTTGTTGTACCACACCTATGTTGATATTGGTGCACACCAAATGGTTCGCCAACTTGTTGTACCATGTATACTATTTTGATAATTGTTGCATTCTCCTCTTTCTCTTCATCCCCTTGGACATGAATTTTTGATCGTCGTATCCAATGGACTTCTGATTCCAAGTGTGGAATCGAGACTTCTTCAATTAGAGGGCTTCGATTGAAGCTAACCTCCTCTCAATGAGATGGAGTTGATTGGCGACGAGATCCCTTGGAGGATTCTCCAAGTTGTCTACCGTTGGATACTTTATCATTTAGGGCCTTCTTTTTAGGCTCCCATCACTGATAACTTTGAGTTAGGGTGGATCTCTGGGAATACACACCATATGTCACGCCGTATTTTTTTCTAAGATAATTTCTTTTTAAGGCCTAGGCCTCCATGTTCGCTTACCTTTCCACCGGGACCTTTCAGTGATGGGATCCTGGACACATGGTCCAAGTATCACACCCCGATGCACACCGCATGGGACATGGATTGGTTGGTGTCCTGCAGAAATTATGGGATGAGATCTCCTTGGAGGAGCAGTCCTAGCATCCTTAATAATAGGACCCTGATACCTTCTTTTTATCAGTCCTCTCTCCTTAGCAACTTGGAAGACCCAATGCACTCTTGCAGATATGATTTCGGGTTTCCTCATTGGAGGAGCTAGAGTCTGATGATGTCGGGTCCAAAAGGACTACTTGATTTGACCAATAGAGTTATTTTGTTTTACCCACTTAAAGTTTTCAAACTGATTGTAGGTAAAAACACTCACTGCTGGTTCCCTTGTAGGTTGTGCAGCTAGCTGCACAGGAAGTAACTATTGAACATGCAGCTCAAGACTTCTTTTTCTTCTTTGCCTCCAGCTAAGCTTGCTTCCAAATGAAGAAGCTTCAGCATCATGCCTCCCTAGGGCAAAGGGTTCAGCTGGTAGGATTGTGTTATTTTGAGGGACTAAGGAGACAGTCCTCCCAGTAACAATCCTCTTCATGATTGGTCTGAGCTTAAGCCTCTCAAGAAGTTTCTTTTGAGGTGCCCAGCTGATAGGGGTCACGACCTCGTGAATCTTTAAAGATTGTTGCACATGGTGTGCAGAACGAGTACGGACTTGAGGTTGAGGCTAACTTGCTCTTGATTGAGATAGGCGGAAATTAATGCTACCAAAGGGATGGTAGCCCGTACTTCCGACAATGATGGCATTTGCTAAGCTGATGTTAGCGCCATCTCTGAGAGTGACAGTGACAGATGTGTTCTGGAGAGCCATTTTGGAGGTGTTTCAAAGGTTTGAAAATAGTTATACTATTATCTTTCTTCCAAAAATATGGGTACAATAAGACAGAACATACTAAGCACATGCACTAAATAAAATCTAAAAGGGCTTAAGACTTTATTTATAAATTTTTTAAGTCTTTGCTTTTGACTTATCATTTAACATTTCATTTTTATTTATTATTTCACACTTTTTTATATATACTCCACTGCAATTATAACTTAGATTTGACTAGCCAAAGATGGAAAGAAAACATCCCAGTCGCCAGAAATCAGGGATCAAAATTTTCCCGACCTCTTTTGGATAAAGAAGAGTTATTTGTGTCGGTGAAAATTTCAGAAGGTGAAAATTTTAGAAGGCAGATGAATAATAAATAAGATACTACTCAGAGATTTCATTCTAATTTGGTGATAACTTTTAAATCGGTTCAAGTTTCCGGCAAGCCATATAGTTAATTAACCTCTCAATCTTGAGAGCACTTTCGATTAAAATTTGTCAATGAATCATTAAATACAGTATAATAGCGATTGAGTGGAGTTTAGAATTTATGAAATTTATTATTTTAATTTAAAACTTTTGGTGGGGGGAACGATGATGCACCTGACAAAGATCCCATGGTTCTCATCCCGCTATCCGGTCCCATCCGCTAGTTAGAGGTAGTCGACCCAACCTAACGAGGATCTTGTTAGCAACACATGGGTTACATCATCCAAGGTGTCCTTGTAGACCTGGGGTGGAGTTTGTCTAAGGGGATAAATATAAGTCAACATTAGCTAACATAGGGCTTTTTGCCCAACCAAATACATTCTATATTTCACATCTCAAAGAGAAAAGCCATTGGGGAGCATACGGGTTGTGGTTGTGACCATAATTTAGTTATGTCATATCACGAAGAACCACCCGGTCAGAGGGCTCTGGTCATAACCGTCATTTATGTGGTATCATTTTCAAAATCACAGGCAGGACATGCCACGCGTCATACGCTTAAGATTATTTAAGTGTGAATATAGTTATGAATTTGATTTTACATGGGCTCTTTGTGAGCAAAATTTTTCTTAATTTTTCACCCCCAGATAAACAATTACAGAGGGGTGGATTGATTTTATGTTTTAATTTAAAAAATTAATTTCATTTCATTTATATTTTATTATTTTATTTGAACCATTTTATGATTAATTTAGATTTGAATATATGATCATTGATTATTTGAATTTTAATAGTAATTACCTTTCTCGATCATAGGATTCATATTGATTAATAGACCTTGTCTACTCTGCCTATTTGAATCTATAGAGTCTTTAATTACATTTTTTGTGGAGTATTTTATTTTCTATGATTTTTAAAAAAAATTAGATTTTTTGTAATTTTTAAAATACAAAAAAAATCAAGAATTTTCATTTTAAATAGTCAGTGCCACATGGTGCTAACGTGGCATGTTTGTCACATTGTGCGACGTCCTTGGACTAGCTGGATCCACACAGATCCAACTCAAAAAAAATTAGCCATGCGGGATTCATTATGATCGTCTGATCTTCAATCGACCCATCATAATTTCACCCGTAGATCCTATTTATGACTTAATCAAAAGGTTCAACTAAATCACAACCATCCGTTCTAAATAGAAGGAACATACGATAAAGATTCTATCTCCTCCATCAACGATAAAAGCTGAGTGTCATTTATCAAATCAAAGCAATTTTTGGCTATCTAGGCGGCAAAATTGTTCTCTTTTTATTACATAATAATCATGGATCAATTTGCAATTGATCCATATAATTTGATCTTGATGTAGATCAAATTTGTTTCATAAAGGACCAACACGCAATAGGGTGGTGATAGGTTTGAACCCATGCTTCACCGACATCATTCCTCGGCGCCACCATGCTTCAAGCACCTTCACCATGATGAGGTGAAGCTGTGCATGAGATTTGGAGTCTCACTCCCCTCTAAATTGGTGTAGAGACCAAAGCTTGTGCTTGCCATCAGATTTTATCGAACTTTGGCTCGTTGGCAGTGGGGAACTCTAGTGAACATTGATTTGAGGTCACCTCCATCGAAGGAATGTGTAGAAAGCTTCAATTGGGCTTAAGGATGCCATTTTCCTCTTTTTTTCATATGTGGCTAAGAGCTTATATCCTTCTTGTGCCAATCGTGGTCAATCTCTTGGATGTTGGTGGTGAGAGGCTTGAGTAAGGCTTCAAGTAAGTCCCTCTTCAAGTTAGGAGCATGTAGAAATGATTGAATTCATGAGCAAAGTTTCTATCCTCTTTCCATATATGGCCAAGAGCCATATGTAGAAGTTTAGGGTGGCTTGAATCTAGCCACTGGTGGTGAGAGCTCCAACTGAGGGGTTGGTTTGGCCTCTCTTCACCTTGTGAGTGTATTGGATTAAATAATCTGAGGAGAGGAAGTCACCTTCCTCTCTTTTCTCTTTAGCCATGAGCCTCTTCCATGGAGGAGGAAAGATGGATTTTGCTATTTTTTTATTGACACCCTTGGAGTATCTCCAAGGGGTGTTCAACTGGATTAGCCCAAATAAGTTAGAATAAAGGGATGGATGAGGTATGGAAGAGAGAAATGCTATTTTGTTTCTTTGGATTTCCCATCTTCTTGCCATGGCTACACCTCATCCCTTATGATGTCACCTCAAAGACCTCTCTTGGCTTTGGAACCACCACAACACTCCTTTTGGTTGGTGGTTGGTTGGCCAAATCAAACAAAGATGAATCATGGGTCAAACTCAACTCCATTTGAGTTGGATTTGGAGGTTGAACCTATTTGAATGCCATTGGGATTTAAATTGATTTAAAGAGATTTAATTGTATTTCTTTTGATTAATAGGTTTTAAATTTGAGTTCAAATCATTCTTAATTGTCTACTATATAATTTGGAGATCAATTACTCCATGCCATGTGAGGGTTAATGTGATTTGAAGTAAGTTTAGCTCTTTTGACCTAAATAGGTCAAGTTGAATTCTTTAATTTGAATGATCTTTTGAAATTTAAATTTATATTTAATTATATTTATTTGATGATTTATGATGTTTTAAATTGATTGATTTTCTTTGATTTTATTTTAGCTTGACCCTTTTTGACTTAAATGGGTTAAGTTGAGTTCAAATGACCAATTTGACTCATTAAGATTTGTTTAGACTCCAATCATGTTTAATAACATGTGTAGAATGATTTGGAGTGATTAATTTCATTTGGTTTGAAATTGATTTCAATTTTGACCCATTTAACTCAAATTGGTCTTATTGGGTTAAGTTAGGCTCATTTGGGTCAAATGACTAGATTGGTCGATTAGGTCTAATGATTGGTTGTATTGTGTTTAATGATGATTTCTAAATAATTTTGGGTATTTTATTTAGATTAATTTTAATTTAATTTAGATTTTAGTTTTATAAGGTTCATTTTGATTTATTTAGATCAAGTGATTTAATTAGCCTAAGTAAGACCTTATTGGGTTGAGATTCATTTGATTTTTGTTTAAACATATTCATTTTATGATTCTAAATCTCTAGAGTGACTTAATTTGGTCAAATTTTAGTGGGTTTATCTTTGACCTGGTGGGATCCACATTAGTCAACTTTTTATTAAATGGTTGAGCATCTTTGACCTTCATTTGGATTTAGTTTTAGGTTCATTTGTATTCATGCATTGAATTTATACTTTTTATTTGATTTAATTTCAATTTACTTTAATTTCTTTGAGTTTAGGTGATTTTGAGCTTACATAGGATAATTGGGTTAACCACTCCAATTATCTTGTTTTAAACTCAAATGGATTTAGATTTCAATTGGAATGTGTTTGATTCAATTGTTTGTTTATATTTAAGTTTGGGTTAAGTTCACCTAATCCTATTAGGTTAGGTCAAAGCCTAGAAGGATTCACTAGGTCACCAAGTATAGTGCCCTAAATGTCTAATCAGGAGGCTCCTAATATAATATTAGTGTCTTAATTACTAATTTAGGGATGATATTAACTTCATCCAAAAATGAGGTCAATAGTCATAATACAAGATGGTGGAGAATCTACTATTAGTTGCAAATTGGAGATGATTTAAAGGCACCATTGGATTAAAGTGATGGATCTCAAATCATAAATTTAGTAATTCGTATATACTTTCTTGATTGTCAAAGTTTTAGCATGCTTTTTAGAACTAATGGCATTATAAACAACTTTCAAGTGAACATCAAAGCTTCAAAAAAAATCCCGAGTCATAGTAATTTATTCATATTAAGATGCCTTTGGAGAGTTTGAGTAACATTATGCTAGATGGCTACTTTTTTGAGATTAAGAAATTGGAATCATCACATTTATGCTTAAGCATGAGTAGAGTGGGGAACGAACAAGTGATTTTCTTAGGTACCTCATCAAAGTGAATAAATGGTGAAGAAAAATTTGATATACTCTGAGGAAAATTAACAATAACTTGGAGCATATGTATATATTATCACTCTCATAAATGAGGTTATGGACGTCACATGAACAAGATTGTGATAATATTCTTAGATCAGTGATGATAATTATAGTTGAGCACCCACACTACAAACAAAACTTATAAAGTGGTATCATGAGTCGCACATTACATTTTCCTGTAGTAGACATGATTGTTCTTTTAAGAGGATTTATGTTAGCTTCAAGGCTTCTATTGATGGTTTTTTAGCAAGTTACATGCATTTAATTAATCTTGATGCCTATCATTTAAAGTCAAAGTATCTAGATGTTCTACTATCTACAAATTCACTAGATGGTAACAATCAACTATTTACCTTAGCCATTTATGGTAGTTAACATGCACATAAAGTTTAAGTTTGATGATTGAATGAATGAGTTGCTCAATGGGTGCCCACAAGTTCACTCTTATTTAGTTGCCTTGCCTTATAAATAGTCAAGAAGTAATTTGTATATGAAATTAAAACTATAATATAAATAACATGATTGAATCATTCAACTCATTGATTAAGTAATTATTGACATGATTTACACAACCATAGTGAAGCTTATGGAACAAAGGATAGAATGAAAAACAATTACATCTACATGGAAAGGGGGGTCAGTGCCATATGGTAAGAAAAACATTAGGGATATATCAACTATGATGGAGCAGTTTATTACATGGATACCAACTCTATATATGGCTTTGATTGACCACTGCTATGAAAGACATGAAGTGGATATTGAAAGTACAAATTGTTACAGAGTATGGCAAAGAACTGAGCTACCATGCATTCTTGTAGCTTCATTTCTGGAAATTAAAGAGCATCCTTGATGGCATATTTATGTTGATGAGAGCTACAATATTAATAGTTATTAATGAACAATGCAAAACTTCAACTTACTTATATAAGTTAGTTTGTTTTTTTATGCTTCTAATTTTATTTTGTTATTGCAAGTTGATGGCCTCACTTTTAATGAGGTTGATAATCATTCTCTTAGTCCTAGGATTTGATATAGGCACTAAGATTTTTCTCACTTAGGGTTATAACACTTCTAGTGACTAAGAGAACACCAACCTAAAGTCTAGAAGACTCACAAGGCACAACCTTAGGATTAAACCTAGACTTGGACTAGGTGAGACCAATGAACCTACATAAACTAAACCCATATATAAAACCCAATTGATTGTATGACATTCAAAATACCAAACTTATCCAAACAATTAGTTTTCAATCTAGCCAATTGGTTAAGGTGACCCAATTAGACTCATTTGAGCCTAAAGGGGATAAATCTAAAATTTATGCAAATCACCTAAAATTAAACCTACTCAAATCCACCGAAACATTGATTAAATTGGTTGAAGCCTTATTAAGACTCAATTTGACCAATTGACTCATTTAGCCCAAATTGACCCAATTAAATCATGTAGGGCCAAAATTAAATCAAAATTGATCTAAGCCAGATTAAGTCATTCCAGAGCTTTGCAATTGCTAATTATTCAATTGAACATCCCTCATGTTCAATTATAATCTAATTTGACCCAATTAGGCTAGAAATCACTTCAACCCAAATAAAATCATATCAATCCTTATAATCACATCTAAATGAACAATTAATCATATTTCAACTCCCAATTGATGCCAAATAGGTCAATTAAGCTAGTTGATTCAATTAACCTCATTTGATCAAATTGACCTAAATGGTCAAATTGAACCAAATCATGATTCAACCTAAATTAGATCAAACCAATTATTACAATCAATCATAAAATGACTATTGATCATCACCCAACACCCAATTGAGCCTAATTAAGCCAATTTAACCCATCAAGCAAATTTAACCCAATTTAGCCTAAAGGACCAATTGAACTAAACTTTGATTCAACCTAAATTGGATCAAATCAAAGCATACAATCACCTCTTAATTGATAATCAAACAT
Source organism: Cymbidium sinense (assembly GCA_021442155.1). NCBI lineage: Eukaryota > Viridiplantae > Streptophyta > Magnoliopsida > Asparagales > Orchidaceae > Cymbidium > Cymbidium sinense. The sequence goes on from CM038220.1 coordinate 147,506,701, forward strand.
GATCCAACCCTCATGTTCACCTAATTTGGCTAATTTGACCAAATTGGTCAACTTGGCCCATTTGGCTTATTTGAATCTATATGAGTCAAATTCAAATATACTCCAAGTTGAATCAAACTAATTTCACCAACACATTCTAAATAATCAATTAAACATAACCTAATAGTCCATTGGCCCCAATTTGGTCAATTGGTCAACCTAACTCAATTGTACCCAAATTTATATATAAGAGTCCAGATGAATAAAACTAAGTCCAAACTCAATCAAACTTGGCATATCTCATTCTTAGACCCCCCATGACCTGTCCAAGTGAGCTTAACCCATAGTGAACTTAGTTCAGCCCAAACTAAGTGAACCAAGAATTCTAAATAAAATAAAATCCCAAAAATAGGAAAGCCCAACCCCTTTCTTGACCAAAGCAACCTCCTTAACAAGCCTTGAGTTCACCCTAATTAAGCCAAGCTAACCCAAGACTGGCTTTCTCATCCATTGACCAAAGTGAAGTCCCTTTCACTTTGGAGAGCCCTTGGTTCACCATGGGCTATCCACTTCACCATTAGCCACCAAACGCCTCCAGCCATTAGAGGAGGTGATCCCTTGGTTCACCAACCATGGGCTATCCAATTCACCATTGACCACCAAACTCATTTAGCCATTGGAGGAGGTCCACCTCATCAGTCCAAAGCTAATTTTAGCCTTCCCACTACTTGGATGGCCGACATGGACTGAACCCACCAAAAATGGTCATTTACATGGCGAGGAGGACACCTGATCACCCATTTAAACATCACACACACCTTCATTCCAACCCCAAAGCTAGTCCCGATTCCTAAAGCTCCTTATGCATCATATTATTGGTGAGACCAAATCTCATCTCAGCCTAAACTTCCCAAACGCCCAAACTCACCAAACACATTTGAATTAAGCTTCCTAACACCTTCCTTACACGAGGCGTGTTAAAATAAATTGACCACTTGATTCGAGCATGAAAAAACCATTTAGACCAACTCCAATGAGTTCACAGTGGTGCATGTGTGGGGAAAATTTATGATATCACATAGATTTTATGAATTTCTTATTTAGGTAAACAAATATGTCATTAAAAATAAATATATTTTCTTAAAAGATAACTATATTATCTTAAATAGATTCAATTACCTAATAATGACTCATAAGGCTAATGGGTTTCTTAAACTACATGAAAAAGTAGAACAAAGTTTATTTTATGCTGGGTTTGTAGTTTTTTATAAGGGCAAGCCTATAGTTAATTACATCTTAGGAATGAGGAATCTCTTCTTAAGAATCGATTAAAAAATAGACTTTTATTTCTATGAATTTCAAAGCTTGTTCAAAGGATTGATATTTAAAATTTTAATAGGGAATGCTTCAAAGGGAAAAGTTCTTTTCTAAGCCCAATAGAGATTAAATAGAAAACACCTATAGCTACTAGAATACTTAGTAGGCATTTTAACTATCCTATCATTGGGCTTTACATTTTTGAAATTGAATTTATTGAAGTTTTGAGTTGATATTTTATTAGAATTTTAAGACTTAAATTCTAATAGCATAAGATTGTAGAAATGCTTAGTGGTTGAAAACTTACTCCAACAATATGCTTTAGAACTAAGTCTATAATGTTTCTAGCATTAGTTAAAAGTTTGACCTAATGTAAATTTTCTAAGAATTATCGATCTTTTTCTATTAAAGAAAAATGATCCTATCCCTGACTCTTTTGGACTTATAACTCATTTGAAAGGGTTGCTAGCTACCACAACCTAAGCAATATTAAAAACCATAAGTCTGATCTTATATATGTAAGATGGTTGGATTATTGCATTTATGAAGGAAGTTAAGAACCTAACTCACTCATAACCTAAGATAATATTTGGTATGTTATGCACCTAACTAATACAACAAATTTCATTTTTTTTATGTATTTTGAACTCATAATTTATTTTAAAGGCCTTGAGTATGTAATTCATGCCTACAATGAGATGTAGAAAATGATCATGGGATAAATCAAAATAAGAAGACATACTTCCCCAAGATGGGTGGTCATCCTCAAAGGTCAAATGCCCCCCTTATGTGAAAAGGGTGAAGCGCTCAATTCAAGAAGTGCAGACAATATTCTCTCATGGTTCGCAATATCTAATTGTTTATAATTACTTTTAAGTTATACTAGGGCTTTTAATTTAAGTAAAGTTATAAATTTATATTTTATGTTTGAGTTGTTTAAATTTTGTGGTAGAAAATTTTAATTTTTTTTCTAAGAGTCTAACATTTCCATGCAACATATCACAAAGCACACCACAAAAAACCTAGAAAACACATGCATTTTTATTATACGTACCAAAATAAATCAAGCCAAATTAAGTTAAAAAAGCTGGCCAATGTGGTGGGTACCACTACACCCCAAAAGAAAGAAAAAAAATGGGCAGTTAAGATCTACCCTTATATATAGCTCAGTTTAGAATTAAAAGTTTTTGATTTATGGGGATCTTTATCGAGGATCGTTAACTTCTTTAGGGACCTCCACGGAACTTCACAAGGGACCACCAACTGGTAAAGTTAGCTCCTACTATTCCTAGATCCCAAGATCTAATGTAATTCTAGGCTCAAATTTCATTTTAAAATTCTAAAATAAATTTCTAATCTTTGTAAAATAATCATTGGGAAATACACACAGCATACCATCAATTTATATTTCAAACATACGAGTTTAGCATTAACTACTTGCCAAGCCCACTTGTCTTTTGGCAAAGGGACTAAAATAGCACCTGCAAGCAAACATCATTTATTTTATTTTTATTATAGATGTCCCTTTAAACATAGCTCCTTATAGAAAATAACATTAGCTTAAAAAGAATGTCACAACATCTAGACTAGCGGCCAAATAATTTTAGCCATCTAGTCAAAAACATTACACCACAAAGTAAGAAAAAACACCACATCATTTCACATCACAAAATATCGACATAACCAATTCTAGGTTTGGTGACCTAATAATCTAATGTGTGAAAGAAGGGCTTATAGGATATGAACTAGGCTTTATTTCATTTTGGATTTAGTTTAAGTCCAAAGTTTTGTTCAATTTACTATTGGATGGTTTCAATTTAATTGATTTAATTGATTTAGGATTTTATTTCATTTTTAAGTTTATTTTTATGTTAAGGTAAAATTTAAGTTTTAAAGAATGTAGAATAAAATAAATTCATTTTTGGGTGGAACCCATTTTATTCAATGTCCTAATCTTAGTAGAATGAGATTTCCATCTGAAGATGAAAATCCATTCTAAGGGTCACTCTAAGATTCTAAGTATTTTAATTAATCTCTTTTGAATTTATTTGAAGAATTTGTTTGAATTTAAATTTAATTGATGTTTATGTGATTTGATTAGGATTTAAATTCTTAATTATTATTTAGTTCTTAAATTTCATCTTGGGTTTATGAAAAGTTGTTTAAATATTCTTTATTCTTTTTCATTTGAGTTTTTTGTTCAAATTGATTAATGCATCTTGACTTAACCAATTAAAAATTTAGATTTTATTGAATTTTATTTATTTGATTGAATGTCATTTGATTTGATTAAGATTTTCAAAAGTTAAATTTATTAAATTTAATTAATTTTATTTATTTTGATTGTTTATTTTAAGTTTATTAAGTTTCAATTTAATTTATCTTAATTCATTGTTTACTTTCTTTCTTTAGATTTTCATTAAATTTTATATGATTTTTGTTATTTAATTAGTTAAGGTGAACATAATCCATCTTGCATACATCATATTGGAATCATAGTTTTATAATCGCTTATGTGGTGTTAGCAAACCCTTTTGGCGGGGAGTAAGTTCTAAAGAATTGGAATAGGTTTATTTTATCAAGTAAGAGAACGAATCGATAATTTCAAAATCCATTAAATTAGACTAGGTTGAATCTCTGACTTATGTTGGAAGTGATTTTAGACTTATGTTCTTGTGGTGTTTTAATTTGGAGGTTGTGCGGACACCAAATCTTAAGAGGTACTTATTGAAGTGATCAAGTGCAACATTAAGAAATATGTACTATCTCAAAAGATAGAACAACACCCCTACATGGACCTAATCACCTAATATGGACTTCTAAGGCATTATGGGTCTTTGAGTGTATCAGAGAACTTTCCCTAATTTATATGGAGAAGTGAAGCAGGATTTATTTTATGTTGGGTTCTTAAGTTCCTGTGGAGGCAAGCCTCCATAGTTAATTACATTCTAGGAAATGAAATTTTCTAAGAACACTCTTGATTAAAGTAGCCAATTATTATCTCCAAAGATTTCAAGGTTAAGACTATCAAAAGATTAGTTATTTCAGAAAGTTAAATAGGATTGTTTGATTAGAGAGACTTATTTTAGAATCCAAACGAAGATAAATATAAAATGCTCATGATACAGAGAAGCCTAGTGAGCATTCTAACTTATCCTATGGTGAGGCTTTATATGTTTGAAAGTGAAAAGATTTGTTTTGTTTGAGTTAAAATTTTGTTAGATTGCTAGGGCTTATAATCCACTAACACAAGATTATGAAAATGCATAAGAGGTGAGAATTTATGCTCGTAGCTTAAAGAAAATAAGCAACCTCAAATCCTAAATCGAGGGATCTTTAGCACAAGATAGAGAACGACCTAAATCTAAGTGGGAGAGAACATAAGGGTCTACCTTCATAAGAGAGGATAAACTTGTTCGACCATTCTGGACTTACAACTGCCTATGGTGGCCACCAGCTAATGTCCTACGATTCAAAATCATGTAGCCCAGTCATATGAAATTGCAAGATGGTTAAGCTTTTCATTTAATTTGGGAAGAGACTAGAGTCCTAAACTCACTCCCTAAGAGACTAGAACATGACTATCATGAGTAAATGATTTAGTCTAAAATGCAAAATTTTATAATTTTTATATTATTTTGACACATTCATTTGGAAAAATGCTTTAGGATATTTTATGCCTAAATGCATGATAAAATTTGGTTATTAGCCAAATAAAAAGAGAAAGAGGAAAATCTCCATCATAAGGGGTTGTTATCATAGGTCAAGCAGTCCCTAAAGTGCTGAATTAGAGGCCCTCATTTTTGCGAGTGGTATAATATGATATACATGATGTTAAGCATACAATATATACCTAAGGGGTTGCTAAATCTTTTAATTATATTTATTACAACCTAGGCTTTAAAATGAGGTTGAAGGTTATTTTAGATTTTAGTTATGAGTTATTAATTTGGTAAAAAAATTAATTTCATCCTAAGAGCCTACCACATCCAGGCTACACATTCAAACATCAATCACTAAGAAACTATAAAATTCATGTTGTTCTAGTGCATAAGCTAAACACAACAATAATTATTTTATATACTGCATTTAAAGAATAAAAGGCTAGTACAGCCGGGTACCGTCATACACCCCCTAAAAGAGAAAAGTTAGGTAGCCAAGCTCTACCCTTATACAACCCAAAATTACAAAATAATATTACAATTGAAATCAAATACATGCTATGGGGGTCTTAATTTTGTCATTTCTTCATTTTGTTTCTTCCTTCTCTTAATTTGATTTGCTCCAAGGCATCACAGGCACCATATGACTAAGCCTTATAATCACTGCTCATCCTAATCCCCATAGCACTACTCCTAATTTGTATTACAAAATTATATTTTATAAAAAAAAGTAAATCTCACTACACCAGAAGAAAGATATTAGCTAAACATACATACAAACCCAAGCAATTATATTTCATAAGTTGGACTTAGCACCCTACACATAGGTAACCAAACCCACCAGTCTTAATATAGATTATGCTTAGGGGAATAAGCAACCTGCAAGCCAAACATTTATATTTATCTTCGAGCGGCTCCTTAAGTACAATCCCCTACAGAAAATAATATTAGGCTATCAACGGCCTAACATCCAGTCTATGATCCACATTCCTAACATCCAATTTAAAATATTATATTATAAAATAAAACACATCACCATTTCATGCATCGTCCTAACTTAAAGCTAGAAGTGGTGACTTAGCCTTCTAATGTATGTGCTTAAGCATTATATGGTATGTCTTAGCTAGGCATTTGAATTTTGATTTTCTAAGATATAAAAAGTTTAAGTTAACATGATTGACAATTTGATTTTAAGTTGTTTAGAGGTTGCAAATTTTAATTTATATTTTATTTTATTTCATTTGATTTACACTTAGCATCTAAGTGTTATAAAGAGAAGAAAGGGGCTTAACTTCCTTCATCCCTACCCTAAGTCATTTTCTAAAAGCACATTTTTTTAATGATTTAGTTTCTTTTGGTGAATGATTTATTAGTCTTAAGTTTAGGTTAACCTTAAGGACTCTATTCAACATGAAATGCATCTTAAGATTAATGTGATTGAATTACCATCACATAGAATATGTTAAACCATTTCTTTTCATCACCCATAAGATGCATATTGATTTAACACTTAGTATATGTACACATGCAATACATTTTGACATACTTAAATGATTATGAATACATATATTTTTAATAGAAATGGGGACTTACATCTTCCAATCAAATACACACACACATGTACAAAAGATGTAAGCAAGTACGTGCCATTATTTAAACTAGGGAAGTGAGATAATCAAATGACTTTCTTGGGGCTACTTAAAATCTTGTATTCTCGGAATGTCTAGATTATGTACTTGCTATCTTAAATACATATGAATGTATATACAACTATAAGAATGAAAATCGTGCAAAAGATTTTATTTTTGGTTGAATTGGCTATACATGTAAAGTAAAGCTCTATCCAAATTATAATACAAATATACATATGAATGAAATTAAATAAGTACATGCATTTGTTAACCAAGGAAGTGAGATAATCAAATGACCTCAATGGGTGACTTAAAGTCTCATATTCTAGGATGTCCAGACTATATACTTATTATCATTCAAACATATGAAAATTCATACATGAATATAGGAAAGAAAGCATTATCTTCATATGCTTAAGCTATAAACACATGCAAATCCTATATATATTCATAACTACTTTCACTCCAAATGTTATTATTAATTTATAGCTTTTGAAAAATAATTTTGAATTTATTAGTGATAATAGCTGCACTTATAATAAGATTAAGCCAAACCATGCCATTCTACATAAGTAAACTTCATTTGATTTTGAAAATATGAATGCATGATATCACATGACATACAACCTGTAAGGTGATTGAAAAGAAATAGCCAAATATTTTCACATAATTCATTCAACTGCACTAATTCCTAAGGACAATTACATCAAATAAATTACTTAAGGAAAATCAAAGCTTCTTATTAATTTTGATTTTGGATTTAGAATAAACTTAAATAGAGAGTTCATTTGGTGTTTTCCATCCCCTTCCCATGTTGGTAATTTTAATTTGTTTAAAGAAAGATAATTAAATGATTTTAAAATTTTAATTAAGTTGAATTATTAAATAATCCATTTAATTACCCTTTCCTATGCTTCATTAATTTAATTAATCATTTAACCATGAGTCACAAATGATATGCATATGAGAAAATAAAATTGCAATGCTCCTAAAGGACCTAATGCAATTAGCTCATGATTAAAGATTAATTAGATTAAAGAATATGATTAAGTACTTTTATGATTTTCCCACAATTATGGGCTAATCTTAATTTGTTTAGGGTCTTTATATTATTGAACACATAAAGAGGAACTGTAATTTCAAATTAGATTTTCTGATGTGATTATCAATTTAATTTGATTTAATTTCATTATTAATTGCTTAACTAATCTCTTAATTAAATCATAAGTTAATTAAACCCTCTATGGAGAGATAATTTGGGAAATGGCTAAAGAAGAGGCCTTAATCATTTACCCTAATCAATCTTACTATTAACAGCTACTAATTATCATTAATCATTGAAATTTCAATCTTTAATAATTTTAATTAGGGTTAATTTGATTAAATAGGGTGATTAAGCTTAAGATTTCAAATTCCCTTAATTTAGCCAATAAATGCCAAGAAAAATATGGGAGGTAGAGGACATCCCAAGGAACCAATATACTAAGTTTGGGATTAATTTCCCAAGTAATTAGGGATTAATTAAGTAATTAAGAAATATTTAAACTTAAATTAATCCCTAATCACTATTCAAAATTTAATGGAACCATTTTTATTAAATTCTTCTATGTTTAAACTTTCCAAAATATATTTATTTGTATTTTTTAGATTTTTCAATAATTAGTTATGATTTTATAAAGTTTTAGAGCAATTAATCATATTTTAAACCCTAATTAATCCCTAATCTCGTTGACGCCACGCGGGAGGCTAATGTGGCAGAGCTTTCCACATGGTGTCGTAGGATTGGCCACTTAAAATGTCTGATGCAACATGCTGAGTCAGTGGATGCATTTTCATCCCATCATCTGATCTAAGGTTGAACGGTGAGGATTAATCTTGCGTTTCCTAAATTAAATTGAATAAATCTAATCAGATTAATCACAACCATCTATTCCACTCATGCGGAACAAATCGCGGATGATCCGTCGTCCCCTGAGCAATGAAAGATAGACATCGTCTGCCCTCCTCCGATCGATGCGAGCTCTCTAGAGCTCATGAGGCCTCGGGATCGACTCGAAAAGCTTCAAGGAAGAAATCTAGAGGGATCTTATGGTGGAAATCACACGGGAACACAATTTCTTTCACAAAAGACCAACTCTTTTTCTACAATTTGTCAGAGTTTACCTTACTGGAGTTCAAGAACGACGGTCTATTGACAGAAGTAGCTTCATCTTGAAGATACAAAGCCCTACAGAGAAGCTCACACCTTGATTCCACGCTGGTGGTTCTGTGGAACAAGCGTGGCTAAAATTCTCTCCAGAGTTGGTCTTGGGATGATCTTCAGCACTGGCACCTTCATTCTTGATCTCTAGAGCTAGGAGATGATGTGAGTGAAGTTAATTTGTAATTGGTGATATTTGAGAGGAGTTGGATAGAGCTAGGCCTCGGGTTCACTCAGTTTTGACATTGCCGATGATGGGGAGACCAGAGGGACTTGGGGATGCGCTCGAGGAGGTTGCCTTGAGTCACTCCTGCTTTGAGAATGGGTGGATGTGAGTTAGAATTGAACGGGGAGGAGTATACTCTCCTCCCCCTCAAATCTGAGAGCTTGAATTATTCCTAACTTGGGCAAACATCCGGTGATCAGGTTTTGGGGATGTCGGAGAATCTTGATGTGGCTGGAGTGGGTGAGGGTCCGAGGTGAGTGGAGTGTCCTTGCTTTCATAATAGAGCCAATGGAAGGAGGTGGGTTAGCTCACCTCCCTTGACCTATGGTTGACCCAACAAACTTTGGGTCAGGTTAGCCATAGGGTCAAGGGTCCAAACTAAGCTAAGGGTGGCTACCAAATGCAAAGGAGGGCGTTTAACCACCCAAAAGTGAGTTTTATTCTATTTAAAGTGCTTTACCCAATGGGTAATGGGTCAATTCAGGTTTGGTTTAGGTTGGGTTTGATTTGTCCTGACCCATGGTGACCTAAGGATGGGTCAGGCCAAGTTTTAATGAGTTTGGGCTTAATTCAAGTGGGTTTGGCTCAATTTAACCCGTGTAGGTTAGGCTAGGTTGGGTTAGGTTGACCAATTGGTCAAATTAGGTCAAACCATGGATTAATACAAATTCAAATGATGATTTGAGATGTTTGGGTTCAATTGGTTTGATTTGATTTTGCGTAGCTTTGAATTTGAATCATATAAGTCAAATGGGCTAAGTTGATCAATTTAATCAAATTGACCAAATTAGCTTAGGTTAGGTGTTGGTTTAGGTTTAATTAATCATTTGAAGATGATTGCAAGTTTTGATTTCAATCAATTTGGATTTAAGAATGATTTAGACCAATTTGACCCTTTAGGTCAATTTGGGCTGAATGGGTCAATTGGGTTGGCTTGGTCAAATTGGGTTCAACCAAGGGTTTGATCATGTTCAATAATCAATTTGAGATAGATTTGAGTCATTGGTTGCAATCAATTTGGATTAGATTTGATTTGGCCTAATTTGACCTTTTAGGTAAAATTGGGTCAACTTGGGTCAAATGACCAATTGGATTTGGTTTGGCTTAATTGATCAATGTTCATTTTGAGTTGGTAGGGATCATTGGTTTCAATTGGTTTGAATTAGAATGAGATTTGGTTCATGTAGGCTAATTATGTCAACTTGGGTCTAGTGATCAAATTGGCTTAGTTTGACCTAATTGGTTACAATTGATCAATAAAGGATGATCAATAATCAAAATTAGAGGTTTTGGATAGTTTGGTTCAATCAAATTTGGGTTAGATTGGATTTTGGCTCAAATGAGTCCTTTACATCACTTTGGGTCAAGTGAACCTAATGATCAATTGAGTTAGTTTTGGGTTAAATTAGGTTGAATTAAGTTTGATAATTGATTTGGGATTGATTGATGGCTTTGATTGCAATTGATTTGAGTTTAATTGGATTTTGGCTCATTTGGACATTTTGAGTTCAAATGGGTTAGCTTGGGTTGATTGAATTGATTTTGGTCAATTAATTTGATTGGCTTGATTGTAGCTTTTGGTAGAGTTTAGAATGATGGTTTGAAAGGTTGGAGTGATTTTGTGAAAATCAATTGAGTTAGGTTTGATTGAAGAAATTTTGGTTAAGTATATAGGATTAAATGATTGTAGGATTGGTCTAGGTTATGGGTTTCAATCATTTGTCTTAGAATTTGAATATGGAATTCAGGTAGGAGTTGGTATATTGATTTGAGGTTTGATTTTGCATGATTGGATAGGTATGAGTCATGGTTTAGGACATAGCCTAAACCTATGGCAAGTTCTCCTAAGTCTCTAGGTTTGATTTAAGTGTTCACTTAGTCACTAGAAATATCTTATGATTAAGAAGATCCTAGTGTTTAGAAGACTCCTAGGTCTAAGATGGAAAAATTGAATCCTCACTCCAAAAGTGAGGTTAACAAAAGGACCCCTAATAGGTGCGGTGTAACTAACAAGGCACACCACACATATTGGCATTGACCGAGATGATCAACAGTGTCCAAAAGGTTTGCAAGCACTAACGAAGACTATTATACCTAAACCAAGAGGTAGATAAAATCACGATCTTAGTGAAATATAACTCATCTCATGCTAAGGGCATAAGAGAGCCAACAAGATTAGGTTTGAATTAGTTGAAGATTGATTTCATGTCAAGGACATGAAGAGAGATCCTAGAAACCGTGCACATGAATTGGATTAGATTTAAGGATTGATTTATGCCAAGGGCATAAAAGAGGAAATCTGCTAGGGATTGAGGTTTGATTGGATTTATTTGATTTAGTTTGGGAGGAATCTAAGGATATAGATTTGATTGAATTTATTTTAATTTATTTGATTTGGTTTAATTTATGCTAGGGAAATCCGCTAAAGATTCAAATTTGAATTTATTTAATTTTTTTTGTTGGTTTAATTTGATTTTGATTGATTGATTTTGATTTGGTTTTGGTTTGGCTCCACTTGGAAAATTAATTTGGTTGATTTGATTTGATTTGATTTGGACCTTGGTTTGCGATGGATCGCACTAAGAAGGGGCTATGTAAGCCTGGTCCTATCTTAGATTTACTTGTCCAGGGAGTAGTCTATCGGTCGAAGGGTAGGACTATCCGACCTAGGGTTGCCTTTCGGTGTGCAACGGTTGTGCCAGGAAAAAGCGAGGACTTTATTCTTCCAAAGTGGGATTAGCTATTCGGGTGACTTGTTGATGGCAAAGAAATCAAACTCGACCTAGGGTGACTCTTGAGTGTCTTTGTGGATCTTATCTCAACTTAAGAGTAGTCAAGATGATTCTTACAATGAGTTTTGCAACACTGCCCAAAAGGTAGGATGCCTGCTTGCAAAAAGGTGCCTCTGGGAGTGTTATCCTAATCCACAAATGATTTTATTTTATTTTGTTTGTTTGTTTGGCATGTACCCTGTTGGTTTGCAAAGGACCATACTAAGAATGATCCATGGAGGCTTTGGCCTATCTCAGATTTATTAGCCCAAGAGATAGTCCGCACATCCACAATACATAACTTCCATCCACATGGGTGGCTACTAGGAAAAGGGAACTGTCCAATCCAGTAATAACATGAGTAGTGTCTACATGGGGTCGTGAAGATGCATTCTAAATAGAATGCCCACAAGGGAGGTGCCTCTAGGGGCGTTATCTGATCCCTAAAAAAGATGAAACCTATAGGTATACGGTGGCTGGCTAAAGGAGAAAGCGCAAAGGCTTACATCTACCTGAACAGTGTTATCCACTGGGCCATTATCAGCAAAGCGAACACCAATTGACCTAAGGTGCCCATCAGTGTGCGATGATCAATTTTGAAAGAAAGAATGTGGGACTCACATCTTCCTAAGCGGAATTGATCATTGGGAAAGATATCAGTAACTACTACTACCTCCGACTACTAAGTAGGTAGTCACAAAGAAGGAATGGATCCAAACTTGAAGCAGCCATAAGGAAAAGGAGCCACTGGGGGTATTATCCTAATCCTCAAAGATAACCTCAGACCCAGTTAGTGCATGGCAGCTAGTTCAAGAAGAAAGCATGGGGCTTACATCTTTTTAAACAAAGCCAACATCTAGGTAGCTCATTGGTCATGCAATAAGACATACCGCACTAACAAGGTGCTTGTCAGTGTGCAATAGTTAAGCTAGGAAGAAATCATATGTACTCACATCCTCTTGAGAAAGAGGCCATTGGGGAGACACATTAATTTTATAGTGAATCATGCCAGACCTAGAGCAGTTGATGAGTGAGAGCTTGGGACTTATCTTGACTCAAAGTAGCCCAAAGCAAAGGATTTGTGTTTAATTTGTATTTATGTGTAATGTTATGTTTGTGTTGTGCTAATGAGGGATATGATGCCGCTTGGTTTCTCTTACACCCACCCTAAAACACACCATAGAAGATTTGTAAATGGAAATGCTTTCAATCTGAAGAGATTTTGATTTGAAATTAAATTTTATTGATAAAAATTATTTTTAAACATTATTTTATGGGTAATATTTCTTAAGGTAGAGCCCATTGATTGAATAATCAGCTCTCCTTTATGGTTAATGAGTTGGGATTCTTTCTTGGCCTTCTTGGCAAAGGGTCTTTCAAACTTGCCTCCCATCTTACGACGGACAACAATTGGTCTCTTTAGAACTAAAATAAGCTATTCTACTTGAAAAGCTCAAGGGTATAACTCGAGGTTCTGGCATGCCCGTAAGCGTTTCTCCACCAAACCTTCGAGTTACTGTAGCAGCAACCTAGTGTTCTGTTCGATTATAATATTGTTACCCATAGGTATACTTAGTGATGGGAGTTAGACTTATAATGGTTGAATGGCTTCGAACCCATACACTAAGGAGAAAGGGGTAGATTGAGTTGGAGTTATGTAGGTGGTGTGGTAGGCCCACAAAGCTTCAACTAACTGCTCATGATACTGTCGCTTGTTGTCATTGAGCGTCTTCTTGAATATTTGGATGAGTGTTTTGTTGAAAGCTTATGCTAAATCGTTCACCTTAAATGTAGTACCATTATCGAATATAATTCGGTAAGGTACCCCGAATCTATACAGGACATGCTGAGCTTTGACCTCCTTGAGCGGAATCGCCTCCGCCCACTTGGAAAAGTAGTCTGTAGCAGCTAAAATGAACTAGTGACCCTTGGATGAAAGAGGATCGATCGGACCCACTATGATAGTGTCCCAACACTCGAATGGCCATGAGGCCAAGGTTAGATGTAGAATGTTGGGTGGCTAGTGTAGGACCACTCTGAGTACTTGACATTGGTGATATCGCTTGGCTATGTTCACAATCGATGATCATCATCAACCAATAATATCCAAGTCTCTTGATTTTGGCTTTCATCTTGGGACCGAATTGGTGAGCTCCGCATAATCCTAAATGCCCCTTAGTCACGATCTTATGAGCTTCGTGTTTGTCCAAATAGTGTAACCACATATGATCGAAGGACCATCGGTATAGGACACCATCGATGAGGGCTTTGGAAAGTGCCCTTTATTTTATTTGATGTGCTTAGGACTTCTCTTGAGGTAATTTTCTTTTATTTAGGTAATCAATGAAAGGTTGCCTCCAATCCAGTTATTCATCTTTTAATAATGACAACCTCCCCTTAAAGAGAGTTTTTTGATGAGTTTAGTATCAAAAAGTGGCAGGACTTTCCTATTATGGACCTTTATTAATACAACCATCCGGACATGTCAACTACATGGCAAGCTTGGCTAAGGCATCTACTATGGAATTTTTCCCTCGAGGGATCTTGTAGAAGGTCACCTGAGATTTGGGCCAACAACTCCATGGTGTACTGGTAATGATGAAGTTTGGGCTTTAAGACCTTATAGGACCTATTGATTTTGTTAATAGCTAGCTGAGAGTCCCCAAAGATGTTGAAGTTCTGAATGCCTACTAAAATGTCTAACTCCAGACTGATAATCAGAGCCTCATATTCGGCTTCATTATTGGTGCAAAGATTAGATAGATGATATGAGAATCTCATCATATCACAGAGAGAGAACTATTCCACCCAGCATTTTTAGAAGAGTAGATTGTGGTTCTTCTTCTCTTTGAGAGGAAGCTGCACCATTAAAATACATCTCCCAACAATGAATGATGGTATCCCCTAAGTTCATGATTTGTTCATCGAGGAGATCATAACTAAGCAGAGAATTAGCAAGAAGTTGGTGTGTTGCTAAGAAATTCGTGAGTGCTTGTCTTTTCACCACACAGAGGAGTAGAAAAGTGATGTCAGTGACAAAATCATGGACCATTATACCAATCATCTGAATAGCGTCGGTAGTGTCATGAGATACTCGAGATTGATTCTAGAAATCAAGTTTATTTTATGAGAAAGCAAGTAATGTCGTAGCTTTGGGATGCAAAGATTAAAGCTATGCAATGCTTCTCGATGGGTGGATAGTTTGCTTTAGTTGGGATTAGATGACGGTTGAGATAGTAGAGTGCATTTTCTTTCCTTTTGTTGTTGGCTAAGTCTAACAAAGTGCCAAGGGAGTGTCTAATATAGCAGTATAGAGTAGAAGCAGCTCGCCCGAGATAAGGGCGGTTAGGACTGGCAACATCATGAGATACTACTTGATGCTCTCGAAGGCATGCTGACAATGGTCGTCCCACTTGAACTTGGCATCCTTCTGGACTAGGACTGAGAATGGTTGGCATCTGCTTGATAGGTTGGGTATAAAGCAGCTTAGATATGCCAATCACCCTTGAAATGATCTGAGTTGGGTTAGACTTTTAGGGGGTGACATTTCTAATATCACTTTAATCTTCTTTAGGTTGATTTCAATTCCACAATGTCAACAATAAACTAAAGAAACTTCTAAAACTACTCCAAATGCACACTTTAGAGGGTTCATTTTGAGGCTATAATGTCTTAACCATTTGAGAACTACTCTCAAGTCAATTTTCATGCAAATGTATGAAGAAAGAATAGTTTTTAACTTGTAATTCCCCATTTGGCATCAATTGATAAATATTTGACAAAGCTTGAGTGCAAGGGCCTATTTTCAGCAAACTCCACATAGGTTCATCTCCCATCCAATGATCATTCCAAATATCAATTAGCTTATTGTCAAGGTCCTAGAAAATCAAAATTTCAACTTTTTTCCTATGTAGCAGCATAATGCATAATTAGAAGGCCTCTTTCCCACAACCTTTTGATGTGCATTAGTGCAATATTTAGTCAGCATAAATTCAGACCAAAGTGAATTGTTCTCTCTAAGTTTACTTCATAGCTTGATGGTGTTACATTTGATATTCTCTTCAATTGTATTGAAGCTCAGGCCACCCCTACTGGACGGTTTATACATTCTCTTCAAATTAGCCCAATGGATAGATTTATGCTTGTGACTCCAAATGAATCCGTTTAACATTCTTTCAATTTTCTATTGAATAGTTTTGGGATTGTGCTAGACTTGAGTGGTGTATAGAAGAATTGAGTTGAGAATGCTTTTTACTAAGGTGATTTTGCCTCCAAAAGAGAGGAAAGAGTTTTCCCAGGTGCTGATTTTGCTTTGTATTATGTCAATCAAATCAAAGAATAGAGAAGATGTAAGTTTGCCTTTATAGAGTTTGATTCCAAGTTAAATGAGTGAATCTAGTCTTCTCAATAATCCATTTGATTTTGATTTTTTTTATATTTGCTTATGAAAAAAAGACATTTTTAGTATTTAAAGACATACCAGAGATATTCATGAAGTCCTTGATAATTTCCCAATTGGTGTTGATAGCTTTCTTATTTCCATTGTTGAATATTAATATATCAAGAGCAAAAGCCAAGTGTGTGATGTTAATTCTCCCAGTGGTGTGGAGATTAATGTTGTCCTTCGAATTAGAGTAATGTTCAGCTTTCTGGAGAGCATATCCATAGCCAATACGAAGAGGGTGGGGGAGAGGGGGTCACCTTGCTTAACACCTCTATTAGCTTGAAGAAACCACTAGATTGTCTATTGAGTAAAATCTTGTAATGACTACCGAGAGAAATTTATCCACCAATTTACATAATCTTGTAGAGAAACCTCTCTCTTTAAGGGAGTTAAGTAAGAACTCCCAGCTAATAGTGTCAAATGCTTTCTTTATGTCAATCTTCATCATCCACATTGCCTCCTCTCCTTTTTTTAATCAATGTCCTTAATCAATTCTTGAGCTAGCAAAATGTTGTCAATTATGTTCCTTCATTTTATAAAAGCTAACTAATTTGATGATATAAGTAAAGGGAGAAGCTTTTGGAGCCTATTAGCAATTTTGCTAATGATCTTATTAATGATAGGTGTTTGGAAAATAGGTCTAAACTTGTCCCTTGTGTGGTAGTTTTTTTTTTCTTTTGGAATCAGTATAATGGTTTTTGTGGTAAAATACTTGTGGCAGCTCATGTCCATGAAAAAGGATTGAATGACTTTGATAACTTCAACTTTGATGGCATTCCAAGCTTTCTAGTAAAACAGGGGAATAAAGCCATATGGGCCAGCAGTCTTGTAACCATCCATTGAATTAAGAGCTATCCAAATTTCCTCCTCCTTAATAATTGAAGTGAGATCATGATTATTGATAGGAACCTTATCAAAATCAAAAAAATTCTGGTTTGATGATAGTTTAATTTATGGTTGTAGGAATGTCTTAGAGAGTTGGTAAAGTAGTTAGTGCAATCCTCCATGATGCCATCTTGGTTTATGATCTAGTTACCATTAAGTCTTTAATCTTGTTGACCCACTTCTCTTCCCTCTTCTTCCTGATGCATATGAAAGAATTTAGTATTTCTATCCCCATGTAAGTAGTTCTAAATAGCTATTTTTTGTCTAAGGAAGTCCTCCTCTCTATCAATATATTTTTGAAGTCCAGCTGAAGGCCTTCAAGAAGGGTTTCAAGTTGGGAAGTAGCATTGCCATCCATTTGGGACATTTCTTGTTATATTATGTTGATCTTCTCTTCAATGGCTTTGATTTGGTGATGGATGTTGCCAAAAACCTCCACATTTCATTTTTTTAGCCCTTGAGTAATTCTCTTACGAGGAATCCATACGTGTATCCATGGGTTGAGATGTTCTTCACTATGTCAAAGCTCTGATATGCAATTAATGAAATCTAGGTGGGATGTCAACATGTTAAGGAACCTAAAAAGGTTGTACTTTGGTTTAATGATATATTGAAACTAACCATCAATGGGGAGTGGTCTGAAGCAATTCTAGCCAAGTGTTTAACTTCCAAAGTGCAGAAACAAGTGTGTCAATTCGAGTTGGTAAGGATCATATCTAGTCTTTCCCATGTTCTCCTCTCTTCCAAGCAAATGACTTGCCTCTAAATCTAGCATCAAACAGGTTGGCATCTTCAATGCAGTCAGCAAATTTGAAATGATGGATAGGTTTAGTTTTTTTGCCTCCCTACTTTTCAGTAGGACTAGCAATCATGTTGAGGTCTCCTCCTACTAACCAAGGGCTAGAGGTATGTAAACTTAATTTGCTCCATGTCATTCCATAATTCCAATATGTGTTATCGGTTACAAGCACTATAAATGATAATAGTATATATATCGAAGTTAGAGTCTTATAGATGGAAATGTAGGTATTGAGTAGAATCCACAAGACTTGGATTTAGAATCTAGGCTTATAAACAAGCCAAATTTTGTTGCTAATGTTAATTATAATGTTGAAGCTAAAAAATCTTCTATTGATTTTTGGAATATTTTGAATATGAACAAGAGGTTCTAAAATGGCAAATAGTTCAAGATTGTGTGATCTCACAAGACTTCTAAGTCTATTAGTGGAATTGGCCTTGTCAATGCCCCTAATATTCCAAATCATAATATTTATCATTTGGGGGTAGAGTTACTTCTAGTGGTTCTTCTAGAAGTACCTTCTCCACTTGGATTGTTTCCTACATTCTTAAACTTATTTGTAAAAGATTTTTCAGCTCCTGGTTTCATTTTGTAAATATTTTTTGTTTGTGTGGATGTGTCATTCCTCCATAATTGAGTTGATGATGTCCTCATAGTATTCTTCAGCAGATGGGTTAGCTTGGGTTTGATTTCTAGAATCTCTTTCATTATCCTATTCAGGATGAGTTTGTAGGTGAAGTGAGGAGTTGCTGTCAGGTGGGTTAGGTGCTAGTATCTGATTTTCAAAATCTATTATTTCCTTGTTCAGATGGCTGATATTAGGCTCAATAGAAAGGTGAGTGATCAATTCTAGAATTTGAGTTGTCCTGATTAGTTTCCTTACTAGGGGATATTAAAGTTATAGGAGGTGTTTCAGTATGGAGGTTGTTATCCCTTGGGTGATCACAAACATTTCTATTTTCAGGTTCCATGTGTTGCATTCCTGAATTATCAAAGTGACAGTGCAGTGAGTCTCCATTATCAGGCTGTAAGGTGGGTTGATTGCTGCTGATATTGACTAATCTTGTATCAAATTGGAAAAAGGTTGAGATGTCTTGATGAAGAGTTTCCACTAGCTGCTTATGCCTATCAGCTTTAATGGTTTTTAGTTTAGGGTGTGCAATGAAGCAATTATCAAAGTTGTCACCAAACATCCTGTATTTTTCACAATATAAAAGCTTTTGTTCAATTTCCACTTTCTGCCAGTAACCATTGGATTGTGTTCCTATTCAAATTTCATCATTATAAGAGACTATTATGTCCATTTCCACAATGATTCTTGTAGTTGATGGCCTAGTTAGGTTGAAAGTAGGTGTGTTCAGCTTTAAGGGTCTACCACATATGGTTGCTATTGAGTAGAGGATTTGTTTGTTAAAAAGATGCAGTTTTAGCTCAGGTAATTTGATCCAAATGGGTGCAATTGGAGGTTCAATGTTGTATTCAAAGGAGGGAGTCCACTTCAAGAATTTGACAAATACATTCTCAATGTGGTAGAGCTTTTGAGAGAAAAGTCTAGCATAGTCCTCTTCTTTAGAGAGTTTAATCATGATATGTCTTCCATCCAAAAGAACAACCCTCCATTCTCCAACAAGTTTCAACTCATTGAAATGGTTCCTTATGATGTCCATCTTTGGATGCTTGTAGGTAAACTTTCCAACAAGGGTAAACTTAAAGGGTTCAACCAAGCTCCAAATTTAAGTAGTATGGCAAATTTTCCACTCTTCCTAGAAGCCTTTCTTAGAAGGGAGGAGCTAGAACCTTCAGCATAAGCTTCATGGTACTACCATTAGCCAAAGAACTTCCAGCCACCACATGGGCATAGGAGGGAGGCTCCATGGGTAGTGGGAAGGAGGTAGAACATGAGAATAAATGGACAGAGAAGCTAGGAATCCAACAAAACAGTAACTAGGGATGAAGGGAGGAACTTACCCAGATGGAGAGTCATTCTCGTGATGAATAAATTTTTTTTATTTAGACTCAACCATATATATGTTGACCCAAATTAACATCCATCCTTCAATAACCTTCTGACAACACTTCATTTGACACTTTCAAGTTGTATTACATTTTTTTTCTAAATAAAGATTGTTTAAGTACTACGCATTATTATACCACTAAAACTAAGAATACTAGCTTTAACTTACTACCAATTTCTCTATAATTACACTTTTTAAAAAAATATAAATGTTTCTTCTATAAAATTAAAAAAATATATAATGATTAGTCATAAAAATATAACATACAGCTAAGCGTCAACAAAGGATGATGAGCTGATCTATGAGCAACATTGTTAAGCAAAAATATGGGGATTACTTGATTCAGGCTTAACGGATACTTCAGCCAACCCAGTTATTCCCACCATTTAATTAATAGCATTTCATTTTAACTCTGCAAATTTAATGCTAATTTCACTCACTCAAAAGGATTAAACCAAGTTTATTGGCTTTACCTACTCATTTTATGGGAACCAAAACTACCTACATTATTGGCTGTCGGAGCTACCAATGTTGGAATTGATTGGAGCATTACTGGGTCGACTTCGACTCATCCAAATCTGTACTAGATTCACATCCAAAATTGAAAATGAATGAAACACAGTCCAACGTAAGATTATTGGCTGTATTAGATTCACATCCAAGAGAGTGATTAGTAATGCTTATGATATCTAACAACTTAAATAAATTATTCCTATAAGAAGCCAGCCCTTGAATTGATCCATTTACAATAAAATGAACAAAGCAAAGCCTTTTTACTGATCTCAACAAGACTGCATTAGAGAATCAATGTTCACAGCTGATATTCTAACTGAAGTGAGCAAGGTTACACAGAATCAAAGCTCACAAATGCAAGGATGTTCTCGTACAGAGCTGCTTCTGGAGCAGATTTTTGACAAGATCAAGAATACGTGAACAAATCTAGTCAGTATCATCCGATTCTCATGCTGAGCCAAACTCAGCAAACCATTTCTCGTGCCGCTCGATATCAACAGCAGAGACGCTTCTCTGAACCTTGGTAAGAGCTTCCTCAAAATCACACATGGCCACAGGATCCTTGTAGATTTCATCCTTGGACATGTTCTTGATCTCATCCCTAGTCTTTCCTGCGATTTTCCGCCTCATGCCATTTAAAGAAGCATCTCGGCATACATTAGTCAAATCATCACCACTATAACCATCTGTTCTTCGAGCAACTTCATCAATGTCTACATCTGGAGCAACCTATAGATTTGGAGGAAATAAAGAGCATTGTTGCAGAAATGATTAGATAGCGCGGAAGGTAAGATTCTACTACAAATTATAAATGCTTTAATACAAATGACTCTTAGTAAATATATAATTCCTGAAAGATTGTCCAAGAAAAAAATAAAACATGATCGGATAAAAAGTTTAATAACTTGTACATAACCTTATTAGTGTCCCAATCAGCCAATCTGTTATCAGCAACAAAACTAAACAACAAACTTTTATCTCACTATATAGGGTCGGCTAGATGAATCCTTCTACATTGTATCCTATTAAGTGTTAAATTCTCATTTAATTCTAATAAACTAAGATCATTATTTATACATCCTAATCAAGTCTTTTTAGATCTACCTCTATCTTTTAGCACAAGGCAAATCTAATACATCTACTCTCTTAACTAGGTCATCGACGACCGATGTTTTATGTGAACAAACAATCTAAGGAGACTTTCTAATCTTATGTCATTCACGGACATATTTATTTCACAATTTATCTCTAAGAGTAAAGCCATTCATCCAACTGAGCATCCTCATCTTTGCAACACTTAATTTAGTTTTATGCTTCTCTTTTGCTGGAGAATATTCTGCACCATAAATCATTGATGGAATTACCATCTTATAAAATTTTTCATTAAGTCTAAGCGGTACTTTTCTATCACACAATAGGCCAAATGCATTCCTCACTTCAACCATCCAACTTGAATTCTACTAATAACATCTCCATCTATTTCACCATCATTTTGAACAATAGACCTAAGCAACAAAACTAAACCACAAACAATATTATTTAGTGCTTATTGTTACTAAGAACTCTCCTATAAACAATGTTAAAAACCATTTTCTTCCCAATGATAGCTTGAAATCATAAAATTTGGAGAATCCAACATTAAAAATCTAACAAATACAAAAAGAAGAAAAATATTAGCATGTAACTTTTGGGATATCTTCTGTCATTTAACAAAAATAAATGTTAAAGTGTTCTTGATGCTTTTCAAAGGTTTCACAAGCATTTCATTCTACCGAGGTTGGTGTTTGATTTTTATTGCAGTAATGGAGCAGGCTGAGCTTATGTACAAGTTTATTTGAGCTTCTAGTTTAAATTTGCTTAGATTTTCCTTAGTTATGGTTCATTTTCAACAGCACAAGTTCATTAGGGTTATCAAAATCTGCTAGTGTTTGGTTATCAAAAAGATTTGGATTCATTGTCCCTGGATCTCTTCAATCCTTAATTTAGGTTGATGTATACGATCAAAAAAATAGGTTTTAATATTTAAAATATTCCTCCAAATAATCCATGGTAGGTCCCTATTTTTTGAAAAATAAAATAAGTTAATTGTCATAATAATTGGCCCTTGAAATTAATCTTGAGAGCAATTTTGTTGTCCTCCAATGACTCTACAAGAAAACTTTGCAAATAGCCTACCCGAGGTTATATCTAAGAGCATAGAGAAAAGAACTTCCTTCATGGTTGCTAAATAAAACCACCGTAGATTTGAGCATTTAGGGTTATTGGAGAGAGAGTGAACAGAAATTGATGCACACTTACCTATTTGACTCATCATCAGAATTGGCATGTCATCACCACACATCATTTTATAACATAACAATCAAAACATCATATTATTTAGAAGAAGATGCTTTCATAAATGAATCAAACAACATGAGATTTTTATTCTACTTTTATTTGCTTTCCTTCTTAGTATTTCTTTAGATGCCAAATCTTCCTCATATTAAAGGAATCCTTGCACAAAGAGAATCATCTTATGAATAAGTAAAATCTACCCTCTTCAATTAGATTATGCCTCTCTTTCTCTTACCTACTTATCTTAGTTCACATCACATGGCATTGGGTCAAATGGCTCATATACATTCATTATATCTTTGCACTCTTTTTGCAAACTAACTACTACCCGCATGACTACAAGCCGATTGTCTCTAGAGTGTGAGTCAAGACGGGCTCATATGCTAGCTTGACTCAGCTCAATAAATGGCTTGTGAGCTAAGTTTAATAAGCTAACAAGGTGAAATTGAACCAACCTCGATTTGATTCATTAGCTCATAAGTTAGCTCATTTACAAAATATTAATATGAAATATACTTTAAAATATTAGAATTTGAAAATTTTAATATAAATCTATTAAAAATATTTAAAATATATATTTTTTATTTTCTTGTATCAAATAATTTCTTAATTTTTTTTCTAATTTCCCATTCTTTTTATTATTTTACTTTAAAAATTACTTAGAATCAAAATTATTTTATCTCTTCCATACTAAATGAGCGACTCATGAGCAAACTTGAACTCATAGAATAAATGTCAAGCTCAAGCTCAAACTTGATCAATTAATCAAGATCAATCACAAGCAAAGAGTGACTCGAGATCAAATTGATTACTATACACCACTAATTGTCCACCTTTGTAGTCATATGCCACTTGCACCCCATCTTGCAAACAGGCTTGATCCATTGCACAATCCCTACATGCCTCTAGTACATTTTATGATCAACATCGTCAGCCTCCTAGTGCAACTGACTACCCGCCCCTACTCTGTACACCCCAACCCCAACAAACCCCATTTACGCACAAATTCTCACTAGCTAACCCCGCTCATTATAGGTTCCCATTGCATTGCCACCACTACTCAACTCAACTAATTCTCTTAATCACCTCACATTAATCTTAACTCCACTAAACAACAAACACTACCTACAAACTCTCCTTTCCAATGACAATATCTCTGCCATAGCTTTTAGATCTCTTGCATTGCTTATAATGTACATTATTCATGATACAAGTTGCTGAAACAATACAATTTATGCTCTTTAAACTCTATTGACAATGCTTAAGTTCCCACATTTTGACACCTAAATATTGCACTACATTTTTCCTACTCTTTAAATAAATTAAAAAAAGCATTCTTCATATCATCACCATGACAAGCATTACAACTATGATCAACAAGTGCACATGCTTACCAAGATCCCACTGTGACAATGATCTCTTCTCACAATATATATCAAAGATCACGATCATCATATTCATATCATAATCCTTCTAATAAATAATAACATAATAAAAAGTATAATAAATCATGCTCTTCTTATAATGATATTATGATTCCTACCTTTTAAAATATCAAAAGAATGAATTATATGATTCATATAATTCATATTCTCATAGTTGATATGATGATCTTGATAGATCATATCATGACCATCATGCACAATTTTTTCACAATATCATAATCTAGACTAATTAAATCATGATGCGAATGTCAACTCTCATCTACAATATAATACCCATCCTAAGCCAAACCACTTTTATTGGTTTTCTCCTATATCTCATCAAAATTTTAGTCAAAATAATTGAAAATTAATCGAAGATTGGATGAATTTTTGTTTAGCTCGGCTAATGATTTGAGCTAATCCTGAGCTTGGATTAGATCGGCTAGAAAAAAAAATTGTTAAGAGCCTTAAACTAGTCTCACTATCTCCACCTTGCATGTATGAGCTCTAGTGCGATAATGTAGTTAATCTTGAGCTTATCTCAAATGATTGAAAATTAATCAAATTTGGATAAATTTTTTATTTAGCTTAGCTAATGATTTGAGCAAATATTGAGTTTGGATTGGATCGACTAGAGAAATAATTGTTAATAGCCATAAATCAGTCTCACCATTTCCACCCCTTATGTGTATGAGCTCTAGTGCGATAATATAGTTAATCTTTAGCTCAATTCTATTCCTAAGGATGAGTTTATGTCGAATCTAACATAATATCTTACCAAAGATTACTATTACAGCTGAGTCTGAGAAGACTTCATCCAATATTATCACTCCACAACCTTTACAAATGCATATACAAGTTAAACCTCAGCTTCTTGTCATATTGATTACATAATGTAATGTATGGAGATGCATAAAATCTCCAACATGTGTTGAAATTATTATATGGAATGCTATTCAACTAATTCTTCCATCAAACTACCATATAAGTGCACAAACATAATAGGGCCATGTTTGGAGATGTCTAAATTATTCACCGATTGCTGAGATTATTATACCATATGCTATCAAATTTCTATATTATTAGCTATCTCCTCACTCTTATAGGTCAACTTCACCGTTATCACCATTGCCAACAAAATCATAGTTATGGGATTCTTGCATATTTCATTAAATTAATTGATGATGTATGCCGATGTCCAACTCTAAAATCTCTATATTTTCCACAGATTGAGTAATCATCGATAGATCCATTAATCTCTCATGATTAATGTCGACCACCTCCATGATCACAAAACAACAACATTTGCCTATTTTTGGCTAAAATAAAATTTTAAAAAAGAAGAAAAACAAGCCTATTCTACTATTGTTGCTTTTGCAGACATCAACTAATCTTCAACTTTTGGGAAATAATTCTTCACACCTTGAGAATGTAGATGTAGGACTTGTCAATCTAATCCATCATCACAATTCAGATGTCACTACTACCTAATGTAATAATATCGTAATAAAAATACTACCTTATTTAGAGGGTTCTTTCATAAATGAAAGAATCACCATGATTCCTTTTGAACGTTCTTTAATATTTACTTATATGTCAAAAACATCCTGAACAATAAGAGGATGCTTCTATGAAGAGAATCAACTTAATGAACAATGTGTCACTCTCCTCTCTCTAGATTTCGATGTACTTTCTCTCCTCAATTATCTAGCTTCACACTGAGAACATTATAATATGCTCTACTCCCTTTTATGTTTTCTTTGGCAGGTCATCATGATGGTTATGTGTATACTAAAGGATCTTGCAACGTCAGTGGACTGTCTGGGGTTCACAACCTTAGGATGTGATTAATGGAGCAACATGAAGGGCTAAGAAAGACTAAATGGCAAGCTAAGACAGCATCCCAGAGTTGAGAAGGCAGTGTGGACACAATGATAAAAACAAAGAAGCGAATCCAATAAAAAACAAGCTTATATGCTCTTTCCCCATAGGTAGTTTTTGACTATGGGGATCAAAGAGGCCGCATCCTGTATTTTCTTCACCTCAATGTGTTGAAGTAGTGTCATGTGAGACATGCACTACAATCTAAAGGGATCATAAAGATTAAAAGCAACCAACTCATGAATCTCCTAATAATGTTGGTATTCACTAATGGGAGGTGTTGTGTGAAGCTCATCAAAAGAAATATTTGCCTGGCCTCTCTCAAATATCGACTCTTGTCATCTTTTTTAATTTTTTATTTTTTATATTTTTACTTCTACAAGAGGTGCAAATGAGTTGCAGTCATTTCAATTTTAACCAAGCTTGTCATTTTTATTCCTCTTTTCCACAAGTTATAGAGAATGATTCAATCCATTGCAACCTTGCCTAAGTAATTGAGAGAGATACACGATTGCTTGCCAAAAAGGCATAGAAGTTCTTGAACATTTATGCGAAGATATGGACACAGTTTCAATAAGTAAATCAATTCAATGTCATGTAAGGTATGACAAGGGTTGTCTGCCCTTTCCAAATAAGATTCCATAAAGTCGAGACATGATTTAGAAAAAAAGAATGACATCCCACCAAAAATGGTGAGATAGCGTGGAGGCAAGGGAGACTGTTATGTGGAGATGAATGAGTAAGATAACTCCGGTCATTACATATAAAAAGTTTTGGGCATAGTGGGGGTCAATATCGATTGTTAACTTGATGGTAGCTATGAACCACCAAGCCTCTTTTTTTTCGCTTTTTTAAATGATTAAGAGTAAAAAAAATCAACTTGATCGACTAGAAAAACTAGGTTATTTAAATTGATTAATCAGCCATTATCTAAATTGAAAACTAACAAATCACCAAAATTTGCTTATTTTGCTAACTAATTATTTTAATTAACTAGCTAATGAATCCAATATTTAATCTCTTTTATCAAGAATTTTAAGAGAGTTAATAATAAGGAGACCTTCAAAGTCTATAAGGATGAGTTAGTAACATGATGACCAAATGAAAAGATGCATAAAAATACTAATTAAAAACACTAGGGCAAAGGGTCAGAGAACTCTATATCAAAGCATTGGGCATTCAAATTTCAAAGCATGAATTGGATGTTAAAACTACAATAGAGGAAAAAAATAACAAAAGACAATGCCACACTCAAATTAAGAATTGCTAAAAATAGCAATATATCAACTACAAATTTGCACAATAGCCATATCAATGAACTGGTAATAAAAACACCAATGACAGAATTAATGCGAAAAGAAGAAAAGAACAAGTAGCATAGAACTCATAAAAAAAATCAAGATGAACATGACTTAGTAAAGAGTATCCAACCTGAAGTTAGTGCGTGAGAACTTCACACTTCAAATGGCAGAAGGAATGCATCAAAACTCCAAGAAAGGCTTTTCTGCCTGGCCTTTCTAAGGGAAGTCACTTTAGCTTCTCAGGCTGTTTCTTCAGATTAACTTCAATAATGATGCCCAACTAGGTGAAGAAGGGAAATGGTGTGCTCTAAGGGTAAACTAATAAGAAGAGGGAGATGGTGACTTTATTATTTGTGGTTGCAATTCTGCCAAGGCTTTTTAGAGAGACACATAAATTTATGATCTTGCAAGAAAATCCCTTTCACCTCACGCTTACAACTAATATTGAAAGAATCTCAAAAATATCTTATCAAGAAATTGCAACAACTCAAACAATCAAGAACAATAATTGTTTTATTCCAGTTCACATCATATAGTATGAATTAATTCAATAATTTGTGTAGTCATGGCAGTCAGGGATTAAATTAATCCATCAATACGGTTGTATATGATAAGGGAACAAAAGTCCTAGTAGAAGTGGCAAAACTACTTGCATACGAAAAAACTGCATAGAATGAAACGGTAAAGTAGTTGTAGAACTACAAAAATGATTCTAAAAATAGAATTAATTGGTAAGAAGTTATACCTCGACAGTCCTTAAGTTAATTTTGATAAGCTCTTTGCGACTCTCAAAGTTGGGAAGGGGTATGTATATACGTTTTTCCAGACGTCTCCTGCATTCATAGACAAATAAGTACCTATATGTAACATAACAGTGCTAAAAAATTCCAACTGTACGCCATTTCACATTGATAGATCAGACATAGAAAGACCTTTACAGACATTTAAAAACTAGACACCAACAAAATTTTTAGCCTAGAGTAATCATTGGAATGTACCTCAGTGCCTCGTCAATATCCCATGGAAAATTGGTTGCTGCAAGAACCATCACTATTTTCCTTCCTCCATCTTCGCTAGTCGAGCTGTTGTTTACTCCATCTACCTGAACTAGAAGTTCAGACTTCACTCTTCTGGAGGACTCATGCTCTCCCGAAGCTCTACATTGCAGTAACTCTTACATATTAAAAAAATCATTATATTAACCAACAAATGATCTCCAATTTTCTAATTAAATAAAAATAATATCTTAATTGTCTTGTAAGCAGAAGTAGAGCCAGTTAATGTAATAAAAATAAGAAAAACATTAAGTATCGTGATTTGTCCACAAATTCATATTCCGGCAAGCCATGCACCACTAAAGTACGAAAGCAAAGATATATAAGCTAAAAATAAAAACTAGGTGTTTCCCATTGCATACCCTCGAGCATTACAAAGAGAATCAATCTCATCAATGAAAATGGTACTAGGAGCATAAGCTCTAGCAAGATCAAACAGGCACCGAACCATTCGCTCGCTCTCCCCACGCCATTTTGAAGCCAAAGTAGCCGAAGAGACATTAAAAAATGTTGTTCCACACTCAGTAGCAACAGCCTTAGCCAAAAGTGTCTTTCCTGTGCCAGGTGGACCGAACATAAGAACACCTTTCCATGGCCGACGTATGCCCTGAACACAAAAAAAAAAATCATGGAAAGTAATTCAAAATAAATGCTTTAATTGCGTAGTTCACAGAAGAATTTTGAGAACTCTCTAATCAATTTCAATAAAGAGTATTCCTTTCTTATGCCCTTGGAATACAAAGATTAACTAGATTAAAAAACTCAAAGCTTGTGTGGAAATGAAGATCGTAAAAATTCAACTATTTAATTATATATATAGATATGGGATTTATAATTAAATTCCTCACTAGAATAGTGCATCATGGTGCAACAATTCAATGGAATAATAGTGAATGGCACATAATAGCATCATTATTTTAAATATAACTCAAATTATTAACAATCTTAAATGATTTACAACAACAACAAGCCTTTATCCCACTATGTGGGGTCGGCTATATGAATCCTTCTCCATTGTGTCCTATTATGTGTTAAATTATCATTTAATTCTAATAGACTAAGGCCATTTTTTAGACATCTTAACCAAGTCTTTTTATGTCTACCTCTACCTTTCTTAACATAAGACAAATCTAATACATCTACTCTCTTAACCGGGTCATTGGATAGACGCTTTATGTAGCCAAAACATCTAAGGGGACTCTTATCTGCCACTGGAACTACTCCAACTTTTTTCCCTAACATATTCATTTTGCATTTTATCTCTAAGAGTAAAGCCACTCATCCACCTGAGAATCCTCATCTTTGCAATAATTAACTTAGTTTTATGCTTCTCTTTTACTGGCCAACATTCTGCACCATAAATCATTATAGATCTTACCACCATCTTATAAAATTTTCCCTTAAGTCTAAGCGGTACTTTTCTATCACACAACAGGACAAATGAATTCCTCCACTTCAACCATCCAACTAGAATTCTACTAATAACATCCAAATCTATTTCACCATCATTTTTGAACAATAGACCAGAGAAATTTGAAACTCTCACTTTTTTTAATGACTTGATCACTCAACATCATAATACTACCACTAGAACTTCTACAACTAAAAATACACTCCATATATCCAGTTTTAGATCTACTCAAACAAAACCTTTAGACTCTAAGGTTGACCTCCATAATTCAAGTTTCTCTTGGACTCCCTCTCTAGTCTTATCAACAAGAAGAATATCATCAAGTATACACCAAGGTACATCCTCTTGTAAATGCCTAGTAAGAACATCCATAACTAAAGCAAAAAGGTATGGGCTTAAAGCCGATCCTTACTGCAATTCAACTGAAATAGAAAAATATTTTATCAATCCTCCTTGTGTTTGGACACAAGTAACAGCTCTAGTATACATATCTTTAATGACTTGAATATAACCAATATTAACTCCTTTCTTTTCTAAAACTCTCCAAATGACTTCTCTTAGAATTTTATCATATGCTTTCTCTAAATCAACAAATATCATACATAGATCCTCCTTACTTTCTCTATACTTCTCCATCAAACCTCTCAATAAATAAATAGCATCCATAGTAGATCTACCCGACATGAAACCAAATAGATTTTGAGAAACTTTTGTATCACATTGTAACCTATGCTCAATTACTCTCTCCTATAATTTTAATGTATGACACATTAACTTAATTCCTCTATAATTTGCACACTCTTGTGCATCACCTTTATTCTAAAATATAGAAACCAAAAAAACACTTTGTCCACTCATCTAATATCTTTTAGTCTTTAAACTAAGATTAAAAAGATTCATAAGCCAAGAAATTCCTTGATCTTCTAAGCATTTCTACACTTCTATTGGAATATCATCAAGTCCTATTATTTTTTCACACTTCATAAATAAGAAATATAAAATTATTTAATAAGAGATAAATATTTTGAAAAAAATATAATGTAATAAAAGAACATATAGTTCTTGAACATGCATAAAATTTAACAAGAGATAATCAAATCGAAAATAAACTATCTTGGCAAAGAAAACAATTAGATTGACAAATAAAATTATTATTATTATTATAACAATACTTAAAATTTGAATAAAATGCGAAAACAGATGGAGCTTAGGCTTTCATAAATAAAGATGGCATAAATGTTCCTAAGAGAACACCTATGCTCAAAACATTAGTAGTGTTTTTGAATCCCATATTCAAATTCAAAAACTAGACTCATCATTACCATAAAACAAATTAGACTCATCTTCAAATATGGTATATGACTACAACATTAGAATCCAAATATCAACATTTTGAAGTAAACAACCAATGAAGGATTGCTTGGTAAACACACCAAGTAACCTTAACAACAAAAGAAGCTCCTCCAACTAATCCAAGTAGGCGATCAAATTAATCCTACTAAGCACATGCACGAGAAAAGACTAATCAATTCTACGAGAAAGAATAATCATTTCTCAAGGATCATCATCATCATTATAAGCCTTATCTCAATTATTTGTAGTCAATTTTATAAATCATTAGTTTAAATCCATTCCTATCAATGTTTCTTAAATTGTTAAGAAAATTCTTCATAAATCATTTGAGCTTCTATCGATATTATCTTAGGTCATTTTCCAATGTAATCCTTTAACATTACTTTTATCTACCAAATTAATAGGTGCAATTTTTACCCTTTATTGCACATCCAAAATCACAAGTCTATTTTCAACAACTTTATCTTAAATCCAACATTTTCTCAACATAACTAATTCTTAATTTATCCTCATTTTTTTTTCTATGCATCCGAATAAATATTCTCATTTGATCATGCTCAGTTTAGCTATAACTGTCAAACATTTAGATCTATATAACATAGCACAACTAGTAGCAAACATATAAAACTAAGCTACCGATAGACTTTTATCCCATAATACTAATGAGTCACTTTTTCATTTTCATCATCTAGCATTAACTTTAGAAATTATATCTTATCTAAATCTCTACTTCTATATATAATAAAACACAAGTACTGTACTTACCACACCTAGGCATCAATTTATTTTCTACTAATATTAATTAATGATTATTAATATCGTACCTCAAATTTTCATATAGGCAATATTTGTTCTACCAACTGGCTACTAAAGATTTTGTCAATAGTTTTAACCTTTTATTTATTTCAATTAATGCCTCACCGATTAAACATATATAATCTATGAAAAGCATACATCAAGTACCTTAAGTTTAATATCCTTTGTAACCATCTTTGTAGCTAATAGAAAAAGATATAAATTCAATGTTAATCCTTATGTAATACGTCTATAATTAAACTTTTTTGATCACTTTACAATTGCTTCTAATACTAATCAATGATGCATTATATTAATATTTAAATTTCAACATTCCATTGAAACACACACCCATTTCTTCCTAAGCACACCCAATCAATTATCATATTACTTGATTATATGCATTCTCAATGTCATTTAAAACCATATGAATTGCCTTTATATGTTCTCTTTACACTTTCTTTAATTATTTAACATAAAAGAACATGTTATATAGTAGATATTTTTGAAAGAGGCTATATTGATTTAGTAAAATTGACCTAATTTTTTAAGTTAATATTTTCCTCTCACTATAGCTTCATTACACAACTCATGATGTTTTACCTTAATCCTCCACTTTCTACATATTGTAAAATAATAGTTTATGACCATATGCTTGACTAATATTCAAAAAACAAGATGACCTTATAGTCTTAATATGAACTTTGAC
Organism: Cymbidium sinense; assembly: GCA_021442155.1. Lineage (NCBI taxonomy): Eukaryota > Viridiplantae > Streptophyta > Magnoliopsida > Asparagales > Orchidaceae > Cymbidium > Cymbidium sinense. The sequence goes on from CM038220.1 coordinate 147,539,406, forward strand.
TTTAACACACTTAAGTTGAATTATGTTAGAATGAGTCAACCATTTATGAAACATCAAAACAATGGCCAAATTGCTAAAACTGTACATTAGTAATAAAACATCCTTTGACTTTTGATAGCAAAAAATTCTTGCAAGTGCAGAAAAAAGTAATGTCATGTTGGAACATGAAATCAACTGAAGTACCTGAAAATATTCAGGCATCCAAAGAGGGAGCACAACGGCTTCTTCTAACAATCTTTTTGCCTCACTTAGTCCTGCAACATCATCCCACCTTATACCTGGGCTTGTCTCCAAAACATCCCTCTCTAACATTGCAGCCAAATCAGGATCTGGTCCTTCATACTGTCCCTTTTTTATCTTTCCTTCCTCAATATCACTAATCTAAACATACTCAAATCAATCAGTAACCAGAATACATAAAAAAATATAAGTAAAAAAGTTAGTCCAAGAATCAAAATAGTCATAATATTGAGAATATGAAGAGAACTAAACAATTTATAATCATACACCAATAAAGAGTGTAAAGTAAATAATCAAATAAGAAATTACCTGTGAATCTGACTTGCTAGCTGATTTTCCTTTTTTCCCTGTCAACCCTGAGGAAGTTGAGGATCTAATACCTGAGTTACCTTTACTAGCATTAGACTTGGCTCCACGGCCAGCAGCTCCTGATTTAGATGAACCACGTGCCCATGTTGCATCTGAGGACTTGCGTGCACCAGCTGGACTGCTCCTGGTTGATCTTCTATTACCATATTGTTGGCTATCTCGGCTAGGTGGTCTCCACACATCAGGATCATCAAAGGGGGCACTTGATGATGTTGGATATTCATCCAATGGTTGGAAAACAAAGGATTTTGTAGGAAGTGGTGGAGATGAGGACCTCCTCGATCCTGGAATTTCCTTAAAGGCTCTTATTTCAGCATCCAATTGTTTTACAATTTCTATTTCCTCAGAAATGGCCTTTTTACAGTTCAACCATTTTGTGCGAATAACAGCATCATCAAGAGCATTTAGATGCCTGAGAGAAATCAACACACTCTTCGCTCAAAAACACTAAAAGTTGTTTATAGGCATTTTACAGTATCATGATTATAGAGTAGCCAAATAGAAATTAAAACTTAGATTTCCTAGTATACCACCATCATAGAGCTACTTGTTTATTGCCAGCCACTTAAGGATATGGATAAAGATAGCAGGGTTACATGCTTTATAAATCTTCAAAGTAAAAAAAATGTGCATTCATGAATGTTAGAAAGGGTCATTTCATGTTTGAGTAGCTCCAGAAATATTACAAGACAATTTTCTTGGAATGATTTTGCTTGTAGATCAAAGAAAGAATATGTCAGAGAGATTCTAATTCTAACTCATAAACTGAGAAAAAAACTTCAAAACCTATGGGGCAGTCCATCATTAATTCTACAGCGATCTAGTAATGGGCCCACTGAATTTTTTTCCAGCAAGCTGCAAGCTAGAACGTATTAACCCAAATGTTGATCAGGGATACGTATAAACTTCAACATAATGTATAAAAATCAATCTGTAAGATCAGCTGATTTCCATCCAGAAAAAAGCTTTGTTTCCACTTTTGATTTAAGTTGTTTCAGGTAGGCTTTCCCCATTCCCATAGATTTGTCATTAATCAGGAAATAAGCACATAATTCCGTTATCCCCAAAGACAAATAGAAAAGAGGATCTGATATTTTAACCAATACTATGTTTAGTGGGTAGGAAGCGTGCTGTTGCAAATTTTCCTCTATATGATAATTCTCCAGCGACGCTGGTACTCCTTTGCGGATATTCATGGCTCAGGGTCCTCCATAGTCAACTTGGACCCCAAAGAAGAAAGGGTAAGGAAATAACGTGTCTATAGGGATACCCTGCCAAGTACTGGCTGGAGAGAAATAGGAGGGTCTATAGATGATCTTATACTAAGGTGCTCAGGTTGAAGCTACAAAATTAGAATGCATAACTAGTGCTCTCACCTGAACCATTTTAAGAAGAGTAGAACATACAATCATGGTACACCAAAGATCAAAGCAACAAGACAGTATCTTAGAGTCGCTCCCAATTAAATTGATATAATACTAACGTCACGGGAGAAAAGAGCTCTAATCAGAAACATAATCTACAATAAAAGAAGTAATAAAAACGAATGCAATAAATTATTGGTATCCATTTCTTAGGACAATGAGCAGAGAAAACAGGAAGATTACTTGTTGATCTGTGCAATGACGCCATCAAAAAAGATGATAGAAGTGTCGTAGAGGCCTTCAAGCGCGTAATCCCTCGCAAGCTTGAGATGATCTTGAAGTCCCGCTAGGGCACCCGACATTGCCTAGATCTACAGATTAGCCCGTTAAGTTCTGCGGAATCAAAGGTTGTGTCTGTAAAGGACTGCAATTGACCTAAATTTCCATCTTCACTCTCTCCTCAATCCTCAGTGACTGACTATCCGAAGAAAAGCTTGGGGTGAAGCAGTTGGCTCCTAAAGTTTGCACGGCTTCACGGCCAGCTTCGCAATTCCCTCGAGCTGACGGTAACGCGTTAACCTTTTGTGAAAGAAACTCTATTTTTTTTTTTAAATTTTATTTTAAAAAGTATTTTTTTGAGATATTATTGATTTCAAGCGTTATCCATTATATATCTAAAGCATTTAAATTATTAAATAAAAATAATAAAATTTTGATTAAATATAATTATATATTAATTTAATTATATATTTCTACTAATTTAACTATATTATCTAACAATTTAGTTATATTAAATAATATGCATTAGATTTAAATTTATTTGTGATGATAATTGGGCCTTATAAGATTTTTTAGATATACTTAATAGAAAAAAGAAAGAGACGAGGAAGAAGAAGAGAGAATAGTTTTATGTGTTTGTCAAAATTATAGAACTAGAATTCCAATCTCCTTTCTGCCTCTCTCCATTATCATAATAGTATATAGATATTACCAATTTCTTTATGATTACATCCAAATTTTAATTTTTTACTTAAAAAGACCTAAATCTTTATTATTACAACAAAAATACCACCCTTGTTACTTTTTTTGTGAAATGTATTTTTTGAGTAAGGAAAAGTTGTTGTAAATATTGTTTAGTGAAATAGAAAGAGTAATCAAACGTAATTTCCATCATAATTTTGTCATTACTAGAAACATGAAGACAAAGTCATATGGGATCTTCTTTTCTATAGAGGAGAAAGGAGCTCGCGGTATGTTTATAATGTGCTTTAAATTTATAATAAGAAATTCAACTGTTAATGTCTTGTTAGTCGAGGAAAATCTTAGTCCACATGGTTTCACCATCTTATGTGAGGGCGATTACTTTATTAGTTTAGTGAGATGAGTTGTTAGATGAGTCGATGGACCAGGTACATTTTTGACAAAATCAGCTAGTGAGATTATGATTGTTGTAGATTTTTCAAGTTAATATGTTGGCGTGAACTAATTCTATTGTGATGTGTTGAGCCTAAGTAGCTCATTTTGGATCAAGTTTATAGATTGTATTTGGATCGACAATCAGTTCACTTTTTTATATCTTTATAAGTCAATTGAAAAACTATAAATACTTAATTTATTCTACATTCTTTGAAAACCATAAATAGCTTCACTACCATTTAAAAGCATTATTCTTTTTCTTTGCTTCCTTGAGAAAAATGGATCATGCCAAGAGATTCTCTAGCTAGGAAGTTACGAAGTCGCTATATAGAGAAATAAGAATTTTATAGCCAAGATGGTCTGGAGAATCCTCGTTTACTCATCTTAAGAGAACAAAGGAACAATTTGATAAGAATACAAAGAACAAAACTTTTGTAGAGATTCCTATTGTTAGTGATCTCCTTGAAAGATCCATCATTATTAAAGATGTTAGTAGTAGTTTTCCTTTTGGAGTTTGACTTCAATGTAGGCAATGAAAAAGGTGTATGTTGATGCCATTGTTAACTTGGGTCAGATGTCTCCCACAAAAGTTGATCAAGTGATTGGTTTCTTTTCCTACTTAGTAACATTCTCAAGAGGATAAAATGAGCTAAGGATATGGTTATTATAGAGGGCAAGACAAGGTTGTAGGGTTCCCCCAAAATATTGATTCCGCCACCATATATGGCGCTAGTTTTGTTAGCCCCATAAGACTTTAAGACTTATCACCTTAATTTTAATGTGTTTGTGAAGTATTTTTGATAAACATATCAATTTGACATATTATATAAATAAACACCTATCTGAAGTCTATCAAAATAATGGGGTCACCCTTTTATGGGTTAAGTCAAGTATAAGTGTGATCTAGACATGCATTTCAATATTAAGATATGTATGTTATATTGTAGAAGCATATAAAATGTTTCATGCATGTTTTTAATAATAAGTTCAGAAATATTCTCATATGCTAAAATTAAAATTAAACATTTAAAATTTTTCCTAAAAATTAATTTTTTGGCTCTACATTATCATTTAAAATTGATGCATTTTTTTAATATTGGAATTGATTTTGGACATGCTTTCATCTTTATACATCCACTAAATTTGTAAGTGATTTAAAAAAAAATAATTATATATTTATATTTTGATTCATATGTTGATTTTATTTTATTAAATTCATAATATTATTTTGAACTGTTTGATTTATGATATTTTCATTTTGAATTATTTGTATTTTATCAAGATATTTATATACATTTTTTATTACAACTTTAGATTTAAAATTTACTTAATTTGTATAAATTTCTTGTCCTTCATTTTCACCTAAATTATAATAAATTCGATCATCTTTCCTAATTTAAATTTTAAATTCTTGATTATCTTCTCTCACAATCAAGCCAAAAGCAAAGTCTAGTGTTTTCTCCACATAAAATGACCCAAAATCAAGCTATATTCTCTCTATGATCTAAACAAAATTTGCAGCTCAAAAATAAAGGAAATGAACCCAAAATAACAACATTCTAATTCTATGAGTTTGATATAAATAACATAAGTAGAATGTATAGAATGATCACAACTCATAACAACATTCTACTAAATGAATTATTATGATGAGCTTAGAATTTCAAATACAAATTCAATTTAGTTTTTATTAAAATATTTTCTCTTTCTAATTTATAAACAATCGCTTATCGATCAAATACATCGATTTAAAAATTATTTTTCTACTTTAACTCATCATATTTATTAATTTTTTAATTTTAAAAGTATATGTCAAAATTTTTATAATCTTTCTCTAAATTTTAATATCTTCATTTTAGATTTTTATATTCATTTAAGTAAATCATTGAAAGTAACATCCAACTCTTCTTCATATGATGTACTATAGCTTAAATCATCAGAAATTGATTAAGTGAATATGTAGTTAAGTCACTAGCTACAATAATGGAAATTATTTTGTCATCTCATTATATTGGAAGATATCTTAAAATTTTATAAGCTAAATCTTAATTTTAATAAGTTTTCCTAAGAATGCAATATCTTTAGAATTTTTTATAAATCTAGTATACATATTAGAAATAATTTTAGTAAGTAATATGTGAAACAATTTAAACTTATGTACTAATCTAGTTATGTGTACATCTTTTATCACAATATTATCTCCTTCATAAGTTTTAATAAGCTTGTCTCATACATTTTTTTGTTATACTCAATTTATCATTTCTTATATAATCATCAGGTAACAAAGCATAATATAAATTATTACAACTTCTATTATTTAATTCATCTAATTCTCTTCAAAATATTTTTCAACTTTAATATCATTAACTTCTATAGTATGTGTGACATGTGGAATAACATGTGTCACATATGTGAATCTTGACCTTTAAGAAATGTGCTAACTCTATTTTTTTCTTAATAATCAGAAGGTGTATTGTCGAGAAGTGGATGTCTATATGTAGATTATCCTTAAAGTAGTGAAGTATACTTTTAAGAAAGTCTTATGTCATATGTATGAACAAGATATACTCTTAGTTGTTAAGCCAAATAAAGAGTTGATGTTTTAATAACAATTGAAGTGTGACTGTTACACCAAAAGAGATGATTTGGATGGTTTAAAAAATCATAAGTTAATTTTAAAAATTAATGAAAAATAAATGATTTCATTTAAGACTTAATCACTAATATAAAAGTAGTAAGCAAATATGTGAAGGAAATAAAAACAAGGTGAGATAATTGGTACACATAATTTTTTTGTAGTTCAGACAATCTCAAGACTTATGTTTACACATAGCCAACCCTAACTTAGATTCTATCTCCTCAAAATTTGAAAAACACATTAATTTTTTTTGTAAAAGTTTAAGTAAATTTTAATTAGATTCTTAGAATTAGATTTCAAATATATATACTAGTTTATAAAATTTAAATACATTGCATTCTTGGAAGAACTTATAAAAACTAAGATTTAGTTAATAAATTTTTAAGATGACTTCCAAAAGAATAGAATGCCAAAATAGATTAATTCTACTTATTAGTATAAATAAAGAATATTTTAGTAAAAATTTAAGCTCATTTAAATTTATTTTAAATTTTTACTAATATTTAAAATTTTTAAGTTTATTTGATAGTCAAATTAACTCATTAAAAATTGAGATTGATTTAAGTAATTTCTAATTTATTACAAATTATTTGATTTATTTATCAGTTTTATTAAACCAAAAATAAAGGAAAGAGGGCTTCCTCACATCAACAATCTAAAGTGTAAACTCTTTCAACTTCAAAAGATCATTAAGACTTAAAAGAATTTTATTCTAGATTTTTAAAAGTTTTGTTGATATTTCATTTTTTTTTTAATTTTAGGCAATTTAAATGAAATGCTTAATCTAGGCTTTATGATTTGAAGAAAATTTATTCAAATGAAGGTTTAATTTTAGGAAAGTGAATTATAGGTTAATGATAACTTAGTAATAATTATTTGGACGTTTGAAATCATTTTGATTTAATTTTACTTTTAAATATTTATGGAATTAACTAAGGCTTAATATGTAAAAAAAAAAGTGGGGTCAATCTTAAAACTTTGACCTAGTTATCCTCTATTTTTATTTCCACATTTAGGATTTTATTTGAATTATTAATGGAGGTATATGTCAATTATAAGTAGGTTAGTTATCCAAATGCTTGAATTTATTAAATTTCTACACAAATGTAACCAAATCTCCTTGAAATTAAGTCATCAATTTGTAATACTTGAAAGTACAATTTTTAAAAATTTCAAATCATTTAGATTTAAAATTATATTTAAAGATTTATTTAAAGTTGAATTTTGATTCTTTGGAATTCCAAAAAATGTTCAAGGTTCTTCAATTATTTTTAAAATTTTAATTTTTTATTTATCTTGATAAAAAAAAAGCTTTGTGTGCTTAGTTTTAAGATTTTAAGATTTGATTTTATTTAATTATGATTTATGAAAGTTGTAGCTTCTTTTAGAGTTATTAATTTTTTTAAATTTTGATTTGATTAATATCTATTCCAAATGTAGTTAGAAAATTTAGAGCAATCTATGAGACCCTTGAGAACTTCTCTAATGATTTTAGGGGAAATTAGAGTTCATGAGACCACATTATTAAATAGCTATTTAATTTTTTATTTAAATCTTTTATATATAGTGATAACTAAGTTTTAATTTTTATTTCATTAAAATAATTTCTCTTTACTAATTCAGAGAGTGACTAATCATTGATTTTAGATTTTATGTGAAACTCATATATTCTTAATGATTTAAATATTTTAATTAAACTCAATGAATCTCTATTCAATTTATAAAGATAATGAAGTTTATTGGACACATGCATTACACACCTTAATGTTAGATTGGTAGTTTTTCAAATAGGGTGGTCCACAATCCACACAAGATTGATTTTAGTAATATAATCTTAGACTGAACAATTCAAATCAATTTAAATTTTTAGCTTTTAAATATGATAAAAATATGATTCTAAATTCAATTTTAATATTATATAAGATGATTTTATCATTCCTTTTCTTTGATAAAGAATAAAAGCTATTTGTAAACTTGATTTCAATCCAAGCTAACATTGGTTAGGGTGCATTTTAGAATCTCTTTCCATTTTAAATGTTTAAGGCCTTAATAAAACCAATATAATAGTTGAATTTTTTTATTATTTTTATTTTTTTTTTGAGATGCATGTTAGCTTCATAAAGCAAGAGACCTAAGATATAATGAAGGTATATATGTGTGACCATTATATAGTAGACATAGGATTGAATGCTTGGTTATGGAAGCTTTATCTAGTTAGGATGAATAATTTTAGTGAATGTTATAATTCTCATAGATTTCTAGACACTAGGATCAATATTGTCAACCCAAGGTTTGTAAGAACTTGATCTCATAACTCATAAAGGGGGAGTTGAGAATATTAGGTGCTTAGGTTCACTCAAGGACTTGTTGCCATAAAAATTCCAATAAGACCTAACCTCACATCCTCCTTAAACACTAAAGCTTCAACCCAACCTATTCCATTAGGTTGGTCATAGTAAACCTTTTAGAGAAATCAATGTAGGAGGGTCATTTGAATTCATTACTCTAAGTTCTCCAGTGTGAGAAGAAAAATCCTCCTTTCATCGATCCTAGATCCAAATTAAGAAAGAAGAGTTTTTTTGTACTAAAAAAGTAAAAAAATCTAGTAGTGCTAAAATGTTATGTGCTGGATTTTCATAAAAAAAATATTAAATTCTTCAAGAATTTGGTTCCAAAAATAGAGTTCCCGCTTCACGACATTGCAACGCAATGATCTAGCGCCGAGATGCTGAGCTCTTAGAAATGAAATCTTTAAAACTCTGTCTTGCAGCACCGAGATGCTAAATATCTAGCGTCGCACTGCCAAGCTCTCAGATTAGTATCTCATTTTTAGTGCCACAACACTATTTCAACACCGAAGTGCTACGCTCTTGGGTTTCACCTCTTTAAAGTAGCACCATAACGCTATTTTCCTAGCGATGAGGAGCTACATCCTGAAATTTGTTCCACTGTTGAATGTGGTTTTAGTATGAAATAAAACCTCCCTTCATTGATCTTGGATTTGGAGCAATAGAGAAAGGTATTAATCTACTTAAAATATGAAATCCAGCATTTCTAAAGCATTATACTATCAAAAATTCAAACTTTTTAAAACTATTAAATCTTAGGCCTGATGAAACAACACCACGATGCTATAAGTCCAGCACCGAAGCTTTGCACTGTCAGGAAAATGAAATTTAACGCTCATCTAACAATGTCATGACACTTATATTTTAGTAATGAGGCACTGTGCTCTTGAGAAATTAAACCTTAGGCAAGCGATTGATAGCACCAAGACGCCCATAGTATATCATCGTGGCACTGATCTCTCTAAAATTAAACCAAAGTCATATCCACAGCACCTCAATGCTATCCATATTACACTGAGGTGAATCCTCAGGCTTTAAGACATGAATTCCTACCCTCTTATGCTACAATGCTAATTACTTAACACCAAGGTGCCATGTTAATAAAACCAAGGCACCACCATGATTGCGCTTAGGCACCATGCTTTTAGCATTGAAGTGCTGCTCCTCAAAATCGTAAATTAATATTAGCAATAAAATATCACAAATCTAGCATTCCAAAAGGATGTAAGTCCAACTCATATGTTTGTCATGCAAAAACCAAACCTTATATACCTAGCATTTCAAAGGGATGTACGTCCAATCCATCCGTTTAGCATGCAAACGACTATAAACCTAACATTCCAAATGGATGTAAGTCCAATATATCCTTTTTTCCATGCAAATGACCCTATAAACCTGGCATTCTAAAGGGATGCAAGTCCAATCTCTATGTTCGTCATGTGAACACCTTACTAGCATTCCGAAAGAATGTAAGTCCAATATATCTATTCACCATGAGAATCACCCTACTGGCTTTCCAAGAGATGTAAGTCCAATCTATATGTTTACCATGTGAATAACCCTACACTAAACCTCTGGTCTACTTGGGATATCTGAAATGAGAAAATCCATGATTGCTAATCATTTAGATATTATAGCTAACCCTTTGATGTTGGTAGATTGGAATAACAACAATCCCAGGAATGACGGAACCATGGGATCTTGATTGGGACTACCCTCCCATTTCTTTTAGATAGTGTGGTGCTTATTTTTAAGATGTGGGACACCATGCAGATCTTAGGGGATACTTATTGAAGTGATCAGGTACGACATTAAGGAATGATGTACTATTTTAAAAGATAGAAATTACCACTCTATAATGGACCTAATCACTTAATAAGGACTCCTAAGGCATGATGGGTCTTTGAATATACCAGAGATTTTTCCCCTACTTTATATGGAAAAGTAAAGTAGAGTTTATTTTAAGTCGGGTTCATTAAGTTCCCTATGGAGGCAAGCCCCCATAGTTAATTACATCCTAAGGAATGGAAATTCCTTAAGAATACTGTCAATTAAAGTAGACAATTAGAGTTTCCAAAAATTTTAAGGTTAAAACTATCAAAGGATTGGTTATTTTAGAAAATAAAATGGGATAGATCAAGGAGAAGATTTATTTTTGGAATCCAAAGGGGGAAAGTAGGAAATACTCATGATACTAGGAAGCCTAGTGAGCATTCCAATCTATCATATTATTGGGCTTTATATTTTTTGAAATTTGAAGAGAGTTAATTATTTGAGTTGACATTTTATTAGCTTATTAGGGCTTATAATTTCATAATATAAGATTGTGAAAATGCCTAAGAGGTGAGGATTAATGCTTGTAGCCCGAAGGAAACAACTACCTTAGATTCCTAAACTAAGGAGCCTTTGACAAAACAAGTCTAAGCGAAAGGTGGGTATTTGATTCACCTCCACAAGAGAGGATGAACCACTCGACTGTTGGACTTACAGCCGCCTAGAGTGGCCACCAACTAACTTATACGCTTTAAATCCATGTAGACAAGTCTTATGCTTTGCAAGATGGCTAGATTGTTTATTTAGAAAGGAGACTAAGTCCTTAAACTCACTCCTAAGAGACTAGAGCATGAGTGGTATGAATTCATGACTTAATCTAATGCAAATTTTATCAAATTTATTTGATTCTTTTGAACTCTTTATTTTGACACAAGTTATGGGATTTTGTATGCCTAAATGCATGAGAACTTGATTATGGTCAAATCAGGAGAGAAATGGGTGTTCTTCTATCAAAGGCTCTCATAGGTTAAGCCTTCATTCTCTGGTAAAGATGGAAGCCCCCTCTTAACAAGAGTGGAATAATATGACATGCATGATATTATACATTCATTCATCCAGCTAAGGGGTTGCTAAATATTTTATTATCTTGATTTAATTCCTAGGCTTTTATGTGTGGTTATGAATTATTTTAAAATTTTAGTTATGAGTTATTAGTGGGATAAAAAATTTAATTTTATCCTAAGAGTCTACCACATCAGGCCACACATTCAAGTATCAATCATAAAGAAATTTTGAAAAGCATGTTGTTTTAATGTGCAATCTAAACACAATATCAAATAATTTTATAGACTACCGTAATAGAATAAAAGGCTAGTTGGTCTGCACACCCAAAAAGAGAAAAAAGATGGGTGAGCTCTACCCTTATACAACCCTGATTACAAAAAAATAATACATGCTATGGGGGTCTTCTTTTCTTCATTTTTTCATTCCCTTTCTTTTGATTTGATTTGCTCCAAAGGCATCACAGGGCACCCCAGGGACTAAGCCTTCTAGCCACTACTCATCCTAATCGCCCATAACACTGATCCTAATTCTTAATGCAAGATTACATCAAAAATAAAAAAAGTAAATCTAGCTACACCTGCAAAATAAATGTTAGCTAAACATACCATACAACTCAAGCAGTTATATGAATAATTTGGACTTAGCACCCCATACATGGGTAACCAAGCCCACCTGTCCTAATGTGAGTTATGCTCAAGGGATAAGCAACCTGCACAGTAAACACATTTATATTTTTATTACAGCGGCCCCTTAAGCATAACCCCTACAGTAAACATGATTAGGCTAATAACAGCTTAACAACCAGTCTATGAAATATACACCCTAACAACCAGTCTAAAATATTACATCACAAAATAAAACACAACATCATATACATACAATGCCCCTAACTTAGCACTAGAAGTGGTGACTTAGTATTTTAATGTGTGTGCTTAAGCTTGTGTGGCAAGACTTTACTAGCTTCTTTAGTTTAAGTTTCAATTTGAGTTTGAATTTATTTTAAATTTTACCTTGATTTCAATTTAAATGATTTAATGATTTATTTTTTAATTTTATTTCACTTTTATTTGGTTAAAATGATGTTTAGGTTTTCAAGAATGAAGAATAGAATGAATTCCATTTGTAGATGGAACTCACGTTATTCTACATCCTAATTTCTAAAGAATCTAACTAAGGTCCTTAAGTATCTTAATTAACCCATTTAAATTTGTGTAATTTATTTGATTTGATTTTGAGCTTAGAATTTGAGTTGGTTTAAGTATTTGATTGATTGATTTTGATTTAAATATTTTGGTTTAATTACATCTTGATAATTCAATATCCTTGATATCTAATGAAGTTTAAGTTTGTTTAAATTCATGTGTTTTGATTGATTAATTTAGATTAGATGTTTTGGTTTAATTAAATCTTGATAATTCAATATCTTTGATCTAATGAAGTTTAAGTTTGTTTTCATGTGTTTTTGATTGATTAATTTTAGATTATTTTGGTTTAATTAAATCTTGATAATTCAATATCCTTTAAATTAATATTTAATTCTTTTCTTTGATTATGGTTATGTGACTTGACTTTATGTTTGTTTGATTTGATTATGGTTCATTCATTTATAGTTTGATATTAGATTAATTGAGATTTTATTTTGATTTTAATTGAGTTTGATTCTTGTAATTAGGATTTTATCTTTTAATCTCATCCATTTGTCATGTTTATCAAAGTTTGGTTTGCATTTTGATTTCATACATTGGATAGTTAATTAGTTTATCTTATTTAAGTGGGTTGAATGAGATTTGATTTGATTGCATATTAAATTGATGAGACTTTCTTTAATTTAATTTGATTTAATTTGATTTGTTTTATCTTTATTAGTCTATGGGTTTGCTTAGTTCAATGATTATGTAATTAGTTTAATTAAGAAGTGTATTTGTATTAATTATAAAGATTTGTTTAATTTTCAATTTGATTTCATATTTGTTTAGATCAATGATGTAATTAATGACTTAATAATTTAAGTTTAATTTAGGTTTTGATTAGTATTTAATTGCATTTTGATTATGTTCAAATTTATGTTTAATTAAGCTTAAGTTTAATATGATTAATTTGATTAACTTAATTAGCTTTTAGGTGATCAATTATTAAATTAAGTAAAGATTTGTTTAATTTTTTTAAAATTTAATTTCATATTTATTTAGGTTAATGATGTGATTAATGACTTAATGATTTAAGTTTAAATTAACAATCGATTGGTATTTAATTGCATTTATGTTTGATTAAGTTTAAGTTTAAAATGATTAATTTGATTAATTTTAATTTTACTTAAGATGTGATCAAATTAATTAGTAGATTAATTAAGTTTTGATTTGAATTAATTTTAATATTTATAAAGTTAATTTGGTTTATTAAGATGGTGTTTAATTTATTAAGTTTGCATTAATTAGGTATTTATTCAATTGGATTAGCTTATTAATTAGTTTAATTAAGGAGTGTGTTTTAATTATTAAATTAAATAAAGATTTTTTAATTTTAAATATAATTAATGACTTAATGATTTAGGTTTAATTTAGGTTTTGATTAGTATTTAATTGCATTTTGATTATGTTTGATTGCTTAGTTTAATATGATTAATTTGATTAACTTAATTAGTTTACTTGGGTGTGATTATTAAATTTAATTGGGTTTGATTTAAGCTTAATTTTAGAGTTAGCTTTAATGTAACTTATTTAAATTAATTTGATTAATTAAGATGATGGATTAATTCATTAAGTTTGCATTAATTAGATGTTTTAATTAAGTTTGATTAAGGGTATAAAATTTTAAAATTAAAGGGTTTATTTAATTAGAGATTAATGACTTAATTTCCCACATGTGAGTGATTTGATTTAGTTAAGTTTTTAAAGTTTGATTTGATTAAAGGATTATTGTTATTACCATCATTATTATTGTGAATTAATTATATTTCATTTCAATTAAGTTTGATTATTTATGATTAGTGTTTATTTGATTGATTCATTTATTATGTTTATTTTGATTTCATTAACATGTTTGATTTAGTTATTAGGTTGAAATATTTAATGGTTAATTAATTATCTTATTCCAAATGGATGTGATTTAATCATATGTTAATTTAGTTTACTTTAACTTTATTTGGTTTAATTTGATTAGTATTAAAATGATTATGTTGTATTAGTTTAATTTAATTTTTAGTTTATTTAATGATTAATTAGTTTTAGTTTATTTATACTCATTAAGGGGTTTCATATGATTAAGATTCCATGCTTAGTATAGTTTAATTTATATGGTTTCACCCATATTAAAGTTTCCTATTTGTTTAATTTTAAGTTTGATTTAAGATTTAATCATTTAATTGAGTTATTAACTTAAATCATATTTAATTTAATTTCCTCTAAGGATGATATTTTTTTTGATTTGAAGTTTGATTAATGATTGCTTAAGTGCTATTTCATTTTGATTTGATATTTAAATTATTTTTAGATTATGTTTTAATTAACTTCTTAATTGATTAAACTTTAATCTTAAGTATTTGTTTGAGGTTCATTAGGATTAGAAATCACATTATTTTCTTGAGAGTCCTAGGATTGATTTAAGCCATTTTGAAGATTTTTGTAAATTTCTGAATTTTTATTTGATTTATTTTATTAAAATAGACAATTTAAACCTCAAAATTTAATTTCTCCTAATCTAAAAGTCCTTTTCTAACAAAATTTTTATGGTAGGTGTATTTTAACTTTAATTTCAATCCTAGAAAATTTCTATTTAATATGATATATATTTTTGGTTTAATTAATAAAATTTAATTTTCACTAAACCTCAAATTAAGTGCAAAATTCTCAGTAAAATTTAGGGATTTTGGATTTATTGGATTTCTCTCGGAAAGACAAATCCAATGAGCTATTATATGTAATTTTTTGTTTAGTATTTTATTTTCTATAAATTTTTGAAATTTTAGGTGATTTAAATTAATTTTTAAATAAAAAAAAATACGCATACGACGCCGCTTGTTTGGGTGGGAAGACCGGTCAACCCATGGAGAGCGACCAGCGGCTCGCTCTCAAACGGTCCAGATCAGATCGAGCACCGGCGTGATCAAGATCGGCGACGATTTGTCACCGATCGCATCGAATCGGCGACGGACGTCGCATCACATCGAAAGGCCCTGATCGAATCCACGATGACCGAAGTATCCGATCCCCAACCGCGATTGGACGACGGCGTATCCGCGATGAACAAACAAGCTTTTAAAGGGAAAAATGATTTCTAAAAACTTATCCAAATGAACCCATGTTCGCATCGATTTACACCGAAAAAAAAATTCTATTTTCTAATTAAGATGATTTAAAGTAAATATGCAGAATTATCTGGGGTAAATTCCTAAAAATACAAGAAAATTAACATAAAATGCGAGAAATCCTAAGGCTGGCTAAAGTTTGGCAAAATTTACCTCATCGGGGATGGTTTTCGTCGGTGGAGAAGATTTGAGAGAACTCCTAGGTATGTGAGGAAGCTTTTGAATGACTTTTAACCTTTGCCTAACTTCGGAATGCCATCTTCTCCGATGTTTACCGTCGCCTCGCCGGAAAAGTAACTATTTATATTTTTGAGCTTAAGAATGGCTCAAAGAGGTGGGGGATGGGTTCCTTTTTTTCTTTGGGGAGCTTTTAGGGGCTGAATGGTGGTGGGAGGAAGAGAGGTGAAGCTTCATTTCCTCCTTTATAATGGCAAAATCCATTCTTTTTTTGAATTTTTTTGGCTCCAAATTGTCATCTTGCTCTTGGATGGATGATGGATTGATTGAGGACTTTGAATTTTTGCTTCAAAATACTCTCTCTTGCTGCCATATGATCAGCTCAATTGAATGCAAATGTTGGGGAGGAGTTAAGTGCATGTGATGGGGAGAATTAAATGAGGTTGGGTGGAATCCTATGTGGGGAGGATCCATGAGAGATTTAAATGGGTTGAGTTAATTTTGGGCTAATCCCAATTGGGTTTGGGTCGGGTTTGATCAGCCCCCAATGGGTCATGACTTGGTTTCAAGGGATTTGGCCCAATTTGGGTCATATGGGTCATATTGGGTTAAATTGACCAATTTGACCAAAATTGGCCAAATTAGCTTGGGTCATGGGTTGATTCATGTTCAATTGGCTAATTGAAGATGAATGTGATTTTTGGTTTGAGTTAATTTGGATTTAATTTGTATTTAGGCTAAATTGACCCTTTAGGCCTATTTGGGATTAATGGCTGAATTGGACTCGATTGATCAAATTGAGTTTAATTATGACTTTGGTCAAGTTCAATAATCAATTTGGAATGAACTTGAGCCATTGATTACAATCAATTTGGGTTAGATCATGATTTGACCCAATTTGGTCCTTTAGGCCAATTTGGGTCAACCTGGATCAAATGGCCAATTGGGCTTGGTTTGGTCCAATTGATTACAATTGATCATCCTAGGGTGATCAACAATCATGGTGGAAGGTTTTGGTGAGCTTGGTTCAATCCAATTTGGGTTGGATTGAAAGTTGGCTCAAATGGGTCCTTTATGTCATTTTGGGTCAAGTGGACCTAAGTGGGTTAATCAGTTTGGTTTTGGTTTGATTCGAGTATTGTTGAACTTATATATGAACCTTGGATTGAAATATAAATTCAACGACAATCAATTTAGAGTCTAATAGGTTTTGGGCTTAAAAGTCAAAAGGGCTAAGTTAGGCTTGACTTGGGTTGACTTGAATTTGGTTTGATGATTATAAATTTTATTTATAATTGGATAAATGATCGAATGAATGATTGATTCAAGAGAAAATATGTTAGTTTTGACTTAATTTGGATATAATTTGGCTAAGTCCAAAGAACTGGATTAAAGGGCTTAGATTGAGTTTGGATTTGATTTTTGATATAGTTTTGGTCATTTGAATTTGGATTTCATTTATATTTATGAATATGAATGATAGAATAATTAATTTGTAAAGAAATCAATTGAGTTTGATTTGATCTAAAGTGAGTTTTGGCTAAGCTTATGAATGTGGTTCATATGGCTGGAAGGGTCTTAGATTTGAATTTGATTTTGGGTTTCAATCATTTGGAGTCAAATTTGAAATTAGATTTGGGATTTGAATTTGAGGTTTGGTTTGAGATTTGAATATGGGTTTGATTTGAGAAAGTGTACATGGTTTTGATTTGAGAAAGTGTATCCAGATTGGGTTTAGGCTATAGGATAGGTGATTTCCTTAAGTCTTAAGGCATGGCCTAATCCTATGATTAACCCTTCTAAGTCTCTAGGCTGAGATTAAGTGTTCACCTAATCACTAGAAGTGTCTTATGACTAAGGAGTTCTTAGTGTCTAGAAGAGTCCTAAGTTAAAGAAGAGAAGGTTAAGAGCTCTCTCCAAAAGTGGGGTCAACAAATAGTCATCTATACTATGCCATGCACACTACTAGACACCGATTCATATCAAAAAGATATCTTTTTTTCTAACCTCAATCAAGAGCACTCACTTACATGGTAAGAAGGGTAATTAACTATGAAGGCTTGCATTCATAGGAAGTAGAACCCTGATCTAAACAAACCCTAACATATTGTTAGGAGAAATCTTGTTAAATAAATATCAATCTATCTCATGAAGAACATACTCCTACCAATCTTAATAAAAATGATAGAGAGCTTACTTAAAGGTGTTTCTCCTGAGCGATTAATGATAAAACTGGCCTTAACTTTTAAATTAAAATGACCAATTTGACATATAAGCATTTCTTAATGCTCTAAACATAGTCTAAGTGTCTCATGGTCTAATTGCTTTTTTTGGCCCAAGCCTAAATAGACAAATAAAGTATTTAGAAACTTTAAATCCTTAAGAGTGAGTACAACCAAGGATGTCTTTAATAAATGCTTAGTTTAACACCAAATTTATTTGTCCCATCCAAGCTTATTAATTTAACTAAAAGGGTGATGTCCATTTTTATCCTTAATGGTAAAACTTATGTTAATGATGGAATTAGACCTAACAAACAAATAAACCACTTTAAGCACTTGAGTGTACTTTTAGGAATGGTCTTAAAAATATCCTTCATTCAATCGAAGTAGGTTTGACCCTTCTAAAAACCAAACCATTGATCTAATGTATGCATTATAGGCTAATAGAAATAAATTAACCCATATCATCAAAATTATTTAAATTTGTCAAAATTTTAGAAGTGTATGATTATCTCTGGTTACTAATAGTGCTCTCCCTTAACCAAAAGGGCTTTATTTAAGTTAACATGTCATAACGTCCATTAAATAGAATTAAGGAAGAAATGGTAGAACCAATCCAATATAGCCATAATTTTTCTATCCTAGGCCATAAAACCTACTCCCCAAGTATGGCAAAACTCCCAAAGCTCCACCTAGTAGTGAACCTTAAAAAGCCCTAGCTTAACCATACAACAAAAACAACAACAACAACAACAAGCCTTTATCCCACTAAGTGGGTTCGGCTACATGAATCCTTCATCTCCACTGTGTCCTATTATGTGTCAAATTCTCATTTAATTCAATAAGGTCATTTTTCATACATTAACCAAGTCTTTTGACCTCTACCTTTCCAATATAAGGCAAATCTAATGCATCTACTTAATTGGGGATGATGCTTTATGTTGCCAAACCATCTGCCTCTCTCAATCTTATCGCCATTGAGCTACTCCAACTCTTTCCTAACATACTCATTTTACATTTTATCTCTAAGAGTAAAGCCACTCATCCAAGCATCCTCATTTCTATAACACTTAACTTAGTCTTATGCTTCTCTTTTATCCAATATTATTCTATATAGCCATTAAAGTCTTACCACCATCTTATAAAATTTTCCGTTTAAGTGTAACTTTCTATCACACAACAGCCGATGTATTCCTCCACTTCAACCATCCAATTTGAATTCTACTAATAACATCTCCATCTATTTCACCATCATTTTAAACAATAGAGCCTAAATATAATCGCTCACTCTTATTAATGACTTGTTCACCTAATCAAATACTGCCCACTAGAACTTCTACAACTAAAATTACACTCATATTCAATTTTAGATCTACTTAAACGAAAACCTTTATACTCTAATGTTGACCTCCATAATTCAAGTTTCTCTTGGACTCTCTCTCTAATCTTTTCAACAAGAAGAATGTCATCAGCGAAAAGAATACACCAAGGTACATCTTCCTGTAAATGCATAGTAAGAACATCCATAACTCAAACAAAAAGATAAGGGCTTAAAGCTGATCCTTGATGTAACCCGACTGAAATAGGAAATTTTTTTTATCAATCCTCCTTGTGTTTGGACACATGTAATAGCTCTAGTATATATATCCTTAATGACTTGAATATAACCAATATTAACTCCTTTCGTTCTAGAACTCTCCAAAGAACATCTCTTGAAACTTCATCATAAGCTTTAAATTAATAAATATCATATGTGATCCTCCTTACTTTCTATACTTCTCCATCAAACCTCTTAACAAATGTATACCATCCATAGTAGATCTACTGGCATGAAACCAAACTGATCAGAGAAACTTTTGTATCACATCATGTTATGCTCAATTACTCTCTCTCCCATAATTTTAATGTATGACACATTAACTTAATTCCTCATAATTTGCACTATTGTGCATCACCTTTATTATTAAATATAATCAACAAACTCTTCCTCCACTCATTCATCTTTAGTCTTTAAAATAAAATTAAAAGGATTTGTAAGCCAAGAAATTCCTTGATCTTCTAAACATTTTCACACTTCTATTGGAATATCATCATGTCCTAATGTTTTTCCACATTTGATTTTCTTTAAAGCTTCTCTAACTTCATATTTACTAATACGACAATAAAAATAAAATTCTCTATTTTGTTTAGGGTATTAAGGTTGTTAAAATCAATCGTACTTTTAGATCCTTCATTGAAAAGTTTATCAAAATATCTCCACCTATTTTCAATATCCTTTCTAAGAAAAGTACTTTATTATTTTCATTCTTAATAACTTGAACTAGGTCTTTACTTCTCTTATCACTTTGGTTGGCTAACTTATACATACATCTTTCACCTTCTTTGGTATTTAATCTATTGTATAAATCACTAAAAGCTAAATTTTTTGCATCATATATTACTTTCTTAGAATCTCTACATACCACTTTATATCTTTCCCAATTCTCCAAATTTTTACATCTAAACTAAGTTTTATAACAATGCTTCTTATTTTTTATCTTTTTTTACACACTCTAACTCCACCACCAACTATTTTTATTAAAATAGCTTTTTTCCAAGCACATTTTTAGCAACTTGCTTAATTTCACTTGCTACTTTTTCCCACATAACATTAGCTTCCTTATGAACATCCCAAATTCTAAGCTCTTATAGCTTGCTCTTTAAAATATTTTTATTTGTGTTCTTTAAGTGTCTCCATCTAATCCTAAGATAATAATTTGATTTATTTTTCCTCTTACAATTTTTCATCTTAAAATCTAAAACTAATAATTGATGTTGGGTACTTAAACTTTCACATGGAATGACCTTACAATCTCAAAGCTCCACATTAAGGGTAAAACATATGTTCATCTCTCAAAGCTTAGACAAGTATTCCACACATTTTTATAGGCACCCTAACCCCCCAGGTTAGCTCAGCCACTAATCCAAGTTTAGGGGTGGTAGGATCTTGGTTGAGCTAACAATCTAATGCACTTGGAACCAATTTTAGAGAGGGTACATATAGATGTTATCTATTCAAGATTCTTGATAGGTGCCAAATTTATAACTCTTTCTCCTCTTAGATCATTGATTTTTATTTAATATTTTCTTTATTACAATAAATTTTTTACACTAATTAAAATATTTGATGATGTAGAATAGTTTTTATTTTGGTGAAATTAAAGTATTTAATGTGAAGAAGAAGCAAATTATAAGTTGTTTGAGCAAAAGATATGCATTAAAAAAGGTTCTGAGGTATATCAGAGTTTAGGCCTTAGTCTTAGGCACATAAGCCAGAGTATTAGAGCCTAACCAACTAATCTGGGTGCCTAAGTGTCTAAAATAACCAATTTTAACTTCCAAATAGAAAATTGGGATCCTAGGAGCCAATATTTGGTGATTAGGCTCCCAAAACTTGCTAAAATGGAACTAAAAAAAAAAGAGAAGAGCATTCCTCTGAGGCACTAGCCTAACAACTACTATGAATTATCCTAGATCTTTATGAAGTTCTTACTATTTTTGTGATATTTAATGTCGCTTATTTATGCAAATCATGAGAATGAATTTACTGACTTCTTCACTCATAATTCTAAGGTTTTTAAGGAGTTTTAGAGATGATTTTGTGGAGGCTACTTCAAGGTTCAAGGAGAAGCCATTAGGGAGATCTAAAAAGCAACGAGGTAGAAAAGGGGTTCTTGGCATGTTTCACTCAAATTATTCTTTTCTTCCTCTCCCTTTTAATTCATGTACTAATCTTTTATGGCTTTGTTTATTTTCTTCATAAACTATAATCCCCTTTATAAAGTGGGTGTAACCATATTATTTTGTGATTGCTTATTTTTAATATGATTTAGAGCTATTATTTTTTATTAATTATTGTATATTTGTTCTATGTTTTATCATCTATTGATTTGACTAGCCATCTTTCAATAGATTAGGAGGTCTGTTTGAAACAAAATGTCATAGTGATTGGTTGTAGGTTAGAGATAACTATGTTAAAGCTATGTAGTCATTTTGAAGATCCAAAAGATTTAAAGAATATTCTTGTGTTAAATTTATCACCTAGAGGTAGGTAGGTTGTGGGACAAAATTAAGGACCTTAGGCTTTCAAAAGAATGGTAGCAACCACCTTGATCAAAATTTAGTAAAATTTAACTCCTTATTTAAAGTTTAACAACATAAAATAATTTATGAGAAGTTCAATCCATAGATTTAATCATAATGAGTTCTCCCGCACATATTACTTCTTTGGTAAGTTTATTAGCTTGTTTGGTAGATTTAGAAGTAGATTCTACATCAAATAATAAGACACACAATGTGTATACTCAATAGTGCCAAATTGAACTTGTAATTTAGAAAGTAAATATAACATAGATTTAAATACAATATTTTCACATTCATGTTTAACAACTAATGATCACTTAATTAGTAAGCAATTAGATTTCTTTGGCAAATTATTTTATTCAAGTTTGAGATATCAAAATTACACACCTAAAATTTTAAGATTGTTTCAAAATAAATATATTCTTTTAAAGTTTTTATAATCCCTTACTAATTTTAAAGAATGCATTATATAATTTTTTATATGTGATATTTTCATCTTATACATATTAAGGAGGGCCAATTTCTCTCCTATGGACATGAAATGCATATTTATTTCTTCCTCTTAGCTATAAAAAGAAGAACTTTCTCCTAATTTTAGTATTCTTGTGGTGTCTTTTTATTTCCATGTCATCCTCCATAATATTCCAGTATTTGTATTTATTGTACTAAGAATTTTTGCCTTCATGTCATATTTTCATCACATGTGAGAAAATTAGTTTTAATTTTATGCATGTTAAACTCACTTTCAAGTGTACTTAATGTTCTTGAATTTATCATATATTAGCCATAAAATATATATTAAGCTTATGTATGAGGCACCCTTTTGAACTTCTTAAGCATATATCCTAGCTTGCCGTACTTATATCATGCAATGGTTCACTTACATTGGTATCTTATACACCCAACAAGATTACACCAAGGACATTATATTATTAGCCTCCTATCCTAGTCAAACTTAATCATGAATAGCTCTCAATTACCCATTAAAATATATATGCTATGAAAATGACTTATGCAAGGGGAGAGGCCATTAAAATTGGATCATACCATCCATGGGGATAGAAATGATTGTGGGCCCTTATGAGAATTAATGGACCTCTAGCTTATTTTAAGATATATTAAATTATTTTCCTTATCAATACACAATTTCCATTCGAGTCATTATTAGATCATTATATAGGTTTAGTTTTATCTAAACCATTCTAAAATCTACCTCACCTCTTACCTTTGGTCGAACAAGACTTTATCTTATAATGATTATAGAACCTTTTGAAGTTAGTAAAGACTAAAAGATCGACCATTAACCATTCAAGTAATTTAATTTTTATGCAAATACCCAATGTTAGACCTCTTCATATGCTTAATCCTAAGTTATTTTGATAGACCCTATAAGTGATCTAAACATTCTTTCTTTCCATCATTAACTTAGTTACAAGCTTATGCATAGCCATGGTATTCTTTCATCTTTGCAAGCCCATACTTTTACCTTGGATTTGTCTAATAATTTCAAATTACATTGTCCAATCACAATGATAAACTCTTCTCGTATGCTTTATATTACTAAAGCATAGATGAATTGATCTTAATTTATAAATGCAATAGGTTTAACCTTGATTATGATTAGCTTTGTGTAAAAAGACATCTAATTTGGTCATAAGAATTTAGACCTTCTGATTGGACAAATTTCCCTCGACTAACTCCTTAAATAGATTTGAATAAGTTAAAAATGATGTATTGATTAGATTAGTTGATCCAAACAAACCCAAATGGACCCATTTGACCTTTTAAGACCTATAAGCTAATTTTGCCTTATCAACCAAACAAGGCCCAACCAATCTCTAAAAGCTATCTTAATTAATTATAAGTGATGTAAGCTTAGTCCTTTATGAAGCCCAATTATTTGGACATTTGACCCAAATTGACTAAAATGACCCTTAAAATTAGCCAACTTTATCAAATTGATTGTAATTAATTCATCAAATATATTTGATTGAATTCTTTATAAAGTTTTGAGCTTAAAACTTATTGGCTGAGTTAATCAACTTCAATAAATCTAATTTAAAATAATTGATCTTATTAAGATCACTTAACAATTTTGACGAATTTGATTTTAATAAAGTTAATGGAAGAAATCACCTTTAATCTTATAATAAAAAACCAATTTATCCCAATAACTTTAGATTGACCCAATTAGCCTAATTAGATTATACCCTCTAAGGAGACCCATTATATTTAATGAATCTTAACCTAAGTTAACATTTTTAATGTTATTGGCTACAGTTAATTCAAATTAAAATCTAAAATAAAATTTTCTTAGAATGTTCCTATTTAGTTCATACATTAGATAATTCTTTGGACCCTTTGATTGATTTTTATCAACACTTTTGTCAAGAAAGTCAAATCTAAACAACTCAAATGCCCTTTTCCAAATTGGGTTTAGAACCTTTTAATTAATTTGAATAATATATTTTAAATTGTCAATAAGATATTCATACGTTTAGTATAACCCTTATGTCTCAATTAGCTCCTTGTGTTGGTAGTTGGTTTATTAAAATCAAAATTGACCCATTTAAAATCTTATGGGCTCAAATAAACTAACGTAGCTTTGATCTTCAAATAGCATATCGATTTCGATCCAAAGCTCACTATTTGACATATAAGCTTAAATCTTCTAATAAATTTGGATGTTTACATTTTTACGCTAAAGAATTAATACCAATAGTGTAGACTAATTGGAAGACTTACACAAGGAAATAAGCTTGGTAGATTAGAAATGTTATATTATTTTATGTATAATGGTAGCTCAAAACAAAAATATTGAGGATATATAAAATAAATAAGCAAGAAAGGCCTAAATCTACCTTACTATCTTTTATAGCTTAATAAAGCTTCATTTAGTTACTTTAATAAATGTTCCTTCTTCTAAGCTAAATTTCTTTTAATGACATAGGAGACTCTATATATAATAATTTAAAAAAAAGAGTTCTTGTTAAAATATTCCATAAAAATTGCTAAAAAGGTTTAACTAAAACATTCAATACTTAGTTGGTCTTTGCAAATGTTTACAAGTTTCCACGAAGTCTTTGTGAGCTTCTATAAAAAGATTTTGGTTAGTTAAAAATAATTATAATAGGTTTTGTTAAAGTTTGTGAGTCTCCACAAAACTACTTAGCGGACTCCCATAAATATTTGTGAGCACTTATAAACACCAAAATTTGAAAACATTTGACAACACATTCTTGCTATTTGGAAAAAAATTAGGTGTATTAAGTAAGCTAATTTAAAATGGCGGGAGTTAGGCTAAGTGTGAAAAAATAATTTTAACATAATTGAGTATTATTTAATACCCTAGGCAAAAATATATAAATACCATGCATTTTGTATTATTAGTTGGTGTTAAAGCATAAGTTAGTTAATGTTATAGTGCTTAAATAAATATCTCTTATAGCTCCTCTCATAAAAACTCTATCCATTAACCCATCCTCCTCTTTAAAAATCTTAAGTGAAAATTAGATCTAAGAAAGAGTAGATATATATTAGCTTGCTACAATAATGGCCTTTAATA
Organism: Cymbidium sinense; assembly: GCA_021442155.1. Taxonomy (NCBI): domain Eukaryota; kingdom Viridiplantae; phylum Streptophyta; class Magnoliopsida; order Asparagales; family Orchidaceae; genus Cymbidium; species Cymbidium sinense. The sequence continues at coordinate 147,565,008 of CM038220.1, forward strand.
TTTTAATGGTTGATGAGCTCACCTTGTTCAAGCTAACAAAATATTCACATGTAGAAATCCATTTTGTTATATTTTTTATTGTAATTTTATTCAAATGTTATAGAGGAGAGTATTAGTGGAGATAACATAATCTTGAAGGAGGAGAAAGTAAAGTTTCCTTTATATAAAGTTAGTGAAAAGATTTTTTTTATTCGTAAAGGAGTAATGATTTTTTGCTTAGTATAGGTTGTGCAAAAAATTCTAAATTTGGTGAACATCATAGTGAGGATATAGGTCTTAGGCCAAACCATATAAAAATTGTGATGTGTTTATATGGTTATTGAGCTTACTCTCTTTACTTTATGTTATCATTTCTATATGCTAATGAATTTTCATATTTATGCTTTATAAATAAGTTTTAATTAATCAAAAGTTTAGTATAATGCCCCTCCTCGCATCTCTTAGGTAAGGTGTAAACCAATATTGTTCATAAATATGTTTCATCCAAAATTAGTTAATTGACTCATTTATTAAACAAATTGAATCTAATATGACCTTAACTAGGATGCCTTAATTTGGCCAAAACATGGTCAACCCAATTTGACAGCATATTTGATTTTTTTATTAAATGGGTTAATTCAACCCATTATAAAACCTACACTTTATCATTAAGTTTAAACTAGACAACCCACTAAATTAGTTTATACATAAGAAGCTTGATTAAAAAGTTGGGAAGCTAACCAAAGTTGAGTTAACATAAGCCAACCCATGGTTTGTCCATATTTAATTAAATTGAGGAGCTTATCCTAAAAGATGTAATGCTAGTCAATCTGACCTAAATCCATTTAATTAGGCAAATTAAATTATGCAAAATTTTCATTAATTAATTAAAACTCTAACCAACCCTTCTTGACAAGCTTGACCCATGAATAAATCAACTAGTTTTTAGTTAACCTAGGTTATGTGAGTATTAAGACTAGTACTTTTGTCTAATAAAAAATTTCTTCATTAATGGATTCCAAGAACCTTACTAACCAACTCCCTAACATCACTCTCATCTTCCAATTGGCATCCATACTAAGTGCCAATAATTAATTAAGGTGGAAAGCATCATTTAGGGGTTGATTAAAGGGTGATCAGAAGAAGCAATATAAGAGAGTTTGCTATTCTTTTTAGATAACTTCTTTGAGCTTCAAGTAACTCCTCAAAAGATTTAGGATTGGTTTAAACCACTTAACACTTAAGATACTAAGCTATAATAAAATAAAGGCAAGAGTTATACTATAGTATAACTTTTGCCATATTTAGCCAATCTTAGAGATAGTTTTGCATCTTGAGCTCCTATTAAGGGATACATATCTTTAGCTAATAGTGGCCATGTATATGATATTTATAAATCATTATTACTCAATAACTGCTTTGGTCTTCTTGAAGATTTGGAATCTAATGAGTTGTTCATCTCCTAAGATTATATTCTATGAGCTCCATAATGTGCTTTACTTAAGATCTTAACTAGTTGTTTATAGAGGAAGAGTTTTCCTTTGGTAGTTATAGGAAAATACATAGAGTCATTTGGGGATAATGCTGTTGTTTATTTTGGAATGATTGCTTTTATGTGAGTGGACCACTTTGCAATTCATACATTTGTGGATTTAAGAGAAAGTTAGATTATTTTCTTTAGATTTTTTCTTTGAGCACACCACTAAATCAAATCTCATAAAATATAAACTATTGATCCATCAAATAATGAAGAATTATGTAAAAAAAATACTCTTATGATAATTAATTCTTATTTTATATTTTTAAATTAAATATTAAAATTTTAAATTTGATTAGTGTTCTATCAGTTTCAAAAAAAAGTTCAAACTCTTGGGATAGTTTAAATGCTTTATAATAATCCTTAAAATATTTTCTTATAGCTTGGTGAATCATAGATTACATGTTATGTTTTTTTTTTCAAACCACCAAACTCACTAAATCTCAATAATGTATGCATGCACTCAAAATTAATTTTTTTTAAAATTATTATAGAATTTTATGATTCAATTTAATATATTTAATGATTTTGTAATTTTAATTTTTATTAAGTATTTAATATCTCATAACCATATACATAATTGATTATTTAGGATCAAATAATCAAATAATTGCACAAACTACTTTTTATGAGTTTTTCTTGATTATCATAGATAAGCCAAGCTAAATACTCTTATTATACCTAAATTTGTACTAACTCTATTTAAGCGAATCTAACATAATTAGTCTATTAATCCTAACTTGGTTCCAATAGGTTAAATAAAGACTACTTGAATCAACATGAGTCTTGAATTACCCCAATCAATCCTTTAAATTGAGCTAAACTAAGTTGATGCATTTAGCCTAATATAACCTATTAAAGCAAATTGGCCACTAATTGAATCCAAGTATTCTAGTAAAAGTTTGTTTGGGGTGGTTGTACTTTCTTATAAAGGTGGTTATAAAACTAATGTTGAAAAAATAACTTTTTTAAATGTTGCTATGAGTATTATAAATAATTTCTTATTTAAAAAGTCAAATAATATCTTTCTTAGAGCTACCACACTATAGAAAATTGGTTTCTAAACCAACTTTAAGCACAAAAATTTCTAAAATAATAGCAAAATAATAATGCTAGATAGACAGGTGGTAGTAGTCTAAAAACTAAACTAGTAAGAAATCTCTCCTAAACATGCAATATATGTTAACCTTGAGTTGATTAACCCAAATTTCCAATTTATTTAGTTAATTAGTTAATTATAATCAACTTGATACAGTTGTAGCTAATTAGTAGCCAATTGATTTAGCTAATTTACAATTGAACCTTTTAGGCTATGTTGATCAATTTGGTTAAATTGATTCAACCTAACCCTTCCATTGAGTTAGTTGAATAACTAAACTGAAATCAACTTTGATGGAATAATTGATGAAACTTATTAGCTTTCACACAAGGTTAACCTAGTTTAACTTAATCTAAGACTTTTAGCTAAATTGATTTTGAGCAATTCATCTAAATAATCTTAATAAGATCTTTCTTAGAGCAACCACACTATAGCAAATTGGTTTCTAAACCAACTTTTAAGCAAATTTTTTTTTGAAAAAATAAGAAAGTAAGAAATCTACCCTAAGTAGCCATGGCTCTATGTTAACCTTAAGTTGATTTTCAATTGATTTTACTAATTAGTTCATTATAATCAAGTTAATATAGCTGATTTATTTATTTACAATTGAACCAATTGATTTAGCTAATTTACAATTGAACCTTTTAGGCTATTTTGTTAGTTTTGTTAAATTGACCCAACCTAACCCTTCCATTGAGTTAGTTGAATGACCAAACTAAAGTCAAGTTTAATGGAATAATTGCCAAAACTTATTAGCTTTCACACAAAGTTAGCCCAATTTAACTTAATCTAAGACTTTTAGCCAAATTGATCTTTAACAATTCATCTAAATAATCTTAATAAGTTAACCAAATCCCAATTGGATCGATTAACTCTTAGCTTAGCCAATTGAGCCCAATTGACTCAAGGTAATTAAATTAAATGCAAGATGAAACCAATGGACCTAAACCATTAGATTGACTAACTTGACCCTATCCAACCTAACCCAATTGATCAATTTAAAATAGAGTGGACCTAAACCCATTTTATAATCTAATCACTCTAACCCAAAGATTTAATTGGCTATTAAATAATAAATTGAGCAAATCCTAATTATTTTAGCCCAAACTTATTCTAATTAAATCAAGGTTAGAAACCTAAAATATGTTAGTTACTAAATTAAGGTAAGCAATAAAATTTCATGTAAGAATTGTTCTTTCATTGCCTCAATCATCTTAATATGATCATAACCATCCATGTTGTACCTATGGTGTTGGCCAGGATTTAGTGCTTTAGTAGTAAAAAATTGAAACTAAGGCATGATTAAGATATATACTACTTGATTGATTATTCAATCATTAATAATAGTTTTTCTTCATCCATTTTGACTCATTAAAGTTCTTTTCAACATCTTAAAGCCTCCCAACCACTGCAATAATTAATGTGATTAAAATGGTGATTCTAGCTTAGTCACTTTATTAATTTAAAGTATCTTAATCTAGAAGAAATTTTCTATAATCTTCTTAAAGTCAATGTGAAGGTGCTTCATCAAATTTGAGTTTGTACATCAATGATTAGGTATACAAATAAATCCTTAGTCAAGTTTTTAGTTATTTTCTCTAGGTAGATTTAGGTCATTATCTATCACTTTTGATTATATCATCATATAGAGCTTGCGCTTTAGAATGATTTTTGATGTGGTGTGGGATAAACCATATGTGCAAGTGTACAAGCACCTTAAGTAATTAAGTTTGAGTAGAGTATTATTATTATAAAGATTGCTTATAAAGTATTAAAATTAGGTTTATTTATTATTATTTGGATGGTGGAATTGGGGTGTTGAGGCAAAAAATTATAAACTACTTATAAATCTATCAAAAGAGCTAACAAATTAATAAGAGCAAGAATTCACATTGGTTATCTCAGTATGAATAAACCTAGGTGTTAAGTTTCACCAATATTATTCTGTGTGGTTAATATTTTAAATGACAAAGTTTAATTAAGGTGGTTGCCACCTTTCTCTTGAAAGCTTAGGTCTAATTTTTCTCGCACAACCTACCTACCACTATATGATAAATTCAATGCAAGAAAAATTCTTTAAAGCTTTGTAATTAGCTCTATCCTACAACCCATCATTATGGTATTTTATCGATGATGAGTCCATTTTTTACCTTTAGGTTCTAAATGGACCTTTAATCTTTTAAAAGAATGAGTCAAACTAATAGGTGATAAAACTTAAAATAAAAATCTATAGTAATTAAATAAAATAAAATAAAATTTCATATTTTTTTAAATTGAAATCATCACAAAAATAACATGGATACGCTTAGCCCTAAGGAGAGTTTAGTTCATGAAGGAATATGAAAATCCATAAAAGATTGATACATGAATATTGTTACAACAAATAGAAATGTAGAAAGGAAAGAAAAAAACACTCAAGTGAAACACGTCAGAATGCCTTCTTGATTGCCTTATCTCCTTCTCCTTGAGATCTTCCTAATGGCTTTTCCAAGAACTTGATGTTACTACATAAAAGACTTTCTTGGATACTCCTAAAACATGGGGAAAAAAATACTAGAACAATGGCTAGAGAGGCCCCAAATTTGTATCCATGATTTGCTTAAATAGAGTTGTATTAAATCTCCTAAGAAAAGTAAGAATTTAATAAAGATCTATGGAAATTTGGAGTAACTTCCAAGTTGGTGCATAGGTTGTTGGCTCAATGAGCCCCAAGATATAATTATTTGATTATATTGATAACAAACATATTATTGGATGATTCTAATTTCTTATTTCAAGTGTTTTAGAAAATATATTAGATTCAAGTTGTTCATTGAGCTATGGAAAGTCAAATCAACTTGGACTTGATTAGTTTGAAAATTTCTAAAAGAATGACATAATAAGATAAGTAAATCTCACAAAAACAAAAGATAATTGCTAACATATTTTCATCTTATTTATTTTAACTTTTGTAGTTTTTTTAAAAAAATTTAAGTTGTATTAATTTTCAATTTTCATGAAATTATTATTATTAGATAATTTGATCATTTACATTGATTTAAGTCTAATCCAAATGCATTTAAAATTGAGTTTAATTTATTTATCACTTCATTAATTAATTCTAATACATGAATTAATTTTTATCCATTTATTTTAGCATGTTATATAGATTATTTATTCAATTATTCAAATATTCAAATTATTATTTTCTTTATCATATTAATCTTTCTCTCTCTCATATCCTAATTTTGAACTTAACTATCTTGGGCCCACATGCTTGGGTGAATTTTGTTTATTATTTTGGAACAAAAGATTTTATTTAATTGTTATATTACTTTCATTATTTAATAATTTGTAAAATTTTAAAATTTAAAAGTTGCCTTAAATTATTTACAATAATATTTTTTTGGCAGTATTAAGCTGACCCTCTATTTATTTTAATTGATGTAAATTGGTTTAATTTATTGCAAAATTTAAAATCAATTTTCTTTGCATTTAATGCAGTTTTCATTTTAAATTTTTATTTATTGAAAATTTTGACCCGCTACCTTAATTGTCTTCTTGTTTAATTTTAAATTATGTTTAAAATTTAAAAATCTTCCATAATTAATCTCCCTTTATTTCTAATTGATGGATTACATTAATTGGAGATTGATTCTAATAAGGAAATTATTAGTAGTCCCTCTCCATTGGATTAATTGACTTATTTTATTTGAATTTATTTCAAGTGCTTTCTTAAATCATTTCTTAATTGATTAATGTTTTCCATTAACTCTTGATAGACTCCCATTCAGGACACTCTTGGTCATCCCATGCTATTAAGGCTTTTAATTAATTTTATTTTGAAATTAATTTAAATCCCTTCCTTAATTGAACCTTTAATTAATTAAGAGTTTTTATTTACTTAAAGAGCTTTTAAATCCACTTCCCTCCTTATTCATGCTGGCCCTTAATGTTTAATTTTGATTTAATTTAAATTCATTTTATGTTCTTTTAATTTTAAAATTAAATTTTTACCTTAATTATTTTTCGTCTCAATATTTCTCTCTCTTTCTCTTGTTTGGTTGAACCATACCTTGATCATTTTTTATTTAATGAGTTGCTTTAGTGACTTAATTCTCTCTTGCAAAAATTACCTCTTGGCTGACCCCTTACTAAATATAATTAGTGTGCTCTCTTTGATTCAATTGTTCAAGCTCTCTCCTCTCTTTCTTTCAACTTCAAGCATTCTCAAAAGAGGGACTTCTTCTTCTTCTTCTTCTTCAAGCAATCTTCAAGCTTTGAGAGAACACTCATTCAAGTCTTACGCTTACAATTTTATTTATTCAAGATACTTGAGTAAGATTATTTTAGTTTTCTTTAGTTAATTCTTATTCTTGATTTTAATGTTTTATGTTGATAGAAAATGATTTATTTTAACATTACTAAAGTTTTAAAGAAGTCTTCTTTCATTTATCTTTCAAGTGATTTGAATATTACATATTATTATAGATCTATATTTTGATTTGTAAGATCACACCTTTACTTGATAACATTTTATTTGATTATTAAAAAAATTATATTAGTACTTTTTTTCATGGTCAACATTCTTGTATGTGGCATATATTAACACATCAATACCACACACACACTAGAAATTAATGATATAAAAGTTGAAAAGCCTTTTGATGATTGGACTGCTTATAAAAAATTATTTGATGAATCGAATGCAAAAGCTTGTAATATAGATTAGTGAGAAATTTCATGTTTAGTACTGCTAAGAAAATTTAGAATAAATTGATTCCCACTTATGAAGGCACTAATGAAGTTAAAGATACTCACATAAATGGATTAGTACATGATGAATTATTTCATATGTTAATTGGTGAAATCATTTCTGATATGTACACTCATTTGATGAAAATCATAAACACATTGCAATCTCTTAGAAAAAAAAATATAAAAACCAAGATAAAGTTTAGAAAATTTTGAGGTGACTTCCAAAAGATGGGATGCTAAAGTAACAACTATTAGTGATGCTAATGATTTAACTTCATATATACTTGATAATCTTTTTGATTCTTTTATAGCACATGAACTATTATTTTTCATGTGACAATTATTTTCGACACTACTTCAAGCTTTGAGGTGGATAGTGATAAAGTTGCCATGCTTTCCAAAAGATTGATGATCATGTTTAGAAAGAAAAAGAAAATGTATGACAAATTTAAAGTTCATAAGTTACATGCTAAAAAGTTTAATGGAGGAGAAAGTATTATATGCTACAACTATAAAATGTTTGGATATGTAAGAAGAGATTATTTTTAAATTAGAATTGAAAACTCAAAGAAAAAAAGATTGAAAATAAGAAAAGCTAGAGGAATAAAAAGAATCAAAAGAAAAATTAAGAAAGCCTTATGGAAAAATTCATACTCAGAGGAGTCAAGTGATGCTACTTCTGAAGAGGAAGCTAACATATGTCAAGTGATGCCACTACAAATGAGATAAGTGGTGAAATTTTGTATGAAGAATTAGAAAATGCATTTAATAAATTGATTGTTCAATATAGAAAGCTTAATACAATATAATATTTTAAAAAAAAAAGAATTTTGGAATTGCATATTGAAAAATTAGAAAGAGAAAATACTTTGTTAAAGGTAAGATTGAATTTGTGTTTTAACTCACATTCTCTGCTTCATCTAATAGAGGTAGATCATTTAATGCATACAAATAATCTAGATATAGACCTTATGCTAATACTAATGTTTAGTACAATTTTTATAATAAAAAATGTCAAATATCATTTGATTTCCATGCATGTAAATTACAATCTTTTCCAAAATCTAGCTTTATTTGGTTGCCTAAAACTAGAAATAAAACACACATTACACAGCATATAGTACATAATTTTCCTATAGAATATGGACCCAAACATGTTCGCATTCTAAAAATAAACTCTTGATTTTATTTTTGAAGGAATGTCTTCAAAGAAAAATCAAAGAAGACATGTGATACTTAGACATCTGGTGTTCAAGGAATATGATAAGATATAAAAATAAATTTATACACTTAGTGCCAAGTGAAGAAGCATTTGTGGTTTATGGAGATAATGCTAATGGTAAAAAATGTTAGTATTGGCTTAATTAGTAAAAATTCAATTACTTTAAATAAAGTTTTTCTTATTGATTGTTTAAAGCATAACTTGATTTCAATTAGCCTACTTTGTGATAAAGATTTGAATGTTGAGTTTCATACATTTTATTGTGTTATTAGAAATAAGGAAATTGTTTTGTTTGATGGCCACATATATGAAAATATTTATATAATTGATTTGGAAATTCACATGAAGCAACCTTAAATTCAATTTATTTTAAAATCTTTTCTAATGATGTTTGGTTATGACATAGAATATTATGTTATATTAACATGCATTCGATTAATAAAATTACAAAACATGATTTAGTTGATGGCTTACTTAAGATTAAAATTCATTCTGATAATATTTGTGATGCATGCATTCATGATAAGCATTATAAACATTCTTTTAAAATAAAAATATTATTTCTTCATCTAAATCATTAGAACTTTTGCATATGGACTTTTTTTGGTTCTATTAGTATTGTTAACATAAGCAATAAGTTTTATTGCTTTGTGAATGATAATGATTTTTCTAGATTTAATTATTGGTTAATAAGAATGAAGCTTTTAGATAATTTACAATTTATATTTAAAGAGATCAAGATTATTTGATTAGGAGAATTCAAACTAATCATGGAGGTGAATTTAAAAAAAAAATTATATAAGAATCTTGTGATGAATTTGGAATTAAACATAATTTTTTTGGTCTGAAAACTCTTCAATGGAATAGAGCTGTTGAAAGAAAGAATATGATTTTGATTAAATTGAGTAGAGCTATATTGGATAATTTTAATTTACCTAATTATTTTTCAGCTAAAGCTATGAATATTGCTTGTGATGTTATGAAAAAAAATTTCTTTGTGACCTATTGGAATAAGACCCCTTGTGATTTTTTTTTTTGGGGAAAGAAACTTAAGATTAGTAATTTTCATAATTTTAGATGTAAATATTTTATTATGAGTAATGAAAAGATTCTTTGGGTAAATTTGATAGCAAATCTAATGATGAAAATTTCTTAGGTTATTCTATGTTCAACAAAGCATTTAGTGTCTTTAATAAAAGAAAATTGACTGTACAAGAATCTATGCATATCATTTTGATAAAAAAATCAATTGATTTTTGTTAAAAAAGATGTCATTGATAATGAGATAGATGATTTTAAGAAAATAAATTTGGAAGATAAAGTTGTTGATTCTTGTCTAAAGTGTGAAAATTTAATAAAATTTATCCTAAAGACTTGATTTTGGAGATCCATCCCAAGGTGTTGTGATAAGAAAACATTTTAAAGATGTGATTAATCGTTCTTTTTTTCTATCTTTTATTGAACCTAAATCAACTGATGAAGCTTTAAAAGATCATTATTGGATTATTATTTTGAAAAAAGAGTTAAATTAGTTTGTAAGAAATGATATTTGGGAATTTGTCCATAAACCTCAAGATCATAATGTTATCAGAACTAAATACGCCTTTAAAAATAAGTTAAGTGACTTGGGTTGTAGTATTCAACATAAACTATGTTAGTTGCACATGGGTAACATAGGTTTGGAAGATAGATTTTGAAATTTTTGTTGCATCTACAGCAAGACTAGAGTCAAATAGATTGCTTCTTAGTTATGCTTATTTTAAGGACTTTAAATTTTTAAATGGATGTAAAAAGTGCATTCTTGAATGAGTTTATTGACCAAGTTGTCTTTGTAGAGCAACCCCTTTGTTTTGGGAGCTTGGTTTTATTATATATGTAAATTGAAGAAATTATTATATGGTTTGAAAGAAGCTCTTCAAGCTTGGTATGATAGATTGAGTAATTTTCTTATTGACTATGGGTTTATAAATGATAGAGTAAATAAACCATTTTTTTAAAAATAGAGGTGATGATTTGATTAATGTGTAGATTGATATATATGATATTTTATTTGGAAGTCCAAATAAATCTTTATGTTATGAGTTTTCATCTTTGATGTCTAGGCAATTTGAAATGAGTATGATGTGAGAACATAACGTTTTCTTGAATTTTCAAGTGAGACAATAAGAAAATGACTCCTTCATTTATTAAACTAAGTACACTAATGAATTGATTAAAAGGTTTGACATGACAAGGTTCTAAATCTTGCATATTTCTTCGTTAAATTCCATTCAAATATTGAGTCACTAATAAAATTATTATTTTTTATTCTTCATATTTTATTAAATAATTTGATTGCATTTCTTGTAATCCAATAATAAATTATATGAATAAATTACATAATTTTCATTATATTTATATGTTAAGTGCCCAACCTCCAATATGGCATGTAAGCATATGCCATTAAATATTTGAAACTATTTTAAGTCTATTTTATCTCATTCTATATTTTTCATTAATCATTTAAGGTCCATCTTATTATAATTTTTCTTATTTATCTAATTATGAGTGGTGAGGATCTTGGAGCTTGTCATATATATATATATATATAGAGAGAGAGAGAGAGAGAGAGAGAGAGAGATGCTTTATAAACTTTACGTTAAAAGTGTTCAATTGCCCTTCATATTTATTTCAAGTTATTTGATCTATGAATCAGTTTTAGTGGAGAAATAATCAGGTTAGAATATTTTTACTCAAGGTTAAAACATTAATATGGCATTTTTATTAAATTTAAATGATATAAAATTATATTATTTTAATTTGCAGGTAAATTTCAAAAATAATGATGATATTTAATGTGAAATGTGCTATGTTTGTAAAACCCTCCATGAGTCTCTCTACTAAATTAAATTTAGATAAATCTGGCAAAGCTAGTGACCAAAAACTTTGTAGGAGTATGATAGATTTACTTTTATGCCTTACTAATATGCCTGATATTATGTTTATTTTTTATCCGTATGCTTACTATCAGGCCAATCCCAAGGAATCTCATTTAAATGTAGTCAAGCATATATTCCATATTTTGATAAGCACTTCTAAGTCAGGTTTATGGTATCCTAAAAATTCTTTGCCATATGATTTGATTGCTTACTCTAATGTTGACTTTATAGGTTGCAAATTAAATAATAAAAGCATATCAAGCACATGTCAATATTTAGATCAGCACTTATGTCTTAATCTAAAACACATAGTTACAAGAAGTTGTGTTACTTAAGTTCTTTGGTTAAAGTAATAATTAGAAGAGTTTGGCATTAGGCTAAAATACATGCCTATTAGATGTTACCACACTAGTGATTCTATGCAATTTTATTAGAGATAAAGTGTTTAAAGGTGATGTTAATATTAAATTTTCTAGCACTAATTTTAATGAATGATTTAATTCAAAATGTTTCAATTCAAATATGTAATGATTTATGAGTGAATTTTAGGTTGTGATTTGATTTAGGTTTAAGTTGGGTTTAAGGTTATAAAGGGTATAAGAAATAGTGTGCCCAACTAAGGGTAAATCCCAATATCCCTAACACCTTGGCCCTCATAGAGTTGACACCTCAACAAAAGATGAGACACCACCATAGGACTCTAATCAAAACAGGTTTTA